>JBBKCR010000038.1:23439698-23450621 GCA_037577295.1 Ladigesia roloffi
ACTTCCATTAAATGACTACCAGACTGCTACGGCTAAAGCTAATAATCTGTGTTTGTGTTCTGCTGAGGAAACAAAGTTACCTTCGACTTGGATGCCCTGGGGGTAAGCAAATAAACATCAGATTTTCATTTTGGGGTGAACTATCCCTTTAACACTCCACACAACATTAAGCATCCATCATAATGTATTCATTTTAAATGTCGACTGCACTAAATGCTGTCCTGTTGTTTTGCTACTGTTGTGTTTTTCTGGTTTCTCTCTCTCTCTCACTTGCTGTCTTGGCACTCTGTGTAGTTTGTGCTCCCTGTACTTATTATGTGGTGTTTCCGTTTTTGATGTCGCACCATGGTCCTGGAGGAACGCCGTGGTGTTGGAGGGACGTTGTTTGGTTTCTCTGAGTACTGTGTATGTTGTGTAACACAGTGTGTTAATGGCTGAAATGACAAAGTTACTTGACTTGACTTGAGGTGACTGACGCCAAGCCTGAGCATGAAACCCAAATGCAAATGCCCCATTTAACGAACATGGAGACAATGGGACGATTCTGGTCTATATACTTACTGTACCTGCTGGTAATTTGGCCATATGAGAGAATATAGGACCAAATGGGACATGACAAAGGTAAAGCTTTTGTTGGTAACATCACCAACTATCTTCATGCTTGTAACCAAATATCCATTGAAGGATGTGCTAAGGGGCTGAAATAACTGGTTTCTGAAGGTACGAGACGCTGGCACCTCACTGGATGAACAGGATCGCAGTGAGGGGTCTGATGATGGAGGTGGATGAGAGTGCAGGCCAGTAGGAGGAGCGGATAGGGGGCGTAAAATTGCCCCTAAACATAACAGTCGATTGTCGGTTCTAGAAGTAACAACTGCAGCCATTTCTGTTCCTATAAGTGGAGATCAGTCTTGCATTGGGTACATTTTGGTCAGTGTTCTTTACATTAACTACCATTTGAAAATCTCCCCACCTCTATGGGGTTCAAGTCAGAACTCATTCCAAAACACTTTAGTTTATTTAGGGCATGAGGGCAAGTTGCCCAGGCCCTGAGACAGTAAAATCACACTGCCACCACCATGTTTCACTGCTGGTAATCTCATCAGTCCACAAGACATTATTCCAAACAGCAGGGGGTCATTTACAGTGATGGGAATAACGGCACTATAAATAAACTGCGTTACTAATGGTGATACTTTTTTCAGTAACAAGTAATGAAACCAATTACTGTTTCCCCCGTTACAATGCCGTCATCGACAATAAAATGCGTGTTACTATAACTGAGAACACTGAAGCATTTTTCATGCGAGCAGCGTCTCTCTCAGCCATAAGACTCCCCTTTCTCTGTGTGTGTGTGTGTGTGTTCGGGGCCGGGGCGGGACACATAACCAGTGATGATGATTGGTGTGTCTGTACTTGTAGTATAACTGAGAATGCAATGATTGGCTAAGATTGAGAACATTTCCCATTGGTTAGCCAATCAGAGTAGTGCCGGTGTTCACACACAAGCACAGGCACGGTCAGTCAAAGGCAGCTTCTGCAAACTGGAAGTTTAAGTGCTACTTTTCCCTCGCTGAGGTTAAAGGCAAAAATGTTTATGTGACGTGCAGCTTCTGCCCAGGAGAAAAGCGTCTCTCTGCGTCGGGGATTAGTGTAGAATGTTTTATATTTATTTTATAGTTATATTAAATTTGATTTTTTAAAAGCAATGCAATAATTACTTTGCCTGGTAATTAGTTACTTTTATAATGATGTAACTCAGTTACTAACTTTTGTGAGAAGTAACTAGTAACTATAACTAATTACTTTTTTAAAGATACCTGCCCAACACTGGTCATTTAGGTGTTTTGGAAAATATGAGATTAGCCTTAAACTTTTGGTTAACTGTGCTATTCACATTTGCATCTTTTCCATTGAGACCAGGACCCTGATCTGCTTAATGTTTGTGGAAATTTGTGACCATTCAGTCAAAAGAGCATAAGAAGAACACAACTGTATGGATGTTTGAGCATGTAAAGTCAGTTTTAGGACTTAAAGAGGTTCAGAGGTTCATTTCTTAAGCTGATTTTAATAAAGCTTGTGAATTTTTGACTAGGAAATGACAAATAAAACAATCCCTCAACCAAGAATTCATACTTGGAACATTGGAACTGTTTCTCTTTTCTCTAAAGCTGGTTTCAATGAAATCATCAACATTGCTTTAACTCAGTGAACACAGATGGCAGAATCTGTAACACAGACCATAATGTTCACTGCTTTGAGGAACATCAAGGACATTCAAAGTATTGCTCATGTGTTTCATGGTTAGCTTGTTAACTCTGTGCCAAACGTCTAAAACATATAAAGTTGAAAGCAGAAATACCCACAACTAGCTTCAGTCAATTTAAGCATTCCTTTATAGACAAACATAAAAGCGTTTTATTCTCTTTTCAATTAAAGTCCTTGCCTCCAGAGAATGTTGTCCCAGAATTTAAATATACTGCACTCATATGTTGGATAAGGCATGGAACAGGTTATGAGCTGAGGAGACACCAAACATCATGACCACTGAATTGCAAAGTGAGGCTTTTGAGGGCATTTGCTTTAAAATATCCCCCATTTCAAAACACATTGTGAAAAAGGTCCAGATGGGGAGGAGTGTGGAGTGTTCTGAGCATCCCAACAAGGACTGTCTGGTGCCATTACTTTGGTCATTTTATTACTGAGGATGTTGCCGAGGAACCAGAGCAGTTCACACTTCATGATGCAAAACTGACGATTGCACCAAATAGTCGATCAGTCAGGACAGGTTGTTGTCTGAAGTTTCCTTCATAAGTATGTTCAGATGCTATGAGGCTTTCTAATATTTTGTTACCATCTAACAGACAACTTGTCCATGTTTATGGGTATCAGTGAGTCACACTGTGTGAGAAACCATCTAAGCAAGTCTATTACATAGCTCTTATAAAGTCTGAGGTGAGCCTGTGGTGATTTCGGACTTATTTAGACTATTATCTCCAATGCAAAACTAAAGAACCAAACCTCAGACACCCAACATGATTTTTCCGCCATGGCAAAGTGTTTTCTTCTGTTTTTGTAAGTTTGTCACACTTAATGGTTCCAGATAATGTTTCTCACATAAAAAGGTAATAAGACAAGAACACTAAATACAAAATGAAAATTTCAATTATTGAAGGAAAATGTTTTGCTCCCTAAACATAATGATTTCCCAGACGGAGATTAAGACTTTTAAAATGGAAAATTTCCATTCATCTTATTGCGTAGTCCAGGACTAGGCTTAAATCTGGTCTAGGAAATGGTTCCAAGAACTAGTCGTCAACTCTGCCAGTGATTACGTCAAACCCTTCAGCTCCAATGAGTGTAGATCTGTCTTGCAGTGGACACGTTGGTACATGTGTTTTTTTGTTTGTTTGTTTTTTTAGCGCAATTGCTCTTATTCTACCAAACTCTGGGTTTTTGAGCATTAACTGCCCATTTAAAGTCTCCCCACAGCATTTTAATGGGGATCAATTCAGGACTTTGGCCTTAAAACACCTAAGCACACAAATCACAGTCCCACCACCATGTTTCACTGGTACAATGTTCTTATTGTGGAATGTTGTTTTAGCTTTAGGGCAGATATTACAGCACCCCTGTCTTCCAAAAAGTTCGACTTATCATAGGAAACTATTCCAAAAAGCTTGGGGACCATCAATGTGTCTGTTGGCAAATATGAGACAAGCCTTAACGCCCCACTCAGTCAGCAGTGCTTGGCTCATTGCAGCTATCACTTATACAATTTTTATCTTAATCACTCTAATGACAGATTAATTAGTGCTGATGCTGAGGAAAGCAAGGCCTGAAGTTCCTAAGATGCTTACCCGGCTGTCATTGAACTCTTGGAGCAATTTTGGTAGGCTGGATACCACAGGGAAGATTCCCCACTGCTTCATGTATCCTCCTATACGAAATAATAGCTCTCATTGTAGTTGACAACAGTCTGAGAGCCTCGGGAATGGCTTTTTAACACTTTCAAGGCTGATATAATCTCCTTAAGATTCTTTCTCATCTGTTCCACAATTTATTTTGGTACTTCACATAGTTGGAAAGCTCCTATTTAAGTAGAATCAACAGGTCTGGAGTGTCTAGAATTGTTTTTCCTTCAAAAAATGAAATAATCTTTTAAAATGTGTCTTAAATTCAATATAGAAACAGCTTAGTGTGACAATTCAGCAAAAATACAGTTACTGCTCAGCTTGACGCCAGTCCTCGTTAGGAAAGATGTTCAGTGTCGTAAATAAACCTGAAAGGAGAAAAGGCACAGAGAAAGGGACCACAAGCACTTTTGTTTGTGTTTGTATAAAAGATATTTACTTCAATTATCACACCTAGGGTGCTAGTGAATAATAATCATAATAACAATAATAATACATTGTGAAGATTTCTTACAGTGATATTGCTTCTCCATATTGTATAAGGGACTGTCTTACAGTGCTGAGAACAGACTACATGACACACTTTAAAAAATAAAAATGTAAATAAAATAAAAAACCCCAAACAAAACAGGAAAAAGATGACGTGAAAACGAAACCCCAAACCCAACACGAGAGGGCCTCGGAACAGCTCTGAGGGAACTGAGGTGAGGAAGGCTAGAAGATTCCTTCCCATTTGAAATCGATCATGCAGCCTTAAGTGACTAGGTCATTCAGAGGCGCGCACACACACAAACACACGCGCACACACACACTTGTGGATGTGGAGAAAGGGGAGAGTGTGTCGACGGCTGGAAGCGGAGTCTTTGACGCGGCCTGTCGCGGGTTCCATGGGACTCGTTCTGTTCGAGTGGTGCTAAACTCGTAAAAAGGTCACTAAAAAACATGGGGTGAACCAAATGGAGCCGATAGGCAGACCAAACGCTGCATAAACACGCACACAAACGTACGAAAAACGCACACAGACACGTGACCGTACGAAAAAAAACCCAAAAAACAAAAACACTATCGCCTCTTTAGCTTGCGGCTGGTGTGTCTGTGGCTTACGCGTCTCAGTGTTGCATAGCCTCGAACCACGCCCTCCTGGAGCAGAGCTGCACAATACACCGCCCAGCAATCCTTATCGATACTGGCCTGCACGGTATGGACTCTCACAACCACTCACACAGCATCCAATCGACAAATTACTGCCATATCATGTGCTGAGAGAATCCTAACCAATCACAACGGGTTCTGCTGGTTGCTAGTGGCGTCCTGACCAATCACAGCGGGTTCTGCTGGTTGTAAGGGCATTGTGACCAATCACAGCAGATTATGCTGATGACTTTGGTCATCCTGACCAATCACAGTTGGTTCTACTGGTTGCTAGGGGCATCCAAACCAACCACAGCGGATCCCACAGGACAGGGAATCTAAGCATCTTATGACGAGACGTGATAATGCACCAATGAGTTCAATAAACCAGAGTTATACTGCAATCACAATATGACTGTAATGGCCATATCGTGCAGCCCTGCTTCGTATCCAGAGTACCCGGAGACCTCAGAGACCTTCCGTCGGTCGAGAAGGGTGTGAACGGAGAGATGGAAAAAGAAACGACTGCAAAACACAGAGACAACTCCTGACCCTGTCTCTTGACTCAGTAACCTTAAGAAAACTTCAATGTGAAGTTCTGGTTTGGTAACAATAGGGCCTCGTTACAAACAGAACAGCTGAGAGAGAGACATACAGACAGGGAAAGAGAGAAAGTAAAATGGCGAAAAAACGTGAACAGTAAATATATATACACAGCCAACCATACAAAACCATGTCAAGAGACGGATCTCAACATTTGCGGAGTCTCAGGGAACATCTGAAATAATCTTAGTATTTGGCATCGATGCTCAATCCGTATCAGTCCGTCCTTCAAAGGTCTTCCCGACGTGATCTGATAAAGTTTGTACATCTAATTACAGCTATTATACACATCATAGAAAGTAAGCATGTCTTTTTTTTAAGCATTTATCTTTTTTTTGGACTGTGTGCATGTACGTTACCCGTTCGTAGTGAGTGCTATCAAACGCCAGTGGACAAAATAAAGACATTTCCCTAGAGGGTTTGAGGCCTCTGGCACTTTAAGGCTGTGTGTGGGTGTGGCCCAAAAAACCCCACCCTCCCTGCCCATCCCCCCATCCCCCTTTTTTTGTTTTAGACTCACCCATCCCAATTATAAAGTAGTGTTCCAGCTTTCCAAAGCATCAGCTGAAAAATCGTCCTTTAGAAAAAACAGCTAGAAACCTGGCAGGGTGGCTTTAAGTAGTAAAGTGAAACTCGAGCAGCCACAAAACTGGCATTTTTGTTTTGTTTTTTTTGTCTTTTTCATCTTATTTCTGTAAATACAAATGACCAACATTTAGTCTCAAACTACTTCTTACAAAAAAAAAAGGGAAAACAAAAAACATTTTAAAAAGGTTTTGACCAAACTGAACCACGACACGGTGGAAAATGATATTTAGCAAATAAGTTAGCGCCCCACCTCGGGACGAAGGGAACGACGCGAAAACCATGCAGGAGGATCTGCTGACACAGAACGGGACGACTTTACAAGTATTACGTGACATGTGGTACTATCAGCAGACTACAACCCCCCCACCCAAAAAAATACCAAACGTGGCGCTAGCAGAATCTATTTAGCAGCAAGGCCTTTCAGACTACATTTCCCAGCAGCCGCCCCCTGGTCTACCAGGTAGAAACACTGCTTTACTATGAGGCTTCTAGGGGAATGTGACTTATAGCCAAGTCATACCATACTTAAAATGAAAGGTTGTTCTTTTCTAGCAAAGGCTGCATGGTTTGGACATGGTTTTTAATGATATGTGGGTCCTTTATGGACAGACGATTCTCAAAACGTGAAAAATGTCAACACTGGCTTGATGCGGCACCGGCCAGAGGCGTTCGAATCCAACTCTCATGCTGGTAGTTGAGTGATCTTCATCGAAGGGGCGGGCCGCGTGGTGTCACCGCCTGACAGGTAAAGGGAGGGAGGCTGAGCTGGTGTTTGAACACCACTGCCATGGACCTGGTCATCAGATCCGCCAACCTGACGTCTAAACCAAGTCCTGAAGCTTACACGGAAAAGAAAACACAAGTTTGAGCTTCTATGTAACGCATCGAACGCTTGAGGAGAAACGACCCAAAATAGAAACAAAAGGAAACGAAAGAAATAGTCTCCGTCATAGCTACGTCAGCTCGGCGCGCGGAACCAGTGATTCGGAGGAGTCTTTTCAGAAGGATCCACTTCATATTCAAAACGACTTGAGGTTTGTACGTCCTGATAAACAGACCAGTGTTGTCCTCTACGCTTCCGCCGCCAACAACAAGAACAAAAAAAATTCATGATCCACTAACAGCAATGAACAGCTCGTCACACGATAGGATATGTCTCGGATAAAATCTGTACAAACGCTTTCCGACGACGGCGTATAGAATATCTGATTATGCTCTATAGAAAAATAACCGTAAAATGGCAGATTCCTGAATTCACAAGCCGCTCAGTTAAAAAAGAAAGGAAGAAAGAAAACAAAAAAAACCACGTCACCGAATCAAAGGGGGAAAATAAAAGAAAGGCATCTACGAGATGCAGCGGGAAACCGAGAGTGAATGCTGTTAAATGCCCAACGTGTGGCGCCGGTCCTCCACGAGCCCTTCCTCAGAAGCGATGGCGATCAACATGCATCCGTCCAGCAGCAGAGTACACTCAAAGTGCCCGGTCGCTCCTCGGTTAGTGTATCTGCTCTGGCCGCGCGATACTGAAAAGTAACGGAAGAGTGTATTTTCCTCCCTCGTTCAAACAAAACTGTACCATCCCTAAAGCCTGGAGATGGATCAGTGCCTTTACGTGAAGTACATTAAATAAAATCAAACAGCAGTTAGAGCAGTAAAAGAAGGGGGTTTTAAAAGGTTCAAAGATGTCCTCGTCTATTTCAACTCTAAAAAGAAAAAATATAAAATAAGATATGAACCCTAAATTAATCTTCCTGTCTTTCCTTTTCAGCTCGAGACGAGGGCGAGAGAAAAGCGTACCGGAGAGAGAGAGAGAGAGGGAGAGAGAGAGAGAGAGAGAGAGAGGGAGAGAAAGGAGAGAATAGTCTGAAAAAATAAAACGTTGACCTGATTCATGCGCTCACATGCACACAATAACCCGTTTTAACACAGTATTTGGTTTCTTTTAGCGCACTAAAGGATTCTTTTTTTTTTTTTTTTAATCGAGGACAGCAGACAAATCCTAGGTTCGACTTCTTCAGTTCTTCAAGGAACAGAAATTCTATACAAAAGAAGAACGTCCAAAAAAACAAAAAATCAAAAAAGAGGAGAAAAACTTCAAACGGGTCCGTTCAAGTCATCCGCGTAACTCAGTGTGTTTATCAGTGTATGAGTGACTTCTATCAAGCACAAAAAAAAAGCTCTTCCACTGACCAGTCAGTATCAAATGCGTGAGAAACGGCAAGAAAACACAGCCTCCAGCGAGCTTTCGCTTTTTTAAAATGAAGCCATACATAAAAAGACAAGAAAATGATTAAACCTCCCGAGTTGTAGCCCCTCCCCCCCCCAAACTCTTCACGGGGTGAGAACGTCATGGCAGGGGATGCAAGTCAAAATACAAGAGGACCTGGAAACAAGGAGGCCTAGGGGTTCGTGCAATAGAGACACCACATGGTCAGAAAAAGTGCAGGGTTGAGTACTGACTATGACCAAAGAGAAGAAATTGTAAATCCATTATTAGGCCCGAAGTGCCTCCGGTGCTGGGAATGGAGAGTTGGCTCCATATAATGACGTTTCACTCAGTCAAAAGCTGTGGCGGTCATTGTTGAAATTGTTGAATTTCTGTTTATAGCTTCACAACTTTAAAAAATGATCTGATACAACAAAGTTAGGGCTGGCCCATTCTTTACATTTGATTATAAGTATAATCCAGTTAGTATTGTTGAAGTTTTTAACTTGAAATATTAGATCCTAAACACATTTTATTAGCCATCATGATGTTAAACCCAGCAGTAATTCTGTAACTGATGGAATCATGGTTAAAATAATCAGCAGTAATTGATATTCTAAATTGCTTGCTTGGGTAGCGCCTGTTATTTTTCTTCTGTTGTTTAATGGCAGTTGGCAAACAGCTTTCCGATGCCTTACGATCATAATAGTAGATGGAGCAAATTAACTAAAAATGATTGTGTGATATCATATTTTACAAATATTCCGTCAAATTATAGAGGATTAATGCACTTAGGGCCAGCCAGTGTCATATTATTACTGAAATCTTTAGGTCTGTTTTTGTTTGTCTTGAGAAAGACTCATCAAAAAAATAGTAAACATTTAAGGCAAAATCACTGTATAATTTTAGCATCCAAGCTTTTACTGCACCGTTCATTAATTAAAGGTGAAACTCTCCAAGACAAGGCACTCTTCACACTGATCTCATCAAATACTGCGCAGGTCAGCTTCCAGGAGACTTTAAGTGCTTTGATTAATGTCTGCTCTCGAGAGGGACAACATCAGGCCTATCTACTTTTAGAAGAAGGCGGGCATGTTTTTTTTAAATATATTTTTTCCCCCTCGAAGTATCTGAATCCTGAATGCTTGTAAGATTGTGCTTCTTTTAATTTTTTTAATCGAGTGACAAACAGCTTGCAGATTTGTGCAATCGAGAAGGATCATGCTAAGGATCGGGGAAATGGGCGCGGACACTGTGAAGGCCAATGCTGGACTTGTTGTAGGGATGAGGTTTATAACCCACAGCCTTGAGGCCCAGTACTGACTAATCTACTAGCATGAGCAATGGCAAATGTATCACCTAGCATGATGAAAATGGCTGGTGATGTTCATACCAGGCCGGAGCCCATATAAAAGCTGTTTTTTGTTTTATTCGTTTTTTTTTTCTTCAAGATTTACAAATCGCAGTGGGCTGCTTTAAGTGCTTGGTAAAGGGGGTCAATTTTTAACCTGTGAAGGGTTTCACAGGAGTAATCTCAACGGCAGTTATAGCTGAAGGCGATTCCTGGCCTGAGAATCGGCCATCATGTTTTTCAGATTGTTACACACTGTCGACTCGTTCCGGCAGCCCCACCTTGTGCTTTGACAGCCTGATGTGCGGTTTAAGGCCAGAAGAGTCCTCACTGGGCTGCCTAGTCCACACAAAAAATTATGAATAAGTGCAACTGGTCAATAGTTCAGTACTAAACCGCTGCTCCATGAAGCTGCTTTTCTGCTAAAACATGTTTTTGAAAGTGCACGAACACCAAGACCTCCTTATCAGGGCCCGACCGATTTATCGATTTTGAAATGCTGATAGGTTGTTATATCACAATCAGGAAACTGAGATGGTTGTAGTGATGTACTGACATACTGAAGATCAGTTAAACTCTCAGAAAGGAAAATATATTGACCAAATGGACAAAATATCAACAAGTATTAGTAACTTTTTCCCCCAGTATGACATTGTTTGGATTTTAAATCTTGATCTCCAGAGGATAAAATATGACCAGTTATTGTGATTTCAGCCCATGTAACATCGGTCGGGCTCCTCCCCTCATGTCTTAATGGTAGTGTAGGTAGATTTTAATGCTTTGACATTAGACAGAAATGTGGAATACATACATATATATATATATTAGGGCATTAACACAAAAGTCGACTATAAAAGCACTAGTCGACGGCCTCTGAGAGTAGTCGACTAGTCGTGTTTTTTTTTCTCTCTCTGCCCTCACTTTGGACGTATTGCAGTCTCTGCCTCTGATTGGCTGATGCTGACACGCGCTCCTTGATTTTACCAATTACTAGAGTCCCTTCATAAAAGGGGCGGAACCACTGGCAAGTACTGTGGAGACCAAAACAAGACGGTGTCTCTGTTCTCTACAGACGCAGCAGAGAACAGAGACACACATCACACGTGTGGAGATCCTTCACTCTAGACACA
>JBBKCR010000038.1:23551551-23564744 GCA_037577295.1 Ladigesia roloffi
TAAAAGCATGAGATCCTAACTGGTTTTTTCTCCGAAGCCGAGGCCCGGTGACTCAGTGGGGAAGATGCTGAGCCCCTCGGACAGCACCGGACTAGCGAGGACTTAGTGCTGACTCACTGCCGCTCGGGCTTTCTAGAGCCACCCTGACTCCTAAATCAGGGTTTATACCGCCTACCCCCCCCCCCCCAGCTCCGCAAACAGGGTGGTGGTGGTGGGGAGGTGTTTGCGTAATTGGAAAAATGACACCGAACGAATGCAAAAGCACACGCGGGGCGTCCCGAAAACCCTGACGCGGGTGTGAAGCGGAGCAGAACGCGGAAAGACGTTTAGCGGATTTTTGCCTGGTCAGCGCTGACTAACACTCGCAGCTGTGTACACAACACACTCCCGCCTGCCCTCACGCCTCTTTATGCCCATTAGAGGATCCACCGACCCGCTGCCGACCCGAGTCGCACAAAACACTCTTACATCTGTATTATTTTACATGACGCATGAATTTA
Organism: Ladigesia roloffi; assembly: GCA_037577295.1. Lineage (NCBI taxonomy): Eukaryota > Metazoa > Chordata > Actinopteri > Characiformes > Alestidae > Ladigesia > Ladigesia roloffi. The sequence goes on from JBBKCR010000038.1 coordinate 23,552,052, forward strand.
CCATCAGTTATCAAAGCACTGTATTTACAAGCAAACCACTAGCCAATCACAGAGCTTCTAACAGAACGACCAATCACAGCTCTAGGTGAGTTACTGGGTGTTCTCATGAATCGAGGTCTTTGTGATATCCAAAAGAAGTTTAATCTTTCACCATTAAAAAGGTCCACCAAGGTGTTTTTAAAAGGCCCATGTCCAACATTTTCCTTGAATTGCTTTTTTCTAATTTATCAAGATTTACACTTTAACAGTTCAGGACACTCTGCACAACATATAAACTGTCAATCATTATCACGATGTTAGTGTTTTATTACAGAAGGCTAAAATATGCAAACGAGTTTCTAACCAATCACAGCACCTCGTGAGTTACAGGGCTGAAACACTCCTTAGTGTTTCAAAATGAATTAAACTACTGAAGAACTACAGCTATGTTTGTTTATAGGAGTGAATTTACATTCCAAAACAATGATTTCTGCCCTTGTGTTAGAAAAGTGAAGATGGCCAATCAGAAGAGAGATCATTGAAATACATAAACGTACTGTAACAAATACAGACGGCTTAATTTTATGGTTGTAAACAGAAGGAAAATGTAGAGTTCAGGGGTTTTTAAAACACACGGTGCCTTTAATAGAGAAAGTTTGGGCAAAATCTTTGGTCGAGTTACATGAAGACCTTGATTATTCAGAACAAGGGAACTCGAAACTGGAGCTCCCAAAAAAGTACTAGAGAGTGAAGAAGGCCTAATTTAGGAGACGCCTCAGGTCTCGGGACTTTGGAACGCTGCCCCGCCGAAGGGCAGGATTCCGGGATGCGGCAGCAAACACACCTCGGAACCAGACCCTCCGCGTTAACCATTAAATAGACTGGAAGTAATCCGAGCGGCTTCTTCGGCTACAAAGGTCGACAGACATAGCGGGTTCGGTTAAAATCAAGGCACGTACCGGACTGTGCTGGGTAACAGCCTGTGACGCAGTCAAAATAGTGTGTGTGTGTGTGTAGCCATGATGCTGTAGTTGTATAGCTCTGTTCCCCCGAGGCTCTTTGGTTCATGAGCGTGACTCGTATGCTAGTTTAACCATTGTGTTCTCAGCCTGTAAAAGCTCCAACCCAGGCTCACACCCCCCTACCCTGTCCCACACACACACACACCCACCCAAACACACACACCCGCCTTCCTCTGTTTAATAACAGAAGGGGGGCAACACACTCACTCATGGCCAGTCGAGTGTAGAAACACACACTAATATTTGCTTCGGGACTTCAAGAGGGTAAAAAAAAGGCAAGGATGAGAGAGGGAGTGAGAGGAGGCATGGGGGGGATGACAAAAAGAGAGAAAATGAAAAGAGAGAGGAAGTAGAGAGAGAGAGAGAGGAGAGGAGAAGAATGGGCAAAAAGAGAAGAGAGTGTGAAAAATGAGAGAGAGAAAAAGAGGAAAGAAATAGAGTGCATGTGAGGGAAAGATGAGAGAGAAAAGAAAAAGGAAAGGAAGAGGGGAGAGTCAGGGAATGAGACGGTGAAAGAGAGAGGGGAGGGATCATGGGCGAGCGAGAAAGAGAGGTGCCTGCTGGAGAAACGGACAGAAAAGGGACTGAGAGAGAGGAAAAAGAGAAAATGGAGCGAGAGAAGATGTGTGACAGAGAGAAGAGAGCGAGAGAGAGAGGAAAAGAGACAGAGGGAAGGAGACAGAGGGAAAGAGAGAGAGGGAAAGAGAGAGAGAGAGAGAGAGAGAGAGAGAGATAGAGAGAGAGAGAGAGAGTGCGAGCAGGAGACTAATAAGCTGCATGGCCGTCTCGCTCTGGGAGCCACTTCAAAGGAGGCCCATGCGGAACAACAAACATGCGTCGTCTGTTCACCCCTGCTCTCGCCCTTATTCTCCCTCTCTACATTTTCACAGCTTTTTTCCCCCCCAAACCCAAAGCAGTCGCTACACGTCGTCCCGGTGACGTAAGGTCAGGCCGGCTGAGAGACGAGGCGCTGCGGTTCTGCTTTCACACCCCAAAACTCAGCAGAAAAAAATCACGTCTCCTGTAACTACTGGAGTTACTGGGCGAGGCCGTCCCTCCGCACCCGGACCCGTGTGTCTGTTATTCTTCTCACGCCTCGTACCTTACGGGGAGTGGAGGGCTGATGGAGACGGCCCTGCGGGATCGGGGCAGCGGAGTCACATTAGTGATGGATGTCTCTTTCAGTTTGGGACGGATCACATGTCAGAGAATAAACATTGGGCTTGGGGGGGGGGGCATGCATTCTCACAAATACATGGACTAAGACAGACTTAATTTGGATGGTATAATGGTTCCATTTTTGTGGTCGTGTGGCCTGAGCCATGTATAGGAAGAAAGAGCAGCGGGGCGAGTCGCCTTAAGAGTGTATAGGATAGAGAGAGAGTGAGTCTCTGAGTGAGTATTGCGACCTCAGCTCACTCTGCAGGCTACGGCAGGCACCAAGAGAAACTATTACATAATAGTATTACATATTAGAGCTGCACAATATGGGTAAAATACCAGTATTTCAGTGTCCTGAATGGGGTTGCCAGTTGTTCGCAGTGACATGTTTATGCAGGAGAGAGGTAGAGGCCTGCCATGCTCTAGTGGAGAAGCAGTGAAGGGTCATTCAGACTTTGCATTAACTCAGGAGCCACACGTTTCCACATCCGACCAAACCAGGTGTTGGAAGGTGGCGGGGGGGCCTTGACAGACAGACAAACAGCCATCCAGAGACAGTTGAAGGTTAGAGCCCATCCTCAAGAACATCTGTAACTTTGGGTATGGTCATGGTCACGGCCACGGCCAATGAGTCCGATTAACCTCTGGGATCAGAACACAATTTGGCGCCAGATCTATGCGGAACACGTGGGTCAAACATGGACCGGGGAAAATGGAACTATGGGAGACGAAGCGAAGCGGCCTAACACACTGTAATTAAACAGCTCGCAGTGCGTCAGGCCAGATTTGGGAGGCAATTATCAGGCTTACTTTCATTCTAGTGCAAATTGAATGTTGAGGTGTCTGATGAAAGCTACAACAGACAACCTAACCAGCCGTTTCACACTGATCAATAACACAGCTTCACTAATCTTTCTGTGATTAGCCACTGATCGATCACGGGAGGGACACACGCAATTAGAAAAGCAAAGTTTGTCTTCCATTATAGAAGGTTTCCAACCAAATTAGATCACAGTATGTTCAGTTCTTCAAAAAAACAGAAAAAGCAAATCAGAAGGGGACCAAGGATACACCCCTGAGGAACCAATGGTCAACATGATACGCTGTAATTACGAGAGTTAATTACCAGCTGTAATTACCGGAATTAATTACATCATGATACACTTTTCTGAGAACATGATGGGTGTTGAAGGTTCCTAGAACACTAAACAATAATCAGTGTATACAAACAGTGCAGTACACTGGAAGTTAATTCACTGCAGTATCTGTACATTTGACAAATTACTGATGTTCCCACTTTCAACACCTTTGGGAAAGATCTTACAAAATTGATCTTTTTGCTCATATTAGGATTAAAAATGTTAGTTTCTGTCTTCTTTTAAGCAGAAGTGGTACTACTGTTTTTCCAAGTACACTCTGTCTAGTCCAGCTTTCAAGTATGGTGATGCCAAATTTTTTTATTTATTTATTTATTTTCCCATGCTGCTCGTCCTCGAGGACCAGGCCTCGCTTTCATCAGTGAACACTTCAGTGCAGACGCGAGGCGAGCCAGCGAGACAAACGGAGAAGGGAGACCGGAGATAGGAAAACTAAGCACAACAAAGCAGAGCTGCCTAAAAACCTTTTCAGGGTCACTGCTGTGTTTTATGTTCCTGTCGGGGAAGCGGCAAACGCTTTGTGATCCTCTGTGCCTCCGCAGCCACTTCAGCTTCTCCCCACCAGCTCCCTTGATATTCGCGCACATTCCTCAAATGCTCGGCGAGCTACGCTAGGCCTAATTAAGAGAAATCACACGGTTAGGAAGAGGGCGAGGAGGAGTGGAGCAGGCGCCTGCATGCAGTCTCCAGGCCGTACGTGGGAGCTAACAGTAGAAAAGCAAAGGGTGGGGGGTGGTGGGGGGTTCCTATCAGGGAAATGAATGGCCTGACTCAATTCGAATCGGGCCATTCATTACTGTTATTGTTTTTCCTCATCCACAGTTATCGTAACAAGACAAATGTTGCTGGCCTGGACTACAAAGCTTTATTACAACTCTGTAATGACCTGGTCAGACACTGACACACTACGTGCAACATTTAAGACATCCACACATCTTGTGTTTCCAGAACAATGAAATGGAACCAGATAAGCAACGATAAATTACCAACACTGCTACTGTTAACCCCTTTAATGCATTCTCTTGGTTTGACCAATCAAACCATTTCTAGCAGTGCAGGCTGAAGCTCTGCTGCTTATGGGGCTTTTCAATACAGACAGCAGATCCAGAACCAGGACAGATCACAGATGGGTAGGAACCACTGACTAAACATCTTGATATATAGAACAACTGGAGTACTTACAATAATTAACTGCATAGATTATCTGATATATGGTATATACGTATTGTACATAATATATACACACTCATTGAACGTAAATATGATATATATACTCAGACTGTATAAATGATGTATACACCATGGCCATACCTGATATAAATGTGAATATACATCATACACACACACACACACAGCTATTTATGCAGACTGATTAACTCTGTGTGTAACTGTAGATCACTAACTGTAAGTGTGTATCATACAAATCTCTTTATATATGATATATATGAAGCATACACTTCTCATTCAGAGTGCTTTCACTAACTTATAAATCCTTTCTGATAAACCTGACTGTGTCCACCAACACTACTTACATCTCTCTATAGGTTCTGATTTGTGAAAATAACATAAATTAGGACAAAGGTAACAGACAAGTAATTCAAATGCTTTCAATTCCTCCTGAACGCCTTTTCAGGCCCCACTTTAATACAGTACCTAAAGAAAGACGAGGAGAAAAAAACAAGTACACAATCCTTCCCTCCTATTCTGGACTCCGAGAATGCACCAGCGCACTTAAACTCGAACACACGCCCCGCACTCTAAATGCATTAAGGGCACGGTGCTCGTCGGGAACAAAAGATACATTATTTCCAACCAAACAAACCGAGGCATCTGATTTACAGCTGCATCTGCTCTCCCGGAATTTGCATGTCTACAGAGTGGGGGGGTGAGGGGTTCTAAAGCAAGGTCCTGTTTATACGGTAGAGTAGGTTAATTAATTACGATTCCGAATAATAACACAACATCAACAGAGCCCAGATTGAGGGAATGAATGAGGTGCATGCCGTCCGGGACGGTGGTAGGCGGGCGTTTGGACAGAGGGGTGATTGTTAGGAGTATTGTCGCGAGACCTAACCCGAATGGGGATCGGCATCGATGGCATCCACTGAACATTAATGCGCGAGAAAGACAATAATCTCATCTTTGTGTCGAGACATAGTGTGTGTAAAGGAGAAAAATGGGGCACGTGCCCACGCCAACGGGGCTTGAAGACAACGCTTCCATGTAGACGTCAGCGGCGTCACCCAGACGCCCACGAATCCCTGCTGCTGTGCTCTTGTATGCCGTCTGAGACGCGTTCTGCGGTCACCGCATTCCTTCAGCCCACCTTCACGCATTCACGCCCCCACATCCATCCACAGGTTCGGCTTGAACCCGCCTGATAAGGCAAGGCGCTTCAGACAGGAGCGACAGGGATCACAGGATGTTGAAGAATTGTCACAGGTCGAGGTGAAACACCAAAACCACAAGACTCTGTGAGGCTCGGATGCAATACCGCGGCGTGGGCCGTTCGCCAGATGAAGCGAACAGCATCGCTTCCCCACATGCCGCCTTCAGATCTCCGCACGACATCTCCATCTCGTTCTCTGAAACAGAGGCCTATCAGCTCCACAGACATCAATCCCTGCAACCCGACGCACGATTTTGTATGGCCATGCCCCCCCTCCCCATGCACCCGCCCCCCCACCTCCGCACTAGATCAATATCTGACGACGCGCAAGCTGTCAAGGTTCAGAGAACAAGACTCCAGCAAAGCACGGATTAAAGTCAGCCTTTAGCACAGACAGTAAATATTGATCCGCCTCTTTCTTTTTTTCCAGGTGAGAGATTTATTTTTGTTTTATCTACTGACAATTCTCTGACAGGTCTTTCTTCGCCTAAGCAGCAGGAGCGACCCATTTTAGGAACTTAAAAATCCCGCTCTTAACGGCCGAGAGAGCGCCGGCTCGTTTACAAGGTGACCTGGCGCGTTCGGCGGGCTTCTGCTTTACCTGCAGCGCCGCTTCAGGGAGCTCGACCCCTTCGCAGGAATCAAAAAGAACCAGTTTATTTATTTTTTTGGTATACGCTTTTAGAGGACGACTTCACAAAACGACGCAGCAGTCTTTCAGCACCGGGCCTTCTCCCTCGAGTCCCTTTCTCCTTCAAGTTGGCAACAGCAGGCTTTCTATGGAAACAGAACATCTGACAGGCACAGGCGGCCCAAAGAGAACATAACTGGAGAACAGCGGGAGCTCTCTGCAGTTCCGTAACAACTGAACCAACAGAAATGCTCTGAAATAACTTCAGCGGTGAAGAATATTTTTGCCGCTCCCTGAAAAGTTACCCCTTATTACATGGAACCAATGATGTATAGGTAAAGTTGGTGGGGGGAGAGCTATGAGGGGGCAGCTGTGATGTATAGTTGAGGGTGGGGAGGGTTCAAGAAGGCTTGGGGTAATTCGGCAAAATATTTCGTCCTGGAACAGAAAGGATATTGAGATTTGAGATAGGATCAATGGGAAGTGAACTGTTTCACGAATGATAAGCTACAGACGGGGGTGGGGGAGGGGGGAGAACGGGAAGAATCACGGCTCTCATCTCAGAATTAATGTCTACACCCTGCTGGGAATGCAATCTGGGCCTCTAAAAAGGAGATTAGGAAGGGAACGTGGAGATACCAGCCGTACGCGGGGAGCGCGAGGAGCCGGACTCCCGGGATTAATGGCCTCCAGATGTTGTATGGGAGCGAGAAAGCGAAGGGGTCACTCCCTGCGGACGGTGGACAGCGCGGCGTGATGGATGACGCGGAACGGTCAACTTTACAGAGAGCACGGCGTAAACAATAAAGCCGGTTCGGGCGGGGAACAATAACGTGAAGTGCAGCGGGGGTAGTTTCTCATGGCAGACGCTTTTTTTAGATTCCCATCGCATGCCTCAGACAACTGCTCGACTGGCTAATTATGCCTGCCAATGTGCCGGCGGGTCTGCGTGAGTAAGAACGGCTGTAAAGGAGAGAGAGAGAGAGAAAAAAAAGAATAAACAAACCAAGAGTCCATGTGTCCAACTTGGATCGGGGGCAGAAAGGACCAGAAGTGAACTGTAGTGTTACGCCATAAAGAAAGTGAGAAACATGGTAAATGTACAATCTTCCCAAAACAAAGTGTTCCCAAAGTCCCATCAAATCCCGTTAATGGCTGTTCACACCAACTGATAGAATTAATAAACAAGCTTTACTGCTTTATTTATTATTCAAGCTTTTCAAGAGTATCAAACAAATAAATAAATATACCTAGAGACTTTTCAAAATGGACGATAGATTAAATCTGAAATGTACTAGCAGAGACCTCAAGAGTTTTTGGAGTCTCCTTAAAAATGTAAAAGATCAGACATATATCGCAGACGGCTGCAACATGCATATGAACCATTAAAGGTGCATGAATGGGCAGGACTAATCTGCTATATCCTGAATAAGGAGGATAATTAAATGGGTTGGTTTTGTGACATCACAAAAACTGTGATTTGACAATGAGCTTATTATCCATAAAAGGACTGTATGCACAGAGGAGTAAACGTATCATTTGAAACAACATCCACAGATTTTAAGCCGTTTCCAGTCATTCAAGTGATGACATGTGTCCTTTAATATATCATGAAAGGAATCACAATCACAATGTTGGATATTATGTCCATTTTGTGCCACTCTAGTATAATCTATAAGGATATAATAAAATCATGCAATGAAATAAGACACTGAAGATATTAAGTATGATAAGATGATGTTTCACTGGTACTAAAGCAGGGTATGAACTGGCGTGCATTAATAAAAGCACTCAGCTGGATGTGAGTGATATGGGTGTTGGTGGCCGTGCAGGGGGGCTGCTGTCTGTTGATCCCCGCTGCGTCTGCGCGTTGCTCTCGCTGGGTGGACAGTCGAAGCCATTTTTTATGGTGGTTTGGCGCATAGCTGTTTGATTGTTTCAGAATTAAAAGTCTTTTTTAACCCCTCCCCCCTCCCATAGTGTAATTTGAGAGGATCCCACTGGTCTAACCACATGCTGTGCTCTGCTTCTAAAAAAACTTCAAAGAAATCAATAAACAAAGTGCACTGAACTAATATGAGACCATTTAAAAAAGAGCACAACTTCATTTAGCTGCTGCCTTGTTTGAAATGAGTCTGTAAACATGGTTCCGCAAAAACTCCCGTTTTTAAGTCACAGACTTTGTGATGTCATAAAAAACAAAAACCTGTACATATAGTCACCCACTCAGCTGGCAGCAATTAGCCCCACTAACTCCTTCTAAAGAGTGCTTCAGGCCAAACTCATTCTGGAACGAGTCAGAATCAGCCAATCAGAACCGAGCTCATTTACATGCACCAGCCGTCTAAACCAAACAGTTCTGGCTGAAAGTCAAATTTAGTTTCGCACTGGTCCCAGATGTGCTTGATCAGCTAAGACATGTCTGAGGTCTAAATGTTGCTGAAGTTATGAGGGTAATTTTTCTAAATGTAACCCAAATCCTTTCCCTTAAAAACTCCTCTAGAGTCCCTCAAACTACTTGAGGGTGTGGTTTAGAATGCAGTATGTCAAGATCAGCTCTTGCTCCCGAGGCGGTTCGTGAAAACAGACCCTGTTGGGTATAATGGCTGCCCAGTTAAAAGTCCAGTTAATTTTCGCAACTCATAGTATGTCACACTGTATCCTGAACCACGTCCACAAGTTAAAGTTGGATATGGTCAGAGCTAAAACCTGTAAATATTGTTTCAAATGGTATGTCTACTTCCTCCATTCAGTCCATAAATGGTAAATAAGCTCCAAACACGGTCTGATTTCAAATCATTGCTTTTGTGACATTACAAAACCAACACATTTAAACATCCCCACCCATTCACATACCAATTCTCTAAAACGTCTAATGGTTCAAAAGCAGACTTTTGCTGGACTACACGAAGACCTTGATTCATCAGGACGCCCAGTGACTCACCTGGAGCTGGGATTGGCCACCCTGTCCGAAACACTGTGATTGGTTAGGAGCTTTTTTTGCAATATCAGTACTGCGGATGATATTCAGTGCAGCCTGAGTCAGAACATTCCACTAATAAATGAAATTGCTAGATACTGGGCCTCGCTTTATTTCAAAGTATTGACTTCTACACCGCTAAGGAAGCGCCCCAGCCTGCCAGGGGTGGCCTTTGGCGGCAGCTGTTCCGCCGTCAGTCTTTTTGAAGTTCTGTCTGGGCTGATCCCGTAAGCCGCGGCCGCCCTGTGTGGCCCCGCTCTGATGAAAGCGAAAGCTACAGAAAGTCTTTTGTCTCGTCTTTCTGGAGCGCCTCACCTCTCATTAGGTTAATAATGCATAAATCGGGCGGCGCTGGAGAGCGCAGCGGAGGGCTTTAAGTATTTATAACGAACAGAATGTCAGCGGAGCCTCATTAACCAGTCACCACTTTTCCCTGCCCCGCCGTCCACGTTTACTTATTTATTCACGCGGGAGGCCGCGCCGGACCGGGGAGGGAGAAGGGCTCTGCTGGTGCTCCGTTCAGGATGATGGATGAGGACTGATGGGCAAAAAAGCCAAGCTGGTGCTTCACAGTACTTTGCAAAAGTCCTGACCCCTCCCCCCCAACCCATTTCTTCAGAGTTTACTTGGAAAAAAGTATTTCTTTAGCCCACAAACTTAAGTGTGTTCAGACCGAAGGAGGAATAAAACAGGGCAGCCAATCAGAACAGCTCATTCATATGTTTTGGTCTAATAGGAACAGTGTTTGGTGATAAAAGTGGAATTTCCCAGACTACATCTATTCAAAAACAAACAAATAACCTTGTGATATTTAGAACATTTTGTGATACAAAATTTGATCAACATCAATCAGTACTGCGTTAATTCAAAACCAAATACAGAAATACATCAGTAACATCCAATATAGAGATATTTGAAAAAATACTGATACCATACTTGATCAATATCGTCCACCCCTACACCCATTAAAAATAAATAACCTGCTACCCCCCGCCAGCCCACAACAAGCCCCCCCACCCCCCACCAAAAAGATGAAATCACACGCCAACATGCACAGAGCAACACGCAACATCCCAACAACACGCCATTGTGTGCCGCTTTGTTTCCACAACAAGAGCAACATGAACGGGGCCTTTTCGGAGCAGGGGGCCGGGGCCCAGTTCAGGGGGATTGGTATGGGTGGGGGTCTGGGGAGGGTCGTCGGGTAATTGATGGAATTCCAGTGAACTCCATTCACCCCACCCCAGTCTCCCTTTTTATGCAATTGCGCGCCGTCACTCTTCCAGAGACAATGGCTGATCTGTGCCGTTCTGATTCCAGAACTGAGACAGTGGGACGGCTTTCAGACAGGACGGCCCGTCGCACTCAACGTACAGTGAAGAATTTAAAAAGCGCTGTAATAGAACAAAGCTATTCCTTTTTTAGGTACAGTACAGACTAGAAGTTTTGGAACCATTAAAAAAACGGATACACTGCTACTTCACAACTATTTTACAAGAAAACATTAGAAATAGCCACACATAACTGACTGGTACTGAACTGTAACAATGCCAGTTTTTACCCTATGTTAAAGGTAAAGTACAAGTTGCATCAAAATAACCCTTGCCTACTTCAAAGCTGCGGATTCACCAGCATCTGTCCAACAATGCTAGTGAAATAACTTGTGCCCAAAGCCTCCAAGCACCTTTTCAAGTAGCAGAGTCCTGTCTCGTTTAGCAGCTCAATGAGGAAAGACCTGGAGAGGCCAAAACATAATTCTCTAAACATTCAGCTTTTGTTTTGACTGGATATCATTTAGGCACAGTCTTTGAAGTAGTTCAAGCCTTTCTAGCTATACAGGCCTAACGTTTTCCCACAGAATAGAAAACCTTCAAAACCAGTCGGTTACATATCTAATGTGTCCTTGTGAAATAAACAGTGTTTTGTTTATTTAGCTCCTAATTTCTTTTAAATCCAAAATTGTAGGCCTTTGCTGTGCATTGATATTCTCTTTAACATGACAATACAATTAAATTATGATAAATAAACCCTATCGATTTACTGTCGTTTTGGTAAGATACATTTTCTTCCCCAAAAATGAGCTCAAGCACAAAAGTAGTAAGGTTACTGAACTCCTGAGTAACTTCTCAGTCCAACATCTGGCAGCATCAGCACAAAAACGGAAGCAGGTCCATTCCTCTCTTTTTCTAAAAACATTCTGGTCTAAAATAAGAGAGATAAACCCCAGAATGGCCAGTCGTGGGCGGTACGGGTGATGTCACCAATGCAAACCCAAAATAAGACTAGATGTTACAGGTTTGAGATCACCAAAAAAAGTCCCCTATGCTTTTAAAGAGTCTTTCCATTCACTTCTCAGCTCTAATTGTCCACACATACAAACTAAAATGGTCACACTTGAATTCGCTGTTTTTGTGAAACACTAAAATCACAGAAAAGCCTCTTTAACTTCCAAAAAATTGATGATACGGGACCTTTAGTACATTGAAAGGAAAGCCAATTGCAATATGTAGCAGTAAAATTGCAACAATTTGTGCTTCCTGTACACATTCACAGATGTCCTAATCTTCATTTGGAAGATAAGCCATAACTTTTTTTTGGTAATGATGGTGCCCTGTAACAAAAAAAGGTTCCTTTTGAGTAACCATTTGACCAGTTACGCTCAAGTGTCCCAGACACGTCTATTTCGAGCCAATTTAAATCATCATGGCGCTGCTCATGACTCACTTTCAGGAATTGCTACTTATTGAAAGCGATTGGTGAGCCTCACACTCCGCCTGGCCATAATAACACACACTCTTCTTCCTTAAACACACAAATTACAGCTCAGGAGCAGCAGACATTCCTCAGCCCAGGCTGAACCCAGAGTGAAACAGCCACTCCAGTGGTTTCACACCCAGAACCTAGTCCAGGATACTGCCCGATAAGGACTAAACACCAGTATTGTGATTTTACTGCTGCATATTAGAACTGCAAAACCTTTCGCTATATTAAAGAAAACATATCATCGCTCTTCTGAAGTTAAAAGGCGTTAAGGTATTTTTTAAAAATGGTTAAAACATCACTATTTTAATTGTTACAGTTGTAAAATATTGGAAATGTTAAACTACACACTCTTACATAGCATAAAAGTGATTTTTTGTTTTACTTTATTTTCTCCAAATGCATTTTTGCTTAGAATTTTGAATCAAGTGAGGTCAACAGTGTATGAAACAATTCAGACATGCACATTTTACACAAAAACACAATAACTGATATTTCCAATAAGCTTCAAAAGCAGCTTTTTTTTTTAAATCACAGTTACATTTACATTTACAGCATTTAGCAGACGCTTTTTATCCAAAGCGACTTCCATTCCTAACTACAGGGGACAGTCT
>JBBKCR010000038.1:23574276-23593203 GCA_037577295.1 Ladigesia roloffi
TTTTGATAAATAACAACGGCATTAACAGAACAGTACATCTACACTCGGCTGAAAGTGTGGTTTGTGATCATTATCAGAACTACGTGTATTTAAATCAAATGCTTATGGACATGTGAATAGAAAGTTTTATTTAGTCATTTTATGGCCCAGCAGGAGCAGATGATCAGGCGGTGATCAGTATACTGGTGGTGCCGAATGCTGAGTGGCTGGAACTCCTTTATCTAGATTCCTTTTATCTTTAGGCACTTTACAGGCTGCAACAGCAAAACAACTGAACCCATTACTTTCTTGCGTTCAAGACTCTTTGCACCGTAAAAAGCAAACTATAATGTATCTCTATATATGGAAATTCAGCTCGTTTTAAAAGCCCTGTTTTTTTTATGTCACAAGACAGAACAACATTGCTATGCAATTAAACATGAAGCAAGTGCGCACTTACTTAAAACCAACAGTGCTACCATTTAACATGCACAGCGAGATGCTAGCTGACATATTAAGGTGAGTGTGTGATCAGAAAGCATGAAGTTAATATTCTCGACATTTGTTTAGGTAGGATCATGTTTAAACCGAAACTGAACTGCTTCACAACTGGTTCGGATATGCTCATGATTTAGTGCAGCATATGAATAAATATGGGTTTACAGGTTCCATATCACTGCACACAGCAACACCCTCTAACACTCTATTGGTCATTAATACACAAAATCAACACCCAATTTTCTTCAAAGGGGATTAAATAATGGTCAGAACAGACAAATACTGAATGAAGGCTCATAATATCTAACTAAACTGGAGAATAGTGTAGAAGATGTCCTTTGAAGAACATGGATTATCTCGCTCAGGCAGGTTGACTCCAGAAGAGATGCATGACCAGCTCTGTAACTCATGACATGGACTATTAGCAGACTTCGGGATCATAACTCAATACCTGAGCGGTGACGTAGCAGAGCTCCGGGCCTGAGGAGATTGAGATCCTGGCTCAATTTAGACCCGTGTGCTTTAAGAGGGAATGAGAAAGAAGGAGGAGGGGGGGTCCTGTTAAGCAGAAGTTGAGCAGTATTAGCCCCACAGCTCTCGATTCCCAGGCACTTTAGATTACTTCTGTTTTTTTCCACCTTCTTCAACCACTTCCAGATGTGGAAGCAGCTGCACAGAAGCAGGAACAGGGTACGTAGCGACTCCATGTCATTTGCTACTCTCTTCGACTAAACACAGCAAAACAAACGCAGCGAAAAAACGCCTGCCAACGACCAGCAGCTCCGACAAGCGAGCCAACTTCAAACTGATGACTGCCAAGACTTCAGCGAGAGAAAACCACCAATGAGGGGAAAAAGCATTAAACTATTGTTTTAGCTACAGGGGGAATCATTTAAATCTGAGGGGGGTACTGTAATGTACAGGACCCCCGTCACCTGTAGCAGCTGACTCGACTTACACCCACTTAGGGGAGAGGAAATGTACAGGGCAAAAGGGGGTAAAAATAAATAAATGAAATAAATAAGAGCTCGGTAAAATTGACCTCTCCGGCTCCCGAGTGCTTGAGTAAGTGTTTTTGCAAAATCGCTGAACAAGTCTAGTCGCAGCTCGGAGTCTGGTAATTGGGCCGGCGCTGTTCATTGGAGTGTGACCCATCCGGGGGGGGGTCGGCATCAAAGGGAGGACAGAGATGTGGAGAGTTTAGTCAAAGTTCGAGCAAGCTGGAGAAAAGTCTGATTCATCTCCACTAAGAATGGGGGATTCATTCTTAGGCTGGACATTGTTCCAGGGGCATTAAAGGTGGCGGGGGTTTGGGTAGGGTGTGATGGGTATGCACTGATGGCCTCCTTTATCTTCGTCTTCCTGCGAACATACTAGAGGTTGTGAAAGCTAGAGTTACGCAAACATGGTTTGTGGTGTTCAAAAACAAATCACTTCAAAGTTTCCCACACATTTTAAACAATCAAACTCAAAGACTTTTCAGCAGATGCTTTTGTTTTTAATATAATTTAATTTATTGACCCTAATAGTCACATGTGAACACACCAAAGCAAAATCCTCACTGAACCCATTCGCCAAGTGAAACAGTGGGGAGAGCAGTGTGTGGGGATGATACCTTGCTATTGGGTACCATAGTGAAGACATTAGAAGATGGGATTTGAACCCATGACCTTCTGATTGCAGCGCTAATGCCCTAACCACTAGCCCATCCTGTCGTTTCAGACAGCGATCTGCTGTAATGGATGGAATGACGTGACAACATACATCTATACAATTTAAGCCATTCTAAGAGACCCATTAAAACCTGCTGGGCACCAGGGGTCCTTAATGACCCACTCGGAACCCAACTCGCATTTTTACAAGGCCCCTCAATCTTTGTTGGGAATTGTTTTATATAAATCAAGGCCATTGATATGTCCTGACTATTTTGTGTATAAGAGGAACTACCTGAGTGACTGGAGTCCAACAATCAGCGATAAAGGAGAAAGAATATTAATGTTAACACAACAACGAGGCCATGGTAATTAACCTTGATCCTTACCTGAAACCATGCCATCTCCTTGAATGTGATGTAGAAAGTACTTGAAAAGTCCTTGAACTTGCTTTTAAAAAAAGGTGTGGTGTTACACTATTGTGCTTTGATATTTTTTTTAGGATGTAGCAACACCACAGTTCCAAATATTGCATTCCTTTACTCTAGTACAGCGTTTCTCAAACTATGGGCCGCAGACCAGTGCCGGTCCGTGAGAAGTTCCCCGCCTGTCAGCAGAGTCTCGCTTCTGCACCAATCAAAATTCGGTCAGATCCAGCTCTTATCTCAGCGCTGCAGTCACTGCGCCCCCACCCTGCCCACTTGACTGTTATTTATGCAGGGCCGTAGGGCTGTGCGATTTGGCCTAAAATCAAAATCTTGATTAATTGAACATTTTAATGCGATTACGATTCACAAACGATTATATATATTTTTTTGCCTTCATAGTTCACTGAGACGTTTTGTACAGTAAATATGCTCACATATTAGTGAGAGCTTTTTGAATGAATGCTGCATTACATAATTTTAAAATAATTGAAGGAAACACACTATCCAAACTATTGTGAACAACTGAAATTAAAGCACACATTGCCTAAAACGAACAGTCACTTTGTTCTTATAAAAAAAAGATAAATAACTTGCACTAAATTATTTTCAATGTTTTTTATAAAAAATAGTGACTCCACACGTGGTAGTGTGTTTTTAAAGGGAAAGTTTGACCTGGAAATGTTTGATCGATTATAGGTATTCAGAACCTATAGACCATTTCGATTACCTTTCAATTAATCGCCCAGCCCTACAGGGCCGTGCAGCCCCAAAGCCTGAAATTACTGGTCCCCAGAACAAATAAGTTTGAGAAACGCTGCTCTAGTACATTACTGATCCAGACCCTTCTTTGCTTTTACTCGTGCCAATTCCTGATCATGAGAATCCACACATCCTTAATTAATAAACCATCCCATTCTATCCCTGACTCATTCCTTGCTGGGGGACTGGGTAAAATAACCCCACCTGTCTAGACTCAACAATTCTGATTTGAACATAGACCCTTAACTCCTTAAGTGCCCCAGAATAAACCCTAGAATGGTAACAAGCTCCAGTTGGGCGCAGAAATAACAATCTCCGCGGGGGAACTCAGTAGCTGACTGCTGACTACATACATGTGGAGACTTCTCCGGCGTGGACGAGGCTAAAAGCTTTAAAGCTGTGAGTCAGCAGGAGGAACAAGGGGGGGTGAAAGGGGTCAGATGGCTGTCTGGACTCTTGGACCAACTTGAGTTTCTGCACCGAAGACTATTTCTATATTTAGATAAAGTGTTGGGGGTGGAGGCGAGGCAGCCGGTGTATTCATCAGAGCCAGAGAGTCCACTCAACCCCCCCCTCCTTTCCACAACACACATTTAGAGCGGGATGACTCAGCCTCAGGTGTTTGGACGCTGCTGCAAGAGCTGGAAGAAGAAGAAGAAATAAAGAAAAAAAGAAAAAAAAAAACAGAAGGAGGAGGAAATACAGCACATAGGGGACAGAGCACATGGCCAACATGCTCCAAATGTCTGCCATCGCTGCGGGGACAGATGCACTTAGAGGATCCAATGAGTCAATGGAATATCTATGCATCATTTCAAGGGGGCTCAAGGGATGCATCTTACTAAATAAAACCAGCAATAAATAGACCTAAAGTGGACGCTGAGCACGCAGACTATTTTTCAAACACAATGTCCATTTTATTTTCTGACATAAAAGGCAAAGCTTGCAAAGCGAAAGAAAGTTGGGGGCTATACACTGATGCTATTGGCCCATAAGGACATGATACAATGGGATGCTGGGGGTGGGGTGGGGGGTGGGGGGTACTTTTTGGCACACTGTGTACCTAAATAACATTAGCGCAATGAATTGTTTCCTTTTTCTTCGTTCAACATTATAGAAGCACATGTTTTGGCTCCCGAGTGGCAAACTGTCTGAGCCTCATCATCGGGAGATTGCCAGATCCCCAACTCTAATCTACAGCCAGGAGACCAAGAGACTTCTGCTTGGCTTGCTGAGAGTGGGTGGGCCCTCATGCCCTCCCCGCACCCCCCCTCCAGTTACTTAGCATGAGACTAGCCGATGTAACCAAACAGGCGGTTGGCGTTCCCCTTTGAGTCGGGGGGTTATAATAGCTTGTGGTCAGACACAACCAAATTGGGCATAAAATCCATTACCTGATCCATATATATATTATAGGACTGGGTTCCTGGACTGGGATTAAGCCTAGTCCCATATTACCCAACACTGTGGATGGAGAATTTCAATTGAAAAGGAAAAGGTAGTCCAGGTCTATTCTTTATACCTGTGAAAGTAATTTACCCATATGTTCTCAAACTAGCCACAAGCTAACAAACTGGCCCAAATATGAATAGGATGCTATGAGATACGTTGCAATACAACTCGATATGTTCTATTGTCCCACCCCTACCATGAAAGAAGGTCAGGACAGTTTTTCTGACAATTGTTTATTTTGGACAGGCACAAAAAACCCAGAGAGCGTTGAAAAGTCTTAGACTACTTTTCCTTTTCATTAGAATCTCCATAGGAGGTTGTAAAGATTTCACATGCTGTGCTGAAATATAGTGAATTAAATATTAATGATGCTCTCTTTGTGATGAAACGTGCAGTTAGTTAAAGCCACCAAATGCTAAAAAAATGAAATGGTACATTTATCATCATAGTGGCAAATACACTGCTACGTCTAAATCCAAAAAAATAATAAAGGAGTTCAGCTGGAGGAACAGAAGTCCCTTCTGTCATTGATTCAGGACCCACTATAGAGTCCCAGGGCAGGGATGAAGACACATGATGCAACCCTGTCAGGCCCACCACACTGTGTAGCAACAGAGGGGTAAAAATATCACCAGACTGCGAAACCCTGAGTCCATAAATATAGCTCCGATACTCCTGTGGACAACGGCAGGGCAGCCAAGGTCCAATTCGAAAGCTTGAGATACTGTATCACATACAGGGATCCTTTTCACACAGATGGATATTGTCAGTCCTTTGGCATTACGTTTTTAACTCCTCATTCTAAAGCAAAACAGATCTTTACACTCAGGTCCTCTCACGTTTATTATTATATTACTTTGGACACAAATTAGGACATCAAATGTGTCGAGAATGTCGAAATCACACACCGAGAACCTACAGAACCCCAGATAATAAATAGTATGGTATCCAAGCTACCTCCAGGGCAGGGAGAGGAAATTATACCGACATCCCATTAGTGCAACCAGATTTAGATACAAACTATTCCTGTCTTGGAGATGTACTCTACAGTAATGTTATTGCAAAAGGCTGCATTATGCAAATGAGCCTCAAACCAATAACAGTGTTTCGGACAGGGTGACCAATCACAGCTCCAGGTTAGGGTTACTGGTGTTCTGATGAATCGAGGTCTTCATGTAATCCAACAAATGTCACATTTTTAACCATTAAAAGTGTTGGAGAATGGGGTGTAGTGGGTGCCTTCGTTTTGTGACATCACAAAAGCTACAATCTGAAAACGGGCTGTTTTTTTAGGTTATCCTCCACATAAGGACGGGGGGAGTGAATGTACCATCTGAAACAATATCGTCACACTTTTATCCTCTTTTATTCCAGAAAACTGATAATATGGGCTTTAAAATTTCTTGAAATTTGCAATATATAGCAGTAAAATCACAATACTGATGTGCAGCCGTATCATGCGGCCACAATTAAAACACCCAATCCCAAAACATGAAATGTAGGGTGTGTCAATTCTCATTCAGTTCTCAACAGTAATCTTCACGCGCCCTGTGAAGATTACTGTGGCACCATGGCGAGGGTTCGTTTACAGCCGCCTAACCAACGTGGTCAGCAGGAAGATTTGCGAATGAGTGAAAATTCACTTGTTTATTAATTTGTCAGTTGCATTATGCTTGCAATGGGAACAAATTAGCTCATTAAAAACAGATGCTGGGGGTGGGATATGCAGAGTCTGCACTTCACACAAGCTTGCCCCCACTGCACAGCTTTCATCCTATCCTGGCACCCTTGAGGCTCCTTTCCCTGAAGGTCTGCATGCTGTTGACATCAAAAACACCATTAGAAACAGGGCACCACTTTCCTCGAACTGCACTGGACACACCACCTCTCGGAACTCTACAGAAAGGCTGATCTCCATTTCTCTTGGTGACCACATATCTAATGGCAAAGGTGGTACTTCGAAAAAGCCAGTATAACTGGTGAAGATGCCATAGCTGACCTTTGAACAATACTGATGAAATTCTGGTGCAGTGTTCTTTGGGAATATTTCTCTCAATTTGATTCAAGATTTTTTTATTTATCACATGCATAGTCTTAGAGGTACAACACGCAGTGAAATGTATCAAGCAGAATTAGAAACACAAACCATTCTTGTGTTGGAGATGTTCTCTACAGGCTGCAATATGCAAATGAGCATCTAACCAATCAGTGTTTCTAACTGTGTGACCAATCACACAATCAACCCCATCCTGTACCCCACCTCAATCAACCACCCAAAAACACCCTGACCTCTGACCCCTACCCCCTTTGACAAAAAAGCCCAAACACCTCCTGGTGAACAGGGACCATGGTGTTGACCCAATAATGTTATATAATTGAGCACATTTCACCCACAATATTAACTAATGAAGAAGCTGGATCAGGTGTGAAGAGTTGGGACAGCATGGGAATATGAGGAACATGGGGTTGCCAGGAATGGCTCCTGAATCCCCCGCCTTAAACCCAGTAAAAATACTGAGTATTGATCAAGTAATGTCACTGATCACCCTTGCTGAAACAGTTTAGCCCTACCACAGTGGGCACCAAAAGTGTGGTGTGTTGTTTAGGAAACAGGGACTATTCAGACAGTATGATAAGGCTACAGAGACCTTTACCTCAGCGTGGTATCAGCCGCTTAAACTGAGCTGGTAAACGGGTGTCGCGGGATTACTTCAATGGCGACTTAGCTCAAATGGAGCCAGCTGCCAAATGCTCTTTCCGCAGTGATCCACAGCAGATAAATCGGGTGACATTTTCACATGGAAACTTTGTGTTCTTTGCAAATATCTGAAGTTATTGCAAAAACGCTAAACGGGGGGAAAGAAAATATCCCATAAATCCCGCAAATCAACCCCATCTGTGCACAATCAATGGCTCACAGGATTATAAAGCATTTAAGCATGGCTCATAAACCTCGGCCTTTTTGGAAGCAGGAACAGACGATCCCTGATGGAAGTGTCTGGGTATTTGTCTCAGTGTACAAATCCTATTCTAAATCCTGCAACGGAATGCTGTTTAGAGTTACCAACCTAACCCTCCACCTTATTACTGAGGCAACGGCAGAGGCAAAAATGCACCGGCCGGAAAGGACCGCGTTTTAACGAGGGCACGTTGAAGGCGATGCTTACATGGCCGTGACGGTTCTGGAATCTTATGTGTTCCGCAAAACGCTGCCGGCGTATGTTGGACTCATTCATTCAGGAGATGCTTTAATTCTTACGACATGTTGTAACTTTATATTCCACAGGTTACCAAAATAACCAAAGAATTTGAGAATGTGTTTGACAAAATATACAGTCTTGATCCACACATTTCTTTCTATTTTGATTTTGAAACACTTCATTGGTGCAAAAATATTTGCTGCCTGTCAAACTGACTTATATTTGGCACGTTGAGTAGATTAAATGGGAACAAATGTTTTACCGCAAAGTGACTCTAAATTCAAAGAGCCTAGATAAAAGAAGTTCAGCCACTCAGCATTCAGCACCACCAGTATACTGATCATCGCCTGATCAGCTGGAATCTTCTGCTCCTGTTTCTTCACTGGTTCAGGACTTTGGTAAGATGTCCTTTATTCTGCTTGAATGATTCATACATAGGTCACTGTTAAACAAAACAAAACAAAAACTCCTGGTCAGGTGCAGCGACTGGACTGAAAATGAAAGTTTTTGAAAGTCCTTCAGGACATCTGGAGAACTGTTCCTCAGGACCACATTAAAATACAAGAAGGTCTGGCTCTTTGGAAGCAAAATATGAAGAAATAAGGGGTGGCTCAAGACTTTTGCACAGCACTGTATAAATAGGGCAATACTAATATCCATTGTACTCTCAACAATACAGTGAACAGCACATTATTTGTAGCGCCATCAATGTGTGCTGGAGCGTAGAGACTCCAGAGCCCATGGGCCGGGCTGGGCCGGAGTGAAAGGAGCCCGGAATGAAAGATGCCACGTGTGAAAGACTCTGGGCTTGCCCAAAAGGAGCCCTCCACCAATCCTACAACCAATGGAGAGGGAGCACAGCCCCCGTGTGTAGAGATGACCAGAAAGCCTTTCTGTTAGCAAGGGGTTTCCAATCATGATAAGACTATAGAACATACGATCAATGATATGCTATTATTATGGCATGAAACGATGCCCCAACACACAGTAACATTAGACAATATGAGTTTACTGGGTACATTTTAACACAAAATAAAATGCCATGCATCCGGGCAGCACGATATACCATCACTTAATCGCTATTGTGATACTGATCGCTGCAACACTGACACTGCAAAATGCTGTAAAATACAAAAAAGGCCTCTAACCAATTTGTGTTGGATGACCAATCACTGCTCCAGGTGTGTCTTCTTATGAATCAAGCTTGAAAAGCCCAATTATTAATCATTAAAGGTCACAAAACTTAGTCATGTTATTGCAAGGTGCTGTGTACAGAGCACACAAGCTGCTCAATGCCTGATGACATTTGTGAATGTGGTTTAGGGTGCAGTATGACATACTGCGAGCTATAAAAGTAAGCCAGCATTTAGGGGTTCTAAATACTACAACAGGTTCTAGGTAAGGCCTCCTGCAACAAGGTCTTTTCCTTGCTGCCTGTTCATTTTTTACAGTTCACAGTAAGTCATGTAAGTCCTAAACCGCATCCACAAGTCTGATCTCCCTTAATGGAAAGGGTTTGAGGTGGATTTGGGGGTGTGTTTAAAGAAAAGAACCGAAAGAGGCAACATCTGTACATCGAACACATCTTGATTGACTAAATCTGGCTTAAACAGAAAAGTGCAGAAATTTCCCCAAAATATTGCTAGCAAGTAGTCACTGCACCAGATAAAAATTCATTTTACCTATAAGTCAATATCAGCTGGAGTTTCCAGTCTATTGTGACAGATGTGATGCATCAAAACTCTAAATTGTCACGAGCATCATGTTGTTCATTAGTAAGGAACACATAAGAAAGGCTCGGCTCACCAGGCCCAACTGAACTGAAGTTTTAATCACGAAAACCACCAGCACATATCATTTGCGCTAATTCCGCGGCTCCTCCATGAAAGTACGACCGCACGCAAACGTCATCCGTCTCCGAGATCAATAGTGAAGCGGCCTGCCTTTTGATATGAGAGGCAACAAGACTGTGAAGCGACTTGACAAGACTGAGCACTCTAGATTGTGGTTTGAGATTCTGTTCGAATGGCAATTCTCCAAGAGCCATTCTGCGGGAGGAAAAGTAAATAAGTTGTCATCAATAATAGACAGCGAGTGCTCAGCTCCGGCTGGTTCCTATCCTCCAGACATGCTCGACGGCCTCCGCGGGCTCAGATTCACTGTCTTGACTAATAGCTTTTGATAGGCCTTTGCAATAATTACATATGGGCCCTTATCGCAAACTTGCGCGATGCATATTTCATGCCACGGCTGCAAGTTGGCAGCCAATCCCTGAAAGCATGATCGGAAACAAATTTGCCCCAGTTACAAAAGGGGGAGGGGGGGTATAAAGCGCAAGCGTGCCAGTGAGTTTCCTTAAACCACTCGGAATTAAAGGGGACAGCATGGACAGATCTGCCAAATTCAACAGCCTATAGCTTTACAAGAGCTCCACATCTCCGAGCCACGCTCCCCAAAGTGACGGCGCTAAAACAGCATTTCATTAGACAGCGCAAGAAAGCGCATCTCTCCGAAGCGCTGTGTAGTTTCGTTTAGAGCGGATGTCTTTCCCTCACATTTTAAGACAGGCCATAAATGCTGGATGTGGTTTGGGCTGCATGATAAATCACAATAATAACAAACAGCCAATATTAGATTTGACGACACTAATACTGCAAAAGAGTGCAATCTGTATACTATCCAATCACTTTATTTTTTCACAGGGTGACCAATCACAGCTCCAGGTAATTTTTCCAGGACATCTGTGTGGGTATGTGCACCAAAAACACATTTTACAACCTCATTGTTATTCTTTCTAAAATTATCATTTTCCAGCAGTACTAAGGTATTCCACAGGCTGCTTTTGTTTAAATGTAGCTTTCATGAAACAACAACTCTGGCACAGTCAAGCATGAGCCCAAGAACCTCATGCCCAATTCCAAGTGTGCACTAGAGGGGTCTAAATCCCCCTCAGCATGGGGTTGTAGAGCAATGGAAATGGGTTCTCTGGAATGATGGAGCTCAATCCTAGTAGTTCCTTGGGGACGAGCTGGAGTGGACCTTTTTCACTACTTTGCTAACGCCCTTGTGAGTGCAAACAAATCCTCATAGCAATGTTCCAACATCTAGTAGACTTCCCAGAAGCGTAGATGGCGTCAACCTTAATAGTGATTAAATGCTGGATGAGAAGATGTCTGCAAACTTAAGTATTTCAAAGTATTTCAGCGAATGCACCAACCTGACTCCAGCTCTCTCACTTTTGGGCAGGTTGTAGATCAATACAAGCTGCTCAGCTACAAAAATGTTTATATAAAAATAATGTGAGGCTCTACTAGGCAAAGTCCCATGAGACGCAGATCTGACACGGAAGGACACTGAAACATGTTTGCTAGATTTTCACAATGCCACAGTGAAGCTCACACATTGCTTGACTGAATAAAAAAATAAAAAAATAAAAAATACCACCACACACAATTCTCTCATGAACAAGCACCGCTGACTTAATAAAGCAGCACTTTAATGAAAATGCAGGTGAGTACACAGCTACCGGGGAAGAAACCGTTATTTATAGGGGGGATGGCAATAAGAGCGGAGTAGGAAAAATTTCCAAATGTGAACACAGTGTGAAAAGCACAAAAGGTATTTCCAATATTTAATCTTTACACCAAGTGAATTAGCAACCAGCCATGAACAAAAACCCAGGGATTCGAACCCACGAACTTCTGATTGCAGGGCAACTCACTAAACCCTAGTCCACCACTTTTTCTTGTTGTGGATTTAACTAAAATAGCATAGAAACAAAGCACATGTAGTAATATTTTTATCACTTTGCATGAAAATGCAGGTGAATACAAAGTTATAGGGAAAGAATTTTATAAGGGAGCCAGCATTAAGGGAGGAGTGGGAAAAAATCAAACCAAGCTTTATTATCCTTTTATAGGCAAACTTGCACTTGAAGCAAAATAGGCCAAGAAATTTTCAACATTTAGCATTAAAATGCAGGTGAAAACAAAGCGATGGTGGAAAAAAACTGGATTTAAGGCCAACATTAAAAGCTGAATAGGAAAAAGTCAACAACAACATTTATTACCTCTTTATAGTAAAACTAAGTAAACAGCCCAGAAACGAAGCATATGGACCAGTAAGATTAAAGAGAACACGAATAAAATAATAGCCTATTGCAGTGTGTCCAAATACAGCCTTTAACCTTTTGAGGTCTGAAGTCACAGCCTGCTTTTCTGCAGCAGTAGTAATACTCATAGCACTCATAGCAGTAGCTGTATTGGTATTACTAGCAGTAGTAGTAATAACAGTAGGAGTAGTGCCAGCACTAGTATTAATAGTTTATTTTTACTTATAGTTGTAGCACAACAATTATTACTACTCCTCATTATTATGTAAGTACTAGTATCAGTATTATTAATATTACCAGCAGTACATTTATTTGTAGTAGTGGTTTAGGTTATTGCCATTTCGAAAACAATGGTTACTTCAAGGCAAAATGTACCTTAAACTATATAAATTATTTGAAAACAAGACACTTAAATAAAAAAATTACTAGTAATAATTACAAAAACAATCTACATCCGATTCTTCAAATCAATATTTGGTAAAAGATCATTCCATAACTTTGTGGTGCCTGCCTTTCTGCATCTGCACTAAGAAGTTCATGCGTTCACGCCGAGTTTTATTTGTTCTCCTATTTATCTTGTTGGTCGGTATGAATCGTTTGGGGGTTATTTCAATCACTTAACCCCACACTAAGAGAATATTTTCATATAACTGCACCTTACACTGTTTTGTGCTCCAAATGTCAGACCCTAACCAGTCAGCCCTTAGTTGGTGGCACTTTGGGGCAAACCAAGAAAGACAAATGACAAGTTTATCACACTTTACTGTACGAAAACGCACCAAATTGAACCACGGACACGTTATCCTTCATAAAAACAGTCAAAGACAGCCAACGGGCATGAATACAACTCCATGCCAAATTTTGTTGTGACAAAAGACAACGCGTTAGCCACCGTTAGCCAAACACGTCAACCTTTCTCCCATAATTTACAGAAAAATCACTCTTCAGGCACAAAATAACAGAGCAAATTTATCGCTTGAGCATATACCACAACGAAGCCTATTTGTTCAACTATCCTTTCTGATAAAATGGCAAAAACAAGGCTATTTAGACAGTTAGCCTGTTAGCTTTCATAAACAAGGGTCGCGTCCCAAATCGCACACTCGCTCTCTAAGTAGTGCGCAAAAAATGTAATACTAACTCGCACTACTCTGCGCAGCCTGAGAGATGGGAGTCCGGGTGAAGTGCGAGGGGGTGAATTTAGGACGCGACCGCCGTGTCTAACAAACGGTAGAGCCAGGCTAATGAAGCAGCCTCTGAGTTGTACCGATTTAAAATCAACTTTTTCTCCACGAGGCTCTGCTTTTACAACTCAAACATATAAAAGCATGTTACAATTTTAGGGGGGATCTAATCACCGTCACGACAGCGCCACCAACGTAGAACCGAATGAACTTCACCCCCCCCCTTTGGAAAAAGAAAATAATAATTCAGCCATAACACACACACACAGTCATAAACATGCAATAGAGCCGAGAAAGTTCTCGTCTATCCCACCGAGCGCCTGGAAGAGAGAACCGTGGGCTCTCTCCCCTAGCGCGGCGCCTGATCGATGGGAATTGAACAAAGAGGATCAATTTCCGATCAGGAAAGCGAGAGAGGGGGAGAGACATAGGCACAGAGCGGGAGAGAGGGAGAGGGAGCGGGAGAGAGACACCGAGTCAGAGCGGGAGAGAGAGAGAGGCTTGTTTTAATCGATGCGAGAGAAGAGGTCGCCCGAAAAGCCGGGGATCCCTCCTCTCCTCTCGCTCTCCTCTCCTCTCCCTCCCCCCGGAGAACGGAGCCCATGAGCCGGGACAGAGAAGCCGCGGAGGACGCGGAGGAGAGAACCGAGGGTCTTACCTGCAGTTGCTGCAAATCAAAGCGCTTCCAATATTGAAACATCGATCCCGCATTGGCCGCCATCTTGAGACATATTGAGACGGAGTGAGAGGCTGATAGAGAGAGAGAGAGGGTGAGAGAGAGAGATAGAGAGAGAGAGACACCGACACAGAGGGAGAGAGAGTGAGTGAGAGAGAGAGGGGCTGGAGTAGTTTGGGGAGGGACGATCCAAAAACCCGGAGCGGAGTTATTGACCACCGCCTCCTCGTATTGAACGCCGTTACGGAGCGGACTGTCTATCGACCGCCGGGCTGCTTATACTGAATCGAAGCCCAGTTTATTGAACGCGGCCCGGTGATCGGTTTAACGGGTAAAACACGAACTGGACTCTCCTTTCAACTGGCTCCTTTTTATTTTCATTATTGTTATTATTATACATCTGTCTTTTTATACGACCGCGCAGGTAAATCGTCCATATTTTAACATATTTTTTTCTCGATCGTTTTTGCCTTTGATGATTATTTATGTTCGACTCCTGATTTTCCTAAATATCTTCGTTTTCTATATCATTCTTTTGTAATACATTGTGTGCTTTTTATTTACTCGCTTTTCTTGTTTGTTTTTTTATATATCGATCGTTTTTGGCTTTAATGATTTATGTGTATATGTTTTACTCCTGTTTTTCTCCATATCCTGACCAAATCTTTTGCATATTGTTATATATAGCTTATACACGTTTATATTTTTATACACCTTTTTTATCTGCCTCGAAGTTTTGCGTTTCACATGTATAATTTATTGATCGTTTTCAATTTAGGTTTGAATCTTTCTGTACTTATGTTTGACTTCTCATTTTTCTCCACATTATGGCCTAATATTTTGTGTATTAATATTATACATATTTAAATATTGTCCCTATTTACCAGCCTCGCAGGTTAATCTTTTTTTTTACCCAAACCGGAGAGTTGCTTTTTTTAAAACATATATTTAGTTGATCATTTTGAGGTCGGATTTGATTATTTCTGTATTAATGTTAGACTCCTGATTTTTCTCCATATCTGTTCATTTTGTAGGTTTGTTTTTATTGGTTTGTTTGTTTTGGTTAGGTTGTACATGTCTCAAATCAGTACTGACACATTTTGATTGAAAGGATTCATGTAGTCAGGTTGGTGCCCCTCTATTCTTCTCACCACTTTTTATTTATTGTTTACTCTTCTCCTGTTTGTCCATTGGTTTTGTGTTTGCATGCTGCATTAATACTGTACCTGACCAATGAAGACAATAATCAATGAGAATCGTTTTTTTTAAACATGGACTTTTTCCATTGTTTTACTTTTAATTGTAGTTTATATTTCTAATGCATTCGTCATGCATATTATAATATGGAATTATATAATTCTGCGTTTTTTCTTGTTTAAATCATATTTTTATTAGGGTTTTGATCAGAGGGTTTGATCTCAGAGCTGGCCATTAAAGCGAGCTGATGGCGCCCCCATAGGCCAAAAGGTGAACTGCAACTCACACATAAAGATCCCATTGTCTCTTCATTCTATTTAAATACTCTCCTAATAAATATCATTGTTTATTAACATTACATTTTTTATAACTCGTGTATTATAAAATGGTACTATTATATAAATTATAATAATAAGTATAAATACTGGAATAGTATAATACATATTAATTCACAACACATTTACAATGTATTATTACAAAGAAAGATATGTTATAAATATTATAATAATATAATACATAATATTTTTAATTATTTATGAAGGATTTTATTTCATTAGTGTATATGCAAGTGCTTTAAACAAAGGGTCTGGTAGTTAAGCCTCCTTTTACGTTCAGGGTCAATTTGACCCCATTCAATTGTTCTAAAAAATTATTGCCATCGTTGTATTGCTTCAAATTAAAGAACGATTCCTAACTGAATGTAAGCAAAAAATTTGCATAAGTATATTTTTTTTTTATATTTTTGTACACATTTTGTTTATTGGTGTTCTCTGGAGGTCAGTTTGACACCAACGAATTTTGACTTTTTAATGGAAACGTATTAAAAATAAGGATTCTTTTTACATTCGGTTGTTTGGGATGATATTTAGGGTAAAACATTGTTATAATAAACGTTATAATCTTAAAAAAAAAAAAAACTCCCTCTGCTTTAAACCCTGCTTTAAAATAATGAACTACCTGATACACGTAAACGTGGGTGGCCATTTCCATTTCAACCATTTACATGACGGGTTCAATTGAGCCCAAGCATAAAGTGAGTTAGTAAATTTTTATAGAATTAAATTAACTGCTTATAGTCATAAGTGAACACACAGTGTGAAGGTTTCTCTGTATTTAACCAACACACCAAGTGAAGCAGGGGGCTGCCACAAACCAGGGCTGTGGGGGGACAGTATCGATCTCAGGGGAACCTCTGTGGTGCCACTAGTTGTCCAGGGATTTGAACCAACAACCTTCTGATCTCACAACAAACTCCCTAGCCACTAGACCACCAGATGCGCCAGGGTCACGTAATGAGCTCCGCCTGCCTTATAGACCCACAGTAAGAGTGTACAGTCGCCATGAGCATCAGATCTTATTTACATGATGGCCAATATGCCAGAAGGTGGGGGTTTCCAATAAAGTGGCCGGCGAGTGTATTGATGTGAGTGTATTATCAAAGCTGGTTGTCCAACTCCTAGTTTTGTATATGCAACTAATGTTCTCACCAATGCTGCAATAAACACAACCTACAAGGGCCCATTGTATTGCGCTCGTAGGCCGAGTCCTTTTAATACTCACCATATAACTACTAATGGAGCTCGGCTGGTATTTTTAGGCCTACTGTCAACTGGTGCTTATTACATTTTCCAGTCGATTCAGTGGAAACCTTCTGGCTGGCTTTAATCCTGACTAATGAACGCTAGGGCTTTCGGGTGCCAGGCTTTTATGACGCGAAATTAGATTTCACTCTTTTTAGAGCTTTTTATGTTCTAATGGTGAGTATTTATCCTTTATGGCGTCAACAGTGGATCGAGATGTAAAAATAAACCACGGGCACAACTGGTGTGTTCTTGAAACCTGGTGTATTTACTGCATCATACTGCATTCTGGCTGCCCTTCGCTGTTAGTTAATGAGCCTGAGACTCTACAGGCCTCTGATCCTCACAAAACATTATTACAAATCATCATAATAATAAATTGATATAAACGAAAACACTCATATGAATACACGTATTCACACACAAATATATATTTACACAAACATATATGTTCACACACTCGCATATTTTCAACAAATTAATAATAATAATAATAAATAATTTATGTAATAAATTAATAATCCACAGGCACAACTGGTGTGTTCTTGAAACACGTTTGTCCTGCATCCTATTTCTGGCCGTCCTTCATTGTTAGTTAATGAGCCAGAGACACTGCAGGCGTCCGAACCTCACAAATGCATCAAACCAGCTTGTCCAAAGCTCTGGGGAGAGGCTTCATGAAACCGCTCCAGCCCTGTGAGCTCCCACAGCCCACACGGCACATTCATTTCTCCATGAGTAGCATTTTCTCACGGGAATCCTGTTTCTGTGAACACGCTGCTGCCACCACCATCTCCGCTATTTCCACCATCTCCACCATTGCCATCATCTCCACCATCTCCACCATCTCCAATATCTCCATCTCCACTATCTCCACTATCTCCACCATCTCCACCTTTCTCCACCATCTCCACTATCTCCACCATCTCCAACATATCCACCATCTCCACCATCTCCAACATACCCACCATCTTTACCATCTTCACTATCTCCACCATCTCCAACATATCCGCCATCTCCACCATCTCCACCATCTCCATCATCTCCACTATCTCCACCATCTCCATCATCTCTATCTCCAACACCACCATCTCCACCATTTTCACCACCTTCACAACCACCACCATTTCTACCATCTCAACAACCACCACCATCTCCACCAACTCCACCATCTCCACCATCTTCACCATCTCCATCATCTCCATCTCCAACACCACCATCTCCAACATTTTCACCATCTTCACAACCACCACCATCACTACCATCTCAACAACCACCCCCCTCTCCACTACCATCTCTCCAAAAACCAAGAGAACCTGATGCCCCAAGGGTGAACAGGGCAGCTGCTGGATCCTGTAATGACATAATTTCCATAAACACACCAAGCTGAGACTATTTGTACGAGTGAACAATGTATTTGTCTTTCATAGAATCAAAACTGCAAAAAAGAAATAAGATCATGGTTGAGGCTTGAGATGTTGTTTTACAAAAGTTCTGAGAAGCTTTTGAGAAGTCCCCCTAAGTGATTTAGCTCAGATTCACTATTTGAACATCCACATTAACACTCAGAGACCTGTGGAGCTTCACTGTGGGCTGATCGTGAGTAAAAGGTCCTGGTTTGTGTTGGAGACGTCTGGTTCCATTCACCTCCACTGTGAAGAAATAAGAGCCTCTAAAATGAACCATTTCACACCCAGCTTACTCTGAATGATGCACAAATGTGGGAAAGGCAGTGGAATACGGCTTTAAAGAGGTATTACTCTTTTTTTAATGTGAGAACTGTTGTTTTAGTCCAGAAGAGAGAGAGTTTAGTCATAAATGAGCGTCTGTAAGTAAGTAATTACGGGTCTAATTGCAGTAATTAAGGCTGATTGTCTGCTTGTTAACTCTTTTCTTGTGTGATTCAGTGGAAGGGAGCACCTTTGAACAGGACCAGAAAAACGAGTCTGAGCCGGGTTTATCTCCACAGACACACTCCTATTTGCATTTTGTCCTGATCTTAACAGTGAGCTGTGTGTGTGTGTTTGTGTGTGTGTGTTGTATGTGTGCTCATGTCAGTCTGATCTTCAGTGACAGCGGCATCAAGCTGGAGACCGTCTGGACATGTGGAGCTACTGGGTGGCCTGTGCTGATGCAGTAGACACACACACACACACACACACACACACACACACACACACACACACACACACACACACACACACACACACA
>JBBKCR010000038.1:23621450-23635144 GCA_037577295.1 Ladigesia roloffi
AATTTTGGGTATAAGATCTTGAGGGAAAATCTTACTAACTCGGGAGCAGAATAGACTTTGAGAGACATGGGTGACGGAGGATCCCTATGCTCCGTTTTACTCTCTGTTTCTCCATTCTGTCAGAATTTAATTAAAATCTTTCTTATGATTATTTGAGAAAAAGACTGTTTGTTCATTCCATGAATCTCTGACACCTGGGTGATTTTCTCTGGCAAATTGTTATAACAGTAAGCACCACTCGCAACTGTGTGAGTGGACTAAGTGAGTCTCGGAAATTCACCTGATCTTGTGCTGTTTATTAGGCAAGGTCTGGGTGAGTTTTGGTCTGTTATATTATTGCACATAAAGAGGTCATGTTAGAATACACCAGTAAGTCCTGTTACCTTAAAAATCACAAAAATGTGAAATATCACTAAGTGATATTTAAAAATGAGCTGATTATTTCTTAGCCTTTAAGACACTTAAGTGCAGGTCAGTTATGAAAAGACAGACATATGTCAATAGTAAACTGGTTTATAACTATCAACCCATGAATCCGCTCAGAGAACCAGTTGCAGCTTTTAGCTCCCAGAACTCGGCTGGAGTCGAGAGGGGATTGGGCGTTCTCGGGAGCGGGTCCTAAACTATGGAACACACTTCCAGCAGCTGTTAGGCTCTCAGCATCAGTAGCGGTTTTTAAAGCAAGGCGGAAGACCTGTTTTTATGATCTGGTTTTCAACTCCAAAGGTTAGCTGTTGCTATTTTTAAACTTATATTTTATATTTTAGATGAACTGCATCCTGTAGTTTGTCATTTTGATGTTTTGGTTTTTATCCTAGGTTTGTTCAGCATTTTGGTCACATGAGTCATGTCTGTAAGGTGCTGTATAAATCTGTATAAATAAAAGTTGAGTTGAGTTGTTTTAAGCCCTGAGACCCAGCAAGCTGCTATACAGTCCAGACAACCCACCGGTTAGTGCGTTCGCCCTGTGATCAGGATGTCGTGGGTTCATATCCATGTCTGCTAAGCGGCTCTGATGTACCCTGAGCAAGTTACTGTCCCCACATACTGCTCCCCAGGTGCTGGGCTTCACTTACTGAACTAGTTTAAAAACAGAGGATGTATTTCATACTGTTCAAAATGTGTGATGTGGTTTGTTTATATACAATGGAATGGTCACGTTCACTTTGTCACTGAAGGACACTAAAGTGCGTTGGTTTGAGAGCTGAAGTGAGCCAGCTGTTTTTCTCTGAGCGTTTTTAATCCCTGTCTTTCGTGGCCATGCACGATTTTTTTTCTTCACCCATATTCAGGCATGCATGTTGGAAACTGAGCTTATGTGAGCGATGGAGCTGTGGCCCGCTTCACATTTACTCAGGGAAATGCATTCCAGTTCCAGTAATGTAAATGTAAGCCCACCTTAAAAGCCTTCTTGCTCAGCTCACTCATTTCTGCCTCTTAGTGAATGTGTGTTTGCTGAAGCCCCTGATTGGACACAGGGGACCTTCTCAGGATGGACCCTGTACACAGTAACACGATCTCACCCTTTCTCCTGTGTCTCCTTTGGGCCCTGGAGGTCCAGCCTTGCCCGGGGGGCCACTCTTACCCTGAAACAAACAAATTGGAAGTCGTACCCACTGCTGCAGTAAAAACGAATGATGCTAATCATCCAAAGTATTTCAGAAAATATAAGAAAAAAAATTAAAATGCTGAGTACATGCAGTTGAAAGTCACACTTACATCTTGTCCAGGTACACCGGGGATTCCAGGGGGCCCTTGGGGGCCTGAACAAAGACAGTGCATGTAAGGTCAAAATGGAAAAGGGGTGGTGTTAGAAAAAAAATGAATATAGACAAAATTCAAATGAAATTGAAATGTGTGATTTAAATGCAAGTGGATTGCCTTCAAAGGATATTGATTCAGACATTAAAGACAAATAATTTTTCTTTCCATTTTTAAAACATGTGAAGTGAAGGTGAAAATAGCATGAATGTGTTTGTGTGTGTGTGTGTCATACCTGAAGGACCTGGTGGCCCTGGAGGTCCTGCATATAAAGTCACACAAACAGAATCAATACAGTTTAACACACAGAGCCTTGCTTTACATTTTTTTCAGCTTTAGCTTCATATCAGACATGGTTGATGGCAAAGAGAGACTTTAGGAGATTAGGAGACACTTCAGGCTCCTCCAGGCACATTTTCCTATCTCTATATTCTTGGACCAAGGATAGAGTGAAGATGTGGACCATCTGGAGGAGCCTGAGGACCTGTGAAAGTGGGAAGAGCTTTTTTGAAGCTGTGCAGCCTCTCAGATCTGAGAATAAGAGAATAAGATTAAGAGTCATGGACTGTGACTAAGAATCACAGAGTCCCCGACTCTTGACATAAAACTCGAGTAAGTAGATACCAGAGCTTGTAGCTTTCCAGTTAAAATTCTGGGGCTCACATATGGAATCCTGCATGGTCAAGCACCTGAATATATTGCTTATCTGCTCCATCGCTATACAGCCTGACGGGAGCTCAGATCTGTACAGCAGGGTTTATTAGTGGTCCCTCATACCAGGTTAAAGACCCGCGGCGATTGTGCGTTTCAGGTAGTGGCACTTAGGCTCTGGAACCACTAGCCTTATGATGTACGTACTGCTGTTTCAGTAAAAAAACAGCTCAAAATATTTCTTTTTCATCCAGGCTTTTGCTCGGAGTTGAGATATCTGTTTTATTGTTGTGTTTTTGTTTTATGGCACATTTTCTGTATCTGTTTGCTTATGTTTTATAATGCTTTATATTGTTCTAGTCTCTTTACCTTGTTTTATTATTGTATAGTGCTTCGTGACTCCTTGTCTCTGAAAGGCGCTCTACAAATAAATTACTTACTTACTCAGCTGTTTGCATGAGAAATTATGTGACCACGACACATGTTCCAGAAACTTTCACCCACAGTAATGCAACTAAAGGTCTGGATGCAGATTAAATCCCCACTGTCTGGTGGAATAACACACAATTCTCCAGTCCAGAAGGACCCGGTCAGTTCAGGGTTACTGGATGCCCCCTGTTCACCACATGACGTCACTGCCCCTTTCTCCCCCGGCTCCCATTAAACCCCCGTCAATGAGAGGCATTAATACAGACAAAGCCATCGATTGAGAACCACTCCAGTGACCTGCCAAGGAATCCACCTCACCACACGCGAGGGATACAGTCCTACCCTTTCATCCATAGTGCTGGAACTCCACTCCTCAGTTTGTCCGTTTGGCCAGGCGTGTTAGTGACTGCGAGAGGAACAGCTGTCCCACATGGGCCTGAGCCACTCGCCTCTCTCTCTAGGGCTCGGCTTGAAACGGGCCCACATGCTCAACTTGGCTGTCGACAGCTCCCAGTCACATGAGAGAGGATGCTGGGAAGGTCATGTGAATGATCATGTTGTCACACAACAAAGGAGAAGCTATTTTGCAATGGCATGTGTGTCATATTGAGCTTGGATACATACGGCTTACAGTCTATCACTGCGACACACAATGTACTTAAAATTTGATTAATCCTATTTTAATTTACCCCTGAAAATACACCGAACCCCTTTAGATTAATTAAGTGGATGTAAATTTGTGAAACTGATTGCTTCATTTTACCTTAATATTAGAATTAAGTGAAACCACTTAATCTTATTTTAAGGTGGTTCTGAAATTGAGGGCAACATTAGGGGTATTTCAAGGGGTAAAATAAAGGTGTTTCATTTTGTAGGGTGAGACTACTGCAATGTCCTGACTCTAGAGGTGCAGGGTTGGTATCTGAAGTAGTAGGCACTACATCGCTGACCCAAAGTATACTTTACTTGTCTTTGCATCCTGTTTTGCTGAGAGCGACTACCTCATGTAAACAGCAAGACCCTCATCAGGATAGTCTGCCAGTGACAAAGGTTTAATACCCCTATCATATTGAAGCTAGTCAAGGAGCACACTAGGCTTAGTGTCATTGCTGGATGATACAGCTCAACTGAAGGGCAGGCTTCAGATGATGAATCGCAATCTACTCCTCGGCCTATTGACGGTCTTAGAAAATGTCGCCCTCCAAGGCTTAACCTTCAAGGCAACGTACTGAACTTTATTGTAATGAAGATTACTCCACACAGCTCCAGTCTCTGTATCGGAGTAAAAGGAGTGAAGTACAGATAAAAATCTGCTTCTTTCCTCTGGGAAGGTCAATGTAATGTGCCTTTAAAGCTCATTTAAGTTACACAACTGATCTTTAAAGACCTTTGAGGGTACTGTTTGCACCTCAGGGAACTCAAGCAGCCCCTGTTTTCCGCCAAACGAGTAGATCAGGGCTTTCTGCAAGCAATGACTTTAGCATTTTTGCTAGGTCATTAGATAGCACTAGCTATATTAGCTTAGCTGCTTTTTCAGTTCAGATTTTTTGCTCTTGTCTCACTCTTCTCATGGTTTGCTCTCATACTTTGATCTTCTTTTATCACTGATGAAGTCTCATGTATCTGAATCCTCTTTTATCAAACTATCCGTCGTCATGCTAGCTGTCAAACTGTCAAATTTGATGCATATGAGGTCAATAACTAAAACAATGGCAGGAAAATAAACATTCTAAATCTTAAGAGGCCTGGGCAGAAGAAGCCGGCTGTTCATGGTCCACTTTCTCGCAGTCCAGTGTCCAGTGTCGTGCAGTGTAGAGTCCTCATCGGTGTGTGTGTGTCCAATATAACAAGTCCCCTGACTTTCTAAAGCAGCGTGTGTGAAAGGCGGTGAGACAATTCACATGCAATCGTCTTCACACACCTCCTGTGCCTCTGGAGACTGGGCACAGCAGGAGGTCTCTGGTGTTGTCTGGAGCCTACTCCAAACCTCAGCCTGTGCATCAGCACTTCGTTCTGCCTGAGGGGAAACGAATCCACACACACACGTATAGACAAACACACACACAACTCCTCCTGCTCTGCAAAGCTGCCGGAGGAGCCCGGCCGGCCTGGCAGAGTCCCTCTGGAACCAATTTCTGGAGCTGCTGTGCTCCGCCTCTCCAGCCCACCTCCCCCAGGGGGTCCTAGCGTCTCGCCCTCGCCTTTTACACACGGTTGCTCTTTGGCACTGAGGTTCCGAAAGCAGACTGCGGCGCTGACAGCTTACAAATTAGAGCTGATTTACAGCCAGCTGACTGGAGTCTGCGCCCAGGCCAGCGGCGAGCCAGAGGCCTAATCAAAAGCAGCTCCGCTCTGGGCCCCCACACAAGCGTGAGACTCTGCCGCCCCCTGCTGGCTGCTTCAGGATGTGCAGCACCGACCGCGCAGTCACGCTTTAGGACAGTCTTAGGCAGGGTTTCCTCGCAGACTGGATTACGGGGGGTTAAATAACATGCTGAATGAATATTTATCATTCACAATACCTTGCAGTCCAGGAAAATACGTACTGCACTACACCGGAAAAGTCAAGAGACCCACCTTAAGTCCTTACGCGCTGGGATACGTATTCAGGGAATGCGAGCAGCAATGCAACCATAGGATGTCTGCAATATTTATTACCGATTTGCACAGGAACATTCACATAAAGCAGCAAGAAGATCTGACAGGTCCCCCTAAACGTCTCCTATATTTTAATGATCGCTGTCGCGGCCTTGATTTTGGTCACATAAGGTTAGAGTAAAAGTAAGTGTGTAATTAAGCATCTCAAAACCATGAAGCCTCTTTTCCCACAGGATACGACGGGATATTTAGCATGTAAATTACACACAACTAGTAATTATGTCATTAAAATGATTATTTAATTTATTATAAATGATGAGGAAAACAACACTGCTCGGAGGTCGCCGTGTCTCGTAATTGGGAATGTTGTGAAATTCTTTCAACTGGGGTCACACCAAGAGTGCAGCAGTGGATGGCGTGAAGAAATTACAGCCTAATGTAGGAAATAAACCAGGGGAAAAACAACACCTGGCCTCGATGCCCTTAACAGAGCACAGATCTGGATGGAAACAAACTCCAGGGATTCCTGAAGACGAGAAACGATGACAGAAGAAAAACAAGACTTTGCCAAGATTTTTGTCAGTTTTGATGTCACATGATCATGCTTGGCCACACTGTACATCCTCACTGCTTATCTTTGGAGTCTAGAAGAATTTGGGTAGGTATGCATTTCAGCAAGAAAGTGCAAAATGTGATGTGATTGCTCTCCACTATCCATTAAAATGGGTGTGTCCTAAAAGGGGTGCATAAAGATAAAAGTCACATTTGAATGGAAAGGGGGTACCAATACTTTTGACCAAGGATATGTGTACTAATACATGAACTGTCTGAAATAATGTCACAACGACAGTACAGGAGGTCCTTGGGTCACAACAGTCCTAACATGCGAGGAGTTTACGACATTCACTCGCATAAACACTTTCAACATAAGTTGTTAGCCCCGTACTTACGAATACACAGTTTAGTTGCAAACCTATTTTTTGTCATTTATTCTGTTACTACTTTACAATATCTTTGTCTATTTCCTTTTTCTGTGGTTTAGCTGGGTTTTATGTTTATATGTGCTAGATTACGATTTGAAAGCTGTGTTAGGATCGGTAAGTGACTTAGCCTGGGATGTGTTTTTAACTTTAACTTTTTAATTTGTGCTACATCACTGTAGTAAGAATGGATCTGCGTCGTAGACCCTTCACACACTCCACACTGCTGGAAAGTTAACCTTTAGATTAAACCGGGCTGGCAGCTATCAGTCCTGGGAGCATCTATTCCAAATGATGACAAGGTGCTAAAGAGGGAAAATGTATTTAATAAATGCTAATATTGCTTAAAAACTGCTTTTTGCGCAGGCTGTTATATATATTATTATACTTGAATATTGTGCACAATTAAGTCTATGGTATTAACAAAGAAGCTAAATGCACCAACTAAAAGGGTT
The DNA here is from genome assembly GCA_037577295.1 of Ladigesia roloffi. Lineage (NCBI taxonomy): Eukaryota > Metazoa > Chordata > Actinopteri > Characiformes > Alestidae > Ladigesia > Ladigesia roloffi. The sequence continues at coordinate 23,628,325 of JBBKCR010000038.1, forward strand.
ATCTAGATACATATAATGTGCAAAAGTCTTAGCTTTTTAATGTGGGAACAGTTCTCCAGGCTTCCTGAAGGACTTACATTTTCAAAGGAATGTTTTTTGTTTGCTAAGCCACACTATGTATGAATTAAGTACTAACTGAAGACCTGAACCAGTAAAAAACCAGGAGCAGATGATTTCAGATGATCAGTATACTGGTGGTGCTGAATGCTAAGTGGTCAGAACTCCTTTATCCAGGATTCTCATCTCTTTAGGCACTTTGCAGCCTGTAGCAGAAAACATTTGTTCCGCTTATTTTCATCGAATCTCAGTACGCCAAAGATAAGACATTTTGATGCATAAAATATTATTTTTGCACCAATGAGGTGACTAAAAGCAATAGAAATGAGGGGAGGTTCGAGCGCCGTGTTTCTGATGCCTCTTGATTTTGGCTGGTGCTGGAGGTAAATCTCTGCGAGACTGTGGAAGTTATAGTCTTCCGATGGCTCAGACGCTTTCCCAAAACCCAGAGATTATGGTGATGGAGTGAAGACCACTCTGAAATTTTACAATGCCAGAAAGGTATGCCGCTGAATATGGAAATTATAATTACAGTGCCATGGGTCAAAGTCATGGAGCAAATCTAGCTAAAAACAATGCAGTTGTTCTTGGCAATCATTTTCAATGAGGTAAATTGTGCGTAACGATCCTCGACAACATCTGTAAGGAATTGGGTTTGCGTCGAGGATTGTGTATATATAATAACCTACTGCTGGGGTTCCTACTGAGTGAGCAAAGTCACACATCTTCTGAAAACTTTATAGTTTTGGAGCCATTGAATTCGTTTTTATGGCTTTATCGCAAAACCTGACCACCATTTCATATTTGCCTGTTTTTACTTATTTTATAGAACTATACTACAGTGACACCACAGTATAACCACTGAAAGTTATCTGGGTTCACCTCCAAGCTTTCCTGCCATAAAAGTAACTTTTCTCACCAGAAATGTTTGTTGGTTACTAAGTTGTGTGCATTACAGAATGTAATCATCCTCCTAGTATCTGTAACACAAAGCACGTACAGCAAGAGGCATGCTAAAGTGTGCTAAACCTCCAAAAGGCAAAGCTGGCATTAACACAACTAAGACCCACAAACTAAACAGTAAGACACTATATTTCCTTTCAAAACTATGTCTGGAAGTCTTTATTCACACATTCATGAGAAATTAGTGCTGCTAGCTGTCAATTTTTCCCACAAATGTGTGTGTATATTATTGCTGGACAATGATTACAATGTTTAATTACATTTAACTGTATGACCTTTGCAGTGAATTGAGATTAATCGCATTGTTATAGGAAAAATCCTTTCAAAACATACAAAAATAAAAATACTGCATTAATGCATAGTAAAAAAAGTGTCCATTAAGTAAAAAATAATGTGTTCATTTGTCCCATCCTAACACACACACTCACACACACACACAAAAGTATATATATATATATATACAATTTGAAATAAATGAAAAAAATGTAAAACAAAAATGTAAAAAATGAGCCGTTAGCACAAGTCACATTTTATAATATTCCAAATATACTATAAACTCAGATGACAAAATAAACTTTTTGTGCAGAAATGTGTTCCCTGTACTCATTTTACCAAGAAAAGTAATTTGCACATGTCTGTATATATAAGTAACACATATTTTTCACAGTCTAACTATTTCATGAACAAACAGACTGGTGAATCCACCCACCTGCTGTATCCTGACTGATATCCTGAAACACATCCCCCCTTAAAGGTATGGAGTTGACCAGGCCTGGTAGTCCTGGAGGTCCTGGAGGCCCTGGAAGACCAGTCACACCAGGGATTCCCCTGTCCCCTTTCGGGCCTGGGAACAAACATTTTGAGCATCTTCCATTTGTGAAGTCCGATTAACAGCATTAAAACTACAACGCCTATATAATGAATTCCATAATGTGTGCATTACACAGTTATCCACTTTCCCCAAATGTACACAATCAGGTTTTGCTTCTTTGGTTTTGCACCGGAGCAATGAGGCAGATATGGCAAGAAATGAATCTCTAATAACTTATTTATACAGTTTTGCACACTGTATGACATACTGTATACAATATATACACATACGTTTGGGACTGAGATTTTCTATATTTGCATCTACCCACTTATTATTTACTAAAATACACTTAATATTCTTTTCTAACAAACACAATTACAGAATTTTCAGCCAATGTGATGAAAATGCATTTAAACTTAAAGGACAGTCTAGAATTTGTGTGGTGCACCACCACACCACCAGTTAACAGTCAGACCTGCACTGTTACAGATTCTTTCATCTTATAATAGAAAACTTGTTTTATTTGAAATATTTTCAGTGACTGCTGTTCACTCAAAAGGAATAAAAATCTTGAAATATATGGAGAGGTAGTAAATGCCTGAGGTGTGCAAAGGCTGTTGCCTGGATGTATTTATGTTACGGAGCTTAGTGAGAAATCCCTGGTTTGTGGACTCCATCTAGTCTGTTGTAAAAGAGCCTTTGAACAGAGATCATTAAAAATATGTTTATTTACATCCCAGAAAAGATCTGGATAATGAGTTTTACCTGTAGGTCCTGGTCGTCCAGGAGCTCCCGCCTCCCCTGCAGGCCCAGGGGGGCCTGATGAGCCTGGGGTGCCAGGAGGTCCAACAGGCCCTGGAGGACCCCTCGTACCTGCACACAATGATGAGAAACAATGTGCAATGTTTTTCTGGAACCCAGACTTCCTACAAGTGCAGTTCTTGGTATATGAAGGATCCAAAAGTAGAGACTTAAAATTTTTATTCATTCATTATTGTTTTTCCTAACCAGGCTTGCAGGGAGCCTATCCCAGTAATTACAGGTCAAGAAATACCCTGGACAGGTCGCCAGTCCATCATAGGCCAGACACACACTCATTATCTAGAAGCCATTTAACATCCCTTGTTTGCTTGTGAATGGAGTGTGTGGACACCATACAAAAAAGAACCCCACACATCCTAACCAGGAGTCTGTGACATTTTCTATTAATTTCATTATGTGGAGTATCTAACACGCAATAGTCTCTACTTATGGCAATCGCAGCTTTATTTATAATGCATTTTACAAACAACGATGTTGACCAAAGTGCTACAAGTGCAATTAAAATGAAAATAAAAGCCAAAAATAAACAAATAATCACACATAAAATAAATGTAAACGATAAGGGATATAATAAGTAAAGGGAAGTACAGATTTATAATGTCAACATCCTGCCGCACCACAGGCAAAAAAGAGAACAAATGCATTTTAAGAAGTGATTTGGTCAGGTTCAGGGACTGGACTGGAAATGAGAGTCTTTGAAAGTCATTCAGGTAGCCTGGAGAACTGTTCCTTAAGACTACATCCAAAATGTAAGTTTTGCTCTTGCAAAATATGAAGAAATGAGGGCTGGCTCAAGTACTGTATATTAAAAACACACCCAAAAATACTTTCCAGCCTTTCCTTTTATCCTGCCCATATCTGCAATACCTTCTAAAGTCAGGCGAAGCGAATATCCGAAATAACTGCGTCGGATATGCTGCCAGATGCAAACATAAATTCACATGTTGGATGCTGTTATTGTGGAATATCAAAATATTCTCATAGAGTGAAATGTAATCCAGGTCTCCAGTTCATCCTCACAGGCTGTGGATCCTTTGTATTATTGTATGGAACAACTTTTGTATTGCCTCACTCTGGACGTTTACCTCAGGTCTATTAAGTCGATTCCATATAGTTAAGCAAGGTCCCTGCGCTTGGTTGCCAGATCAAACACTGGACAGGCCCATAAAGATGTAAACAGGCAATATAATGAAGGATAATAAGAAATTCAGTCATGTCTTGGACAAAAGAACAAAGTTTCACCATCCACCCATTTTTGCAGTGCATATTGTTTAACAGAATGACTCCCAAGTTGATTTTTAAAGAAGTGAGGGATGCTTTTATACAAAATTTTTATTACCATCGATGCTTGCTATGTTCTAATGTGCGTAAAGCAAACAAAATGAATATTTGATGTAAATTTATTGTCAAAAAGTACTATTTCATGGTCTAAATTGAGTGCCTACTCTTCCAGCCTAAAGCCACATTCATCTGAACTAAATTCCAGTGGTGTGTCATGTCTGCTCTGTGAAATATAGCAATATAAATTAAAGAAAAAAGTGAGAAACTCATAAACAAACAGCTCTCCCGCTTCGTACCACTGCACTTGGATGGCTGGGTCAGCACTCCTCCTCTGATCTGAGAGATCTGCACATATTTGCCCCGAGAAGGTTTTACCGCTTTTAAACACCAGGTGAGAATTTTCACACGCAAGAAACCTTTGGCCGCTCGAGCCTTAAAGAAATATGAATATACTTTATTCACGTGTCTAGGCAACCGCATTTCATAGACTCAACATATCATCACTCCTCCACTCTTGTGGCAATTACTTTCTCCTCGTCTGTGGCCACAAATCTCAAAGAGTTTGTGTCCCGGGATGAAGTGCTTCTCAGCGAAACAAAAAAACTGGGATTAATGCTTCATGAGGAATGAGGCGACAGGTGTTGCAATGATGATGATGATGATGATGTTTACATTGCCTCACCTGGCTGCCAGAAGGGTGGAGGCCCCATTGGGGTTGGGTTTGGAGTCTCCACCTCGTTGTCTTTTGATCCCTCTGGCAAATTACTAACGGGCGGAGGCCGAAGTTTGGCCACTTCCAAGAGTTTGATCTGAATAACAAAGACAAAATGGATCAAAACATTATCATCCAATCTACCAATTCTGTCAGGATAATTAATTGTAAAACTGGTACACGCTATTTTTGAGAGTTTATTACTTAAAAAGAAACAAAATGTATTATGGTGTACCTCAGGGCTCTGTGCTAAGTCCATGGTTAATTATGAATGCTATCCTTTTGTCTTCCAAATAGATTCATATTGTAGCATTTTATTGACTTGAATACTAGTTCTACTACTAGTACTACTACCATAACCATAAAAATTATAATAATAATAATTATTATATTCATTTATCCAGGCCTCACCTTAGATTCAATGGCATTCAGGCGAAAGCTCAAGTCAGTATAACCGGTACAGTTCATACATTCTGAGAGAGAGAGAGAGAGAGAGAGAGAGAGAGATTATTTTTCCCTTTTATACCTATCAAAGTGCTCAAATAATCCTCTTGAGGCTGTTTGTCAAATAAACCCTGCAAAGGCATGGCTTGTTTGATCAATGCATGGCTTTATTGTGCCTCAGTATAAATGAGTGTTTTAATGACTAAGGTGTCTGGGGAACATCCACACTATTAAGAATGAATAGCAGTTGGCTATTTGATCTGCCACATATATACAGTTAGCAACCATATAGTAATTCACATGAGCAAACACACACACACACAAATTGGATGGGCCACAGTGTTCTTGGAGCATGCTCTCCAGCAGCAGTGATTTAAAGCATACCTCAATGCCAGCAGATGAATGACTTATATAAGTCCCCAGAGCTAACATTTTACTGAAACAACAAATTACAACTCGTTATTGTATTATTCCAGTACTAAATCAGCCCATTCGTCAGGAGCCTGAGTTCTGACACACCTACAGCTGTGGACAGGCTGTCTCTTGCCTCCTTCGCGTCTTCTCCTGACGTTCCCTTTATTTACCGCCCCATCGGTCACTCACTTTTCAGGCCCTTGTTTTCTGTCCGTCTGCTGCTTGGAAGTCTTTCTGACTTGCAAAATGCCCGCTGTGCCAAACTTGCATGCCAGGGTCTCAGTCAAATCTACAGAGCTCATTAAATTACACTTGTGAGTGATTAGGTTTAGGACACAAATTGAAGAAGTCCACTTAAGTCTGTCACTCAGAGATATGTAATACTGGAACATTTTCCCTGAAAAAGTAAATGGATATAAACTTCTAAGCACCACTGCATGCCAGTCAAGCCAATCAGTAGAAACACCAAAGGCTTATTTTATCATGAACTGCATTCGGCTACTGACCTCAATGAGATTCTTAGATGTTCCTCAAAAAAATTCTGAGATTATGTTTTTTTCATCTGTGTAAATAAATTCCTAGATGGTGTGTTTTTTAATCTCTTCGTGTTTTTAGGGAGTGATCAGAAATGAGGCCACATGGCAGATCATCATCAGTTCTAATAACCATCTAACCGTCTAGCCCGACTCAGACGAGCCTGTTTTTGTGGCCGGGCCTGCAACGAAAACAGAAGATTTCAAACACTCTTTAGAACAATAATCAAATAGAGGAAGAGGCGAGGTTCGATGACATGCCCTGGCATTGGGCCCGGCTTTTTTTCTAGACAGCTGCTTATCTTCAGTGTGGACGGGTATGGTGAGGAACCGAGTGGCCTGCGCAAATGATTGGTCCGGGACTGGCGAAGAAACCATAAACAGCCCGCAAGAACCAAAAGCTCACGGAGGAGGCAGGATTTCCGTTTGGGAGGGTTTAATTACATGGGCCCAGAGTTTCCTTGAGGGCATGTATAAAAAAGGAGGCAAAACTCTTCGCTAGCTCTGTGTTTACTAACCTTAACCCAAAGACAACATTTTCATGATTGTGAGGCTTAGAATCTGTGGAGAGTATGTATATAAATGGAAAAGAACATTTTTAGACTACATGGCTGTTAAAATTCTTTTCAGCCCTCACAATGAGCAGCCAGAGACGGTCATATTTAGATCCCACACAAACACACACCTAGTAGTGTTGTAGTACTCGAGTCCGGTCTCGGACTCAAGACCGGTCTCGAGACCATTTTCTGCTTTCTCGGTCTCGACCCTTCAAAGACTCGGTCT
>JBBKCR010000038.1:23647552-23663318 GCA_037577295.1 Ladigesia roloffi
AAGAATAGAAAAAGAAAAGGAAAACAAGAACACATGTGTAAACGTATGCATACACAAAAATATACATATATACATATGTGTGCACACGTATATCTATACAGTTTAAGAGGTCCTCTCTAGATTCGCAGAGGTGTAACAGTAAAAATCTGATTAAAAAAAATAAAAATGGTTCAAATCAGTCTGAAACCAGTGTTTGTTCTCCTACACACTCGCCGTTTGTCGAGCTTTTTCTTCCGGCATGCCGTCGCTCGGCTAATCTCGGGAACCCCGCCCTCTACAAGGTTTCCCCTCCCACTTGTTGGCGGAGACTACCCTGAAAGATCTCCTGGGTTCAAAGATGGCTTCTTGTGTGTTTTTCTGGGTTCTGGTTTGTTTTATACAAATGTTCGTGTCTAAAGTCTAAAATGAAATAATTTGGGGAATTTTTATTATTATTACATATTACTTTGGTTCTATGTGACACAAAGAAACCGAACATAGCTCAGCTTGACATCTGACACCATTAACACAAACAGAGAGACCTTTCAAATAAGTGCAATTTACCATTTGCTGCATTTCTGGTATGGATCCATGACAGGTTCTAAGGGTTATGAAGTTCTCAGTAGGTTCTCGGAGGCTTTAAAGTAGTCGTTTTATTGCCTGTGCTGAGGCAGGGCTTCCAACTTTGGTCCTAGGGGGCCGGTTTCCAGCCCAGTTTGATGGTTCTCCTCCTCAAACACATTCACTAAACTTGACAATTACCTGGCGAGGTGAACGTGGTGTTTCTGAACAGGTGAGTCATGTTGAATATCGAGTGACCTCCTTTAAGAGATTGGTGGAAGGATGGTGGAGGATGCGGTCCATCTCTTCAGAGAAGAATCCTGTGGCTTGTGTGAAAGCCCTGAAAGGGGCTCTGTATCTTTTCGTTTGCTTTGGCACTGTTTCCTTTCAACACGCTTGAGGCGGGATGTTGTCCAGAATTGGAATTGGTCACAGTGACATGAGGAAGGGATGCATGAGAAGAGGAAGGGAGGAGGGATGGCGGATAAAAGGAGCAGAACGAGATGTTTCTTTGGTGCCTGGACGAAGCTGATCTACAGTTCTGTGCTATTTTCCTGGGAAATTATTATCCAAAGCTATTTTTCACTGGGCAATTGTGTTAAGTTATAATAAATACAAATGTTATAATACATAAAAATAAATAAAGTAAAGGATGGTTTTATGTATGGCAAAGTGTTCTCCAGACCATTACCAGGCCTCTTTTCTCATGGAAGCTGAGTATTAATTGTAGCTCCATCAAACACTTTCATTGGGTTACATATATTATTTCCCTAATCCACACAATGGCTGGAGGCATAGAGCAGAAATATGGAACCAAAGCTGTTTTTCTAACCAACTAATAAGAAAAAAATCTTAATTTCTTTCTTGCTTGTTTGCATTTATTCTGTTGGTGACTTGTGTTTTTTAGGTTACTGCTCAAATAGGTACTAAGACTTTTGGACAATGCTGTACTTTTGGGAGAACAATGGTACAGATAAGACTACACACATTAACATCTCACACTGAGTGATCACATAATCTAGGAAAGATCAACCATGTCAGTCTGTGATGATGTCCATTTAAATAATCCCTGGGTGTGTACTTGGATGAGCAGAAGTTAAACCTCAGTTACAGATTATTTGCAGACAGCACATTTGGACAGATTGCCATTGGTTGAAACTGGAACACCATTAGCATTCACTACAGAACATGAAATTGTTCCTCAAAGAAGACACTGAAGCCAGGTTCAAGTCCGCCTCAGCTCTGGACTGAGTTCCAGCTATCACTCTTGGAGTTCTTCCAAATGTGGCCCTGTAAACTCAATAGCCTCTCTTAAGCTGCAGATTTAAAGCATAACGTTGGTGCTCTCCTCCGCATGCCATCCGCCAAGCTGGAACAAACTACGCTGGGTCTCGTCAAGCTCAAGGTTCTGCCCCCTGGAAAGACTCTACCCTCATGGAAAGCCGTCTCGGCTGTGTGTGTGTGTGTGTGTGTGTGTGTGTGTGGGGGGGGGTAAATGCAGCCGTCCTGGTCCTCATCAGCGTCAAATACCCCAAAAACCTCCTGAAACCGAGACGCCTCTGGATCGATCCAGAGGGATCTTTAGCCAGCATGCTCCAGTTGCTGCACGGGCCTAGATGTGGAGGCCAGGGACGACGGAATGGGCTAAAGCGCGACAGAGTTGGTTTTCGGTGTGATGGCGTGTAGCGGAGCGAAGCGAGTTGACGCGTAAACTAGTTCAAGCTGCTGCAATGACATCATTCCCCAAGCCCAGAGAGGAGCTCTTAGCGGAGCTACAGAGTCGCTTTCCTTCACATCTGCTCAGGAACCTAGTGCTGATCAGATGGTGGTCAGAATCTTGCTCTTGGCCTGAGATGTGAGAAGAACTCGTCTGTGTTCTGGGACAGAGGTGACCGTATTAACGCCGAGGTCGAACCACCAAACGGCGAGAGCCTGTCAATGGACCCCATTAACCCACTTTCCCTGCCTCGTTAAGTTGAATCCCATGATTCTCCATCTTCTCTTATCTTTTGGCTCCCTTCTGTTTCCCACTATTAGAGAGATGGTCAAGGCCTCGCTTTAAGAGGTGAGGCGCCGTTTGGTAGGTTTATTTCTCACCGCGGACCTCTCAGATGCTCTTTCCATATGGATGTGATTTTCGTTGTACTTATGTCATTAGTGCACACACATGCATTTCGCCAAAGGTAAAGCAAACAACGATTCTCTGCCTTTTCTCTCACATCCTCTCCGGCCTCAAACGAACAACCACACAGTGTGTCAGTAAAGTGATTTGGAATCTTTTGCAGCTCTACAATTGACCATAAACTGCATCAACTATGGGAGCAAAACATTCTAAAAATCGGTACTAATCTTTGGCCATTATTAGTAGCTAGTAAGCTAATGTGGTATGGGCATCTAGGGATGGGTTATGATTTACAATATAAGAATAGTCCATAAAATATAATAATCAAATAGTTAATGCAACTATCATCTTGTCTTAAAAAAATTTTTTTTTACAATTTGAACTGTGTACAACCTTGTTCTACTAGCGCAATCACTCACCCCCAAAACCTCCACTAGCTCTATAGCCCCGCACTGGCACAAGCCAGTCATTCTTCTTCTTCTTATGTTGTTTAATGTGGTGTTAAGGTGCATTACTGCCACCTTCTGGTGCTGAGAAAGTGGGGTTAGTTGTGAGGGTGAGTAAATGAATGAGTGACCAATGGCAAATAATCTTCAAAATGATCATTTTTGGTGAATTTTGAGTAGGATTTTTGCTTGAAATGTCCACCCATAGTAACGTCAAGTAGGCAAACAAGTTTGCCTGCATAAATAGTGGTCAGAAGGAATTGCTATGTCTTCTAAATAAAATAAACTATTGAGTTTGGGGCTTGATGATACTGTTCCACTATGGATGATACAAGGTGCAATTTTCAGCAGAGTATATGCCCCATACACATATTATTGTATCATTTACGTCAAACAGAAGTTGATCTTACTTGTTCAGGTTGAACGATGCGAAAGTGGTGATTGTTAATAGGTGTTGACACACAGGTGCACACTGAGGAGGAGTTGTTAAAGCTTTCAAAGTAACTATTTTGTCCAAAAACTTGGGACATTATAAAAGAATTAACATTTTAATCTTAAACAACATTAGGCTGCTTTGTAGCTCAAAACTTGTATACGTTTATGCAGACACTGGAGCCATAAATTTCCTTCTGCTTTAGGGATAAGCCTCAGCCAACTGTTGGCAAGGAAATAATATAAATATATATGGCGCCCCATCCTGAGATCCTTGACCTCTGCCAATTTATAACATAAAATACAATCAAAATAAAAACTCCACCCCAAAAAAAAGCACACACAGGTCTTCACAAGGCTGGAGTTGTTTGAAGGTCGTGCTATTTAATTTCTTAAGGAAAAGTCCTATTATAACAATTCTGAAACGTGCGAGTGACCCTCCAGCTCCCCCCCTTCCTGCTTCCCCATGTACTGCTCTCTTCAAGATGTCCAACTCCCTGGGAAACTCCTGCTTCCCCACATGCTGCCCCTTGGGGGAGGAAATGAAGTGATATGAAAGAAAACAGAGAAAGTAAATGCACACAGATACATCCAGCACCTCTGTGGTCTTTCCCAAAATAAGACTGGGTGGGGGGAAAAGTTGGGGGGGTTGATTCTAGGAGTAAGACTCATAACTAATCCAAGTGAGCATTCCATTGCTTTACATTTATTTGGCAGACGCTTATATCCAAAGCGACTTACAATACGAGGAAACACTCAAGTTTCAGGACAGTGTGAGAACCAGAGGGGAGCTGAATCTTTATGTAGGGAGGAGTGCAAGAACTATAAAATCGAATTACAGTAAATATAAATGATGTACAACAGTCTAAATTCTGTGTTTTTTCTCCGACACGCTCGCTGTTTGCTGCTCTTTCTGTCGCCGCATCATCACTAGGCCGCTCTGCGGACCCCCTCCCTCTGCAGGTTTTCAAATATTTGTGTTTGTTTCTTTTTGTTTTTACAAATTAATATAAAAGAAATTTGTTGATTTTTGTTCTTTATGGACCCCCAGAAGTGATTACTAATATTTTTTATACTAATAATTGTACATGCTATTTACACTAATAATTTTACATGTTTTTTTTAAATGACAATAACTTTGGTTCTACGAAAAGCTCAGCAAGACGTCTGACACCTCAAGCATCAACGCAAACTAGGAGAATTTCCATATAAGGAGTTGTCTTGTCATATAACCATAATTTACTATATGTTGGGCTTCCAGCATGAATCCATGTAGCTTGTATATAGGTTAATCAGTAGAGCAAGTGTGATTTAGGATAGGAAAACTCAGACCCCCCTGCATTCCAGTGCAAGGAAACGTAGTCATGTATATACACAATATGGCAAAGGTGGCATATTCATAAATATCACCCTAATCCCCATCGCACATAGTCATTCCATGAGGAACCTCTCAGGCACTGGCTGCTGGTTTGTGAAAACAGTCACTAATATGTTTGCGTGTTATTTCTTTGAAAGAGCTTCTCATGCTCCACCAGCAGAGAGAACAACACATTTAAAGGCCAATTTGTTAACCACAATCCTTCCGACAGCCTTGAGCTGTTGTGTAATTCTCTCTCTAATTCAGAAACCTCAGAATGACAAGGTTGAGAAGCTTCCAGGTTTCCTTGAGTTCTTCTGTCCTACAGGCCACAAATGTACCATGAACAGCTTTAACAGTGTTGACTACAGGTGTACTGTTGTTTTTCTGTTGCTGCTGCTTTTGTTTTTGTGGTCTTCATTTGGACCCCCCACATTTAACAAATAATTTGTAAACTAAACTAAACCGATAGAAGAACACACACCACTGGAAATCCAAACAGCCTGTCTCTGCACTGACAATTCACTTCACTTGCATGCAGTGTGTTGGAGGAAAACTCAGAGTGGATTTCCAATGGTGTGTGTTCTAACTAAGTGACGTGAATTCTTTCACGATGAACTCAAGATTCAAGATTCAACAGGGGATTCCAAACACCCCCACCACCTAAAAGGATGAGACTTTGCATGCATGCAGCAACCTTGCCGCCACTCAAATGTATCTTCAGCCCAAATAGACAGAAATGATTTTACCTCACCATCTTCCCAGTTCTTAGTTTGAATCTCCATTGTTATTTTTTTGCACATACAGTAAAACAAACAGCATCTTCTTTCTGTGATGTGATGACATTTTAACCAATCGGAAAGCAATGATGCAGTTGGTTTGGCTGCGGTCCACTTTTAGTCCAAATTTGAGCAGCTTGGTTACGACTCGCTTTATTTGTAAATGGAAATACATTCGTTTGTGGTGCAGCATGGATCCTTATGCTAGTGAAGTAGTGCCAAAACCAAGCTGAGGGAAAAGTCTGGCATAAAAACAACCTTACCTTGATATGATTGGTATCTAAAGTTGGCTCTATTAGTTCTGTGCTATAGCTAACAAAGCTAACAAGTAAAACTTGCTCTCCACTAATTAGCACTACGCTGCCTTAACCTATCACAAACTTGTCTCAAACCGTGACGAGATGTTGAGAAATCTCTAATAGACTGATGTGGTTTCAAAGGACGTTTTCACACGTCTTGAGAACTTGAGTCCACACCCATAAACAATTCTGGGAGTGTTTGGTGCCTCATTACTGGCTTCTTTTTAACACAGGAGCATTTTTACTGTATATTGGATTGACAGCCAACTTCTGTATTTCGCCATGCTGTTTTTGCACAATGCGAAATAAATGCTTTACCATAGGAAGGGGAACTGTGATGTTCCTTTGGTCGGTCATCAACACTTAAACAGTGTTGATTAGTGGTTTTTGGACACAAGCCATGTCCTTCAGAACAAAGTTCCAAATAAGAACCTGTAGATTTGAGCCGTGTAAGCAAATTTTCTTGAAATAATCATTTTTTGTGTCATTTTTCAACACAGCACTTGGAATAGGTAGAACATGACAAGATCAGGTGGATAACTTGAGCTGCAGAACTCTTATCAGGTTCTAACCAAGACAGACCCCAGCACGGACCAAAACACGCAGCAATATTTATTCCGTAGACCAGCATAGTTCCAAACCAATGAACAATTCCAAATTGTCATAGCAAAGATCAGAGTGCAATAGCAGAATCCAAATAGTCAGAGTCCAGAGAGGCAAACCGAATCAGAGAACAGAACAAAGGAGCAAGAGTGTAGAAGTCGAGAAACTCAGGCAGGAAAATTCAAATCAGAAAAATCACATAATTCGATACAACAAACAATATGTATGCAGGAATAGTCCATGACAATACGATACAAATCTGAATGAGGAAGTCTTATTGACATAAGTATTGGGACACTTGACCATTGCTCCCATAGGGACTTTAATGACACAGCATTCAAATACACAGACTTGAATATGGAGTCAGTCCCCCTTTGCAGCTAAAACAGCTTCCACACTTCTTTTCACACTTGGCTTTCCACATGATTTTGCAGGTTCTCTGGGAATTTGTACAGCATTTTGAGAGTTCGGGCACTGATGATGGACGAAAAGGCCTGGCTCAAAATCTCCATTCCAGTTTATCCCTTGGGCTGGATTGGGTTAAGAATGGAGTTGTTGGGGCCTTTACTGATTTGGGACCTAGAAAATCAGGTGTGTCTCAAAACTTTTTCCTATATAGTGTGTTTCCCATAATTAGACTCGTGTGATTAGATCTAGGCATTAGGAGTTGTTTTAGAGAAAAAACTGCAAAGACAGTGATTTGTGTCCTACACCTGAAGTGAACCATAGATCTCCATATTCAGGAGCACCAGGGATCAGTAATATCCTGTAATATCAAATCTCATCACAAGTAAAGAGCCTCAGATATAAAAAATAATTTAATTTTTTTTATTGTTTAGCCCCTAGAACCCAAGAGGAACAGATTTCATCCTGGCAGATTAGCTAATGGTATGTTGTCATCATATGGCAAAACAGATCATTATATGGAAGTCCCCCTGTTTGTGTTGATGCTCGAGGTGTCAGGCATCATGCTGAGCTTTATTTGATGTTCCTATGTCACACAGAATCAAAGATATTGTAATTTAAACAAACGTAATAATAATAACCGCTACCAGGGGTTTAGAGAGTCACATGCAAATGAACAAAAAATACTAAAAATTCTTTTATTTTAGGATTCAGAAACAAATTAAAAATCTTTGCACCTGGGAGATCTTTCCGAATAGTCTCCGCCCACAGGTGGTTGGGAAAAACCTGCAAGGGGAGGGGCCCCGGAGCCCAGCCAATCGCATCCAGCTAAAGAGCATCAATCAGCGAGCGTGCAGGAAAACCAGTGCTAGACTGATTTACACCATTTATATTTGTTGAAATCAGATTTGACTAATCTGACCTCTAAGGGTTATATATTATCGCTGTAATTAGACGTGAACATTTTGCTGAATGATGGTTTTAATCAGATTCTTCTCATATAACATCTACAGTGATCTACACTGTGGGATGCTTTCTCACCAAATTTCAGACTTCGGGACAAGTGAGTGAGGGTATGTGCTCCACAATGTCCTTGTTATCATTCACATGCTCTTTAATACACTCCCCCCCGCACTAGTTGCTCCCCAGATGAAACCAAGAGTGTGCGCACTCGAGTGTGTGAGTGACGCGCTCTCCCTAGATGGCTCGCTCTGCTAAACAGCGAAAAGGCACTCAGCACTTCCAGATGTGCTGCATTGAACGCAGCCAGACGTGGCCGCAGACGGCTGGCCCGGGCTCAAGCATGACGGCCTCCGGGCCGAGAACTGGGGGACTACGCAATATGAAACACTCAAGGTTTGCAGGGTAGAAGGGCGTGACCTCAGAGACTCAAAGCCTGGAATCGCTTCTGCCATCTAAGCTTCTGAGCTTAGATGGCCGTGGGTGAACCAGCAAAGGCAGATAAGGGGAAAAGAAGGAGGAGGTGCGTCTGGGACGAGGAGGTTAAGATGTATGGAGTGTGGAACTGTGAGGGGAGAGCTATGCAGTGTGTTTTGGTGGTGAGGTTAAGGAGTGGGGGGGTTATATTCCATGCATGTGGTGGATGATCTCACTCCTTTCCGAAAAAGAGAGACACAAAAGAATCTTGATTAAAGAGTGTGAAACCGCAGAGCACTTACGAGTGGTCTGCTGAGGGGGGTGGAAGAAAGAGAGGAGAGGAGAAGAACAAGACAAAATAATTTAAGGTAAACCACTTGGACTAGAAAGGGTGAGGTATTTACACAAATTTCCCCATTTATATATAAATATGTGTGAGTGTGTGTATGTATAATATATCAATGGATACATTATCATTACATTCTAATGGCTATGTTTGGTTGTAAGCTCAATTAAACCTGGTTTCCAACACTGTGTGACACAGTTATCTACATAAATCGGCCGAAGTTATGCCGCAGAACTAAAAACAGATGTGCTAAATCCTGAATATTGTCTGTGTATTTGCTAACCAATGCAAAACATGAGCCAAACAGAACTTCAGACACCAAACATGGCTTTTCCAATCAATTACATTTGAGGTACGAAGAAAAAATATTAACATCTCACTCATTATTTTAAAGGAGTACTCCTTTTGCATGATTAAATGGTCACAAATAAAGCCAATCATGGGGGATTTGGTGTGAAAGCAAGAGGAACTAGAAGAATCAGACCTGTTCAGGGTGGTGGCGAACCAGGAGTCTGCATCTATAAGCTTCCTTAGAGAAAGTTATTCCATTAAAATTCCAACGGTTGTGTCACTTGACGACCTGAGATCTTTCAAAAGCTTTTAATGCATTCTGTCTTCAATAAAATGGCTCCTGGTTTCATTCACCAATTATAATATGTTTCAGGTGCTTTTATCCTAAGCCCTTTCCATTCCCTACCTACAGGGGGCAGTCTCCCTGGAGCAACTTGAGGTTGAGGGTCTTGCTCAGGAACCCAAGGTAGGATTCAAACCCATGACCTTTTGTCAAAGAGGCAACTATCCGACCCACTAGGCCACGAACACCCCCACCAAATATACTTAACGTTTCACGATTTGAATGTCGGCAGTTTTCTCTACAATGAACAGTTTTACAATGACAATGAACAATTTCTCACTCTGAATGGCTTTGTCTGGACCTTAACAATTGAATCACAAAGAAAATCTGTGACATTTTTCTTTGGGAGTAGTGGAAACAGATGCAAAGTCTGGGTCTCATTCCAATGACATGACTCTGCTCACTTTTCTTACAATTAAAAGACAGCAGTGACACTTCTACAAACAATAACACCACATAGTCCAATTAACTCCATTTCCCATGTTCCCTGTAAGACACATTTCTTCAGGTTGGCATTGAAAAACCAGAGCTCACAATGGGTGCCATGACCTTCTAACAAAACACAGATTTGTTAGAATAATCAGAATAGTTCTGGCACTTTGATGAAGTTTCAAATGGGTCACAGGATTAAATCAACATGTTAACCATTAGAACTCAGTGTGTATTAGTAAAATCTGATTTCAGCAAAGATAAATGGTGCAAATCAGTCGAGAACTGGTGTTTGTTCTCCGACACAATCGCTGTTTGCTGCTCTTTCTCTCGGCACGTCACCACTCGGCCGCTCTCTGGACCCCCTCCCTCTACGGGTTTTACTCAGACTATCCTGAAAGTTCCTCCGGGTTCAGAGATCTAGTCTTTTTTCTGTTTCTTTCTAAGATCTAAACTATGTGTATTCATTTTTGTTCTGTATTTGTGTGTGGTGCCGTTTTTAAAACCCTAGTGGCGGTTATTCTTACATGTATTTTAAAGTTACAATAACTTTTGTTCCGTGTGACATAAGAACACCAAACAAAGCCAAGCATGACATCTGACACCTCGAGCATCAAAACACCCTCGGGGGAACTTCCATATAAGAAGAAGTTTTGCTGTATGCCGAACATTGTTTGAGCTGCTGAGGGTAAAGTTGAATCAGATTGACCCACCTTCACTGCAGTCAGAGCCCAGGAACCCAGGACAGCATCTCCACTCCAGAGCCGTCACCTGCCGGTAGGCCACCTTGTAGGCGGGTCTGACCAGAGCCCTGTAACTATTGAAGAAGAGCAGAATCAAGACGTTTCCGGTCTTGCTTATCCCATATATTTAACTGCGTTGGCCTCCCAATTCTCCCAATGTAACAAAAACAAGGCAGGGGTGGGCTGGTTTGTTAGGTCTGAAACTGGAGGGTGGTTATTAGTTTCACAACTTGATCTAATTTAAATAATCAGATAAATGGCTCCTCGCAGGCCCACATCTCATCCGTCTCTCTGGAACTGTCCAGAGCTCTGGCGCTCCTTTTTGATAACAAACAGCCCGTGAGTTTTTGGTTAGGAACTGTACTGCTGTAGTGTGGGATGTGCAGATTGCTTTTCAAGAAACAATAAATAGCAAAGAAAATGAATTTATGGGTCAGTTCTTTGGCCTTCACGTGAAAAGGACAAACTGAAGACCAGTGATGGCCCTGTGGAAGATACCTGATGAGTTTTGCGCAGGGTCCCGGCCACCGGCAGCCTTGAAAGACCCTCTGTACTGTGGTCTCAGTACCGTTGTGCACCTGGCACGTAACTGTCTTCGATACCGTGTACTGGCACCAGTTTCTGAAGAGGAAAACAGGAAAGTGTCGTCATATAGAGAGAAACCAAGCTGCTGATCTCAAGGACTATAATTTAAGAACTTATCATTTAAAAACTCTCTTCTGTTTTGCTTTGAATCACCATTTTGGTGCAAAAATACCATTTAATGCCTTTCAAACTAATGCACTTATGCCTTAACTTTTTGATACTCGGTAGATTAAATGAAAAAAATAGAAACAAATGTTAAAAGTGTCTAGATAAAGGAGTTCCAACCACACAGCATTCAGCGCCACCAGTATACTGATCACGGCCTGATCATCTGGAATCATCTGCTCCTGGTTCTTCACTGGCTCAGGATGTTCGATGTTGGATGTTCGATTTGATTCATATGTACTTCACTGTGTGGCCTTCTAACCTTCTACACACCATGGGAGACTGTCTCTCTGGAACTCTCTCCCATCTGCACTTAGCTCTCAACATTCAAAGCCCAAATCAAAACCCATCTTTTTTTCATTGGCTTTCCACACACATTTCTGAGTCTGAATTCAGTGGTAAGGTCTTTCTTTTTTGTTTTATTTTTGCTTTGTTTGGTTCTGTCTGTTTTACCCGTGCTTGGCCTGAACGTGTTCTTATGCCATTATATTTGTCATTGTATTCCTATGTCTAACATGATGTACTGCGTCCTTGGGTGACCTGAAAGGCACCTTATAAATAAAATGCATGATTTTTATTATTATTATGAACAAAAATCCTTCCTATAGAACTTGTCAGGTTCAGGGACTGGACTGGAAATGAGAGGCTTTGAAAGTCCTTCAGGAAGCCTGGAGAACTGTTCCTCAAGACTACATTAAAAATACAAGAAACAAATGAGGGGTGGTTCAAGACTGCTGTATGTTTCACATAATTCTTCATAGTTTTTTATTTACGACCCAGGTATAAAGCTTCATGTTTCTGTTTTCAGAGGCCTAGATTTGCAAAAGCCGCAAATAAAAATTCACAATTCTTTTTTTTAATTAATAATACAGTCACCAACACTTTGTTAGCAGCTTTTGAATTTTTAATTAGCCACCCCATTAATCCCCCACAGGTGTCCAGCATCCCTCAGATGAACTCTGGGTGTGTCCCAGTTACACACAGTATTTTTAGTATTTGGCCTAATAAGGTATTTGGAATAAACCCGTTATTCGTGCCTTTCCGTATTCGGGTTCAGCTTCACCCCTAATATATATATAGTAGGGGTGTGCAGAGCGGCTACTCGTATCTGTATTTGTTAAAAGGGAAAATTATTCATATTTGTATTTGTATTTGTCTTCGAGTAAAATGCAGCGCAAACAACATCAGAATCTTCTCCTGAACTTAAGTGTGTGATGGGGGGAGGGCGGGGGAGCCGAATACAAATATTTGTCAGAATACGGTATTTATACACACATTATTTGCACCTTTCCGAATACCATACTTGTATATATATATATATATATATAAGAAACAATACATATACAAATACATGTAGCTCTTGTGTAGCTGCTTACCTCATGTTTCTGACAGCATTGAGGGACAATAGTGTACTCCAATTGGGACATTCCCCTTCTAACAAATTAACCTCAAAAACATCACTGTGACCAGATCTGGGCTAGAAAATACAATATCAGCCAGGTGACTGAAAAATGAAATTGAAAAATGCAACGTTTTAAATTGGTCAACAATTACTGATTACTAAAAAAAACAAAAGCTCAAAGGTTAAAGGAAAAACGTTATAAGAAAATCTGCATAATTATGTAGAAAAGAGAGTCAGTCATTCAGAAGAACAACAGTCGTTCAGACTGAAGTTTGGTGTTAAACTCACTATTCTGGGGAAGCTACAAGAGTCAGGACTGATCACAGTGGTGGTGAATGGAACCAGACGTCTCGCTCTAAAAGCCCCCTCACAGAAAGTTATTCCATTAAATGTTGATGGGTGTCCCCTAAGAAAAGTGATTTAGTTCAGGTTTATTGTTCACCATCATCAACATACATGTAATCACGTGGAGCTTCATTGGGGGTAGATAGTGAATAAATTGGCTGGATTTTCGTTGCAGGTGTCTGGTTTCATTCACCCCCACTGTAAAGAAATCGGATTCTACAATGAACCGTTTCACACCAAACTAGGGCTGCTCCCCAGGAAAGATATTCCTAGTCGACGAACACTCCCGCATTTTAGCGATTAGTCGAATAATCGTTCATTTATGATATTAACATAATAACTTACGTATATTCAAGTAAAGGTACAGTCCACTGGTTCTTGTCCACATTCTTGTGGGTGGTTTTCCACTGACTGGTACCGGCTCGCTCGGCTCTACCCTAACACTACAACTGGTTGCTTAGCGACCGAGACGCAGCTCGAGCGGAACTGAGGTAAAAAACATGGATATAATGACAGTCGTCAGAATGGATTAAAATCAGAGGGATTTTATTTCTTATTCTTGGTGTTTGTTTGCCACAAAACAAAACAGTTGTCTCCAGACGAGGCTTAAAGACGCACGGCAGCGGACTGCCGAGAAAAAACACCGTGACGCAATGACAGCAACCACCAATCAGTAACCTCCAATGTAGAGCCCTGCGCCGGACTATTTTTAAAATCCCGCTCCCGCTGAATTTCTGACCATTACTGCCCGCTCCCGCTACATTTCTGACAGTTCCCGCCCTCTCCCGCTCGTGCTCTCTGTCACTCCCACCCGCTCGGCTCAAACACGAAGTCCAGCTCTTTACCCCCTTTGTTTGTTACAATTTAAAATGTTTTCCATATCTCAGATTTCCCCAATTTTAGTTTGTTTATATTCTCCCTTCGCAATTTTATTACCAACATCAGCTGCATCCTCCATCCTGCTACGCTAAAAATTTTGGGACCCGCTGTCTATATTATCCCGCCCACTATCTCCCACTCCCGCCCGCTCCCACCCGCAGCAACCCGCCCAATCCTGCGAGATCGCTCCCAATGCAGGGCTCTACTTTAAAGTGTAAACATCATCATATGGTGCTTTTCCACTGCCTGGTAGCAGCAGTTTCATTTTGAAGGCGCTAATATCATGCTTTAGCATTTTCTGTCATATGGAAGTGAGTGCGCTTCGGTATACCTCAAGGCACGAGATTGTGTTGTTCTCGCGTTGCTTTGATGTCATACACTGACTGCGCAGCCCCTGATTGCGTAACGAGATTTTTTTGCGACTAACCGACTAATGAAAATGTATTCGACCAAGCCTTCTTCATATCGACTAACGTGTAGTCAACTATTTGTGGGCAGCCCTACACCAAACCCACTCGGAATAACTGTTAACAACTTAATTCCTCAATCTGAAAAATAAATGGAATTCCTCTTTTAAAAGCCCGAATCTAATAAGAGGTTTTGTCTGGTCAGGCTAGTTATTCAGACATGCCTCACGACCATCTGGTTCTGACCACACGTCTGTCTTTATGTACGTCTGCTTGAGTCATTCAACCTGAAACACTGATTAGTTACACTGTGTGTCCAAAGGTTTGTGGACACCTGCTCTTTGGAAATCAGGGGTTTTAATACTGAGAGTCTGATTCCTTTTGCTATTGTAGCGTCAACTCTTGTAGGAAGATGTTCTATTCATGTGGGAAGAACATTGCTGTGTGAATTTTATAGAATTCAGCCATGAGACCATCAGGCACAGCTCTGCATCACACACCCATCCCAAGGGTATCAGATGGAGCTACAGAGGATACAGTTCTAACACAAAAATGTTTATTTATAGCTTAAAAAGTGTGAGGGTTTTTGCATTTATGTCTTTGTGAGGACCAGTTGCCTTATAATGACAAGTGAAAAGTGGAACATCTGTATGCATGCTTTATAAAAGACAAACTCAACAGCTTAAGAGAAAAGCAAACAAGAAGGGTCGCATTTTGGTAACCAAGGTTAAGGTTACAATCAGGTTTGTGTGCAGTGTTAGACAGACACCATTACACAGGTCCTCACAAATAAAGTAAAACCTACGCATTTTTCTGTGTGTACACATAAATGCGTGCGTGCGTGCTTGCAAACATAGATGTGTGTCTGTGTGTGTGTGTGTGTGTGTGGCGTGTGTACATACGTACGTGTTTGTGTGTACATATGCGTGCTTATATTTGTGCATGTGTGTGTGTATATATAGGTTTGTGCAAATATGTGTGTTTATTAATATGCATAGTTGTGTATGTGTGCGTTTATATATGTGTGTGTGTTTGTGATGAACAGTGTGTCCGTACCTGCGTGGGGTATTAATGCTCGTGGCCGGGGGTCCCGCGCTCTGCTCCGTGTTCACGTGCTGCACGGTGAGTCCGGGGAACTGGTAGATGAACCCGGTACCGAGAGAGAGTCCCGGAGAGCGCATGAAGACGCACAGACTGAGGCAGAGCGCGCGGAAGAACATCGCTCCTGCGGGGGGAGATCACCGTGAGGGTCTTCAGGACAGTCCTGACGGGACCGGGTGGAGGAGTCCAGCAGCGGGACAGTCCTGAGGGAACCGGGCGGAGGAGAGACTGGCAGAACAACCGGGAGAACAGAGAGCGTGTTCCCACACACGCGCGCACGCTCACACACAGGTGCTTGTATTCCCAGCTTTATGGGGTTTCTGGGGGTGGGCCACATACACATACTCGTGTTAACTTAGAGATTATTGTA
>JBBKCR010000038.1:23693899-23705626 GCA_037577295.1 Ladigesia roloffi
AGATTTAGCACTTTAGAATAACACCAAGAATGTAAGAGAATGAAACTAAGAAAGTAACTGTAGTTGTAATACAGTTGGGAACACCTATATTACACTTTATTTATTATTTTAACAATGCATATTTTTGGTTTTACTCATAAAACTCTATTACATCAAATTATGCACCATCTTGAGTTTTTGTTTATATTATAGGGTGGGGTTCTAAAGAAGGAATATGCAGCTGTTAATGTTACGTACCACTAAACGACCAAGCAGTGATTGCACATAAATGAAGACTTGCCCAGAAGATGCCCAAAATAAACCTTTTTAGTGTTGAGAAAACTCAATAATGTACTTCACATACTTTACATTTAAAAAATTATAAATTTAGGTTCATATATTTTCTTGAACCATAATTTTTAATTTTGATTGATTTTCCAGTGTGTTCTGTGTGACAGAGATTAAGGAAAGTGAGGTGAAATCTCTCACCTGTTTATTTTTGTCTTTGGTCACAAAGAAAGAGATGTAAAATGAAAGCAATATACAGTAAATATACAACATTTACATTGACAAAGAGTTGATATAACAGACAGTGACAGATTTAGATCTATGTGATATCTGAGTAATCAGAAGACAGATGCCATATTTGTGACATTTTGCAATAATGAGGTTAAGCCGCCCACTATTACAATATTATATATTGTAATATTTTGACTTAAAATATATTAATTCCTCGTAAAAAGCTATTTCCCTTTCAAATACTGTACAGCACAACTGCAATGCATAGATGCAATAGAATGGCTAGTTTTTCCAAATAATATCATCAGAATAACTATTTTGGGAAACAACAATGGAAAACAATCAAAGAACCGCACTCTATCTTACACTCTATTTTACAAGAACTGCTCCAGCTGCATTGGCTTCTAAGGCTAGCAGGCTAGCTCAAGGCTCTAAGTTAATTTGGAGCTGTACTCTGTGGTAAAACATGAAACATATGGGAGACTCCAGACCTGGATCAATGGTGCCAGACCTGTTTTGCACCCTCATAAGTGTAGTTGTCCTTGAGTATAACATTGCACTTATGTGACCCATGGAGAATCTTTCCAACAGAGCTAGCCTCCTTAAAGACCATGACGGATATGAGTAGAAAACTTTATGAATGATGGAAACTGATGGCTGCCAACTCATAATTCTCATTGTTTTAATAGGATCTACTAAGCTAACTTTCAGATGACTCTCATGTAGGTGATTCTGGTGTCTGTGCCAAGGTTATTAGTTGCTAGGCACTTGTAGGAGCCAGAATCTGTCACTGTGGGTTTCTGTATTATGAGCGTGCCCTGTGGATGAAGGAGCTCACTACCGATAGGACGACCTTTTCCAGCTGTGGCAAGAACCGATCGATCTGGCAGCTCCCAGGAGATCTCTGGTTTCGGTATCCCAGTAGCAATACAATTAAGCTGTACAGGTGCACCTGCTAATATCTTTATGGTTGGTGGGGGTCCATTCGTGATGCGGGGTGGGTATGCAATGATAAGAACAGGTACGGTGAGCATTGCCTCACCTGCATCATTCTTTGCTCGGCATACATAGGTTCCACGGTCATGTAGCTTAGTCTGATGAATGACCAGTGTTCCGTTGTCCATTAGATGGTATCGACCACTTGTCTGAGGACGGCTCAGGACATGACCTCCTGGAATGGTCCAAGTGATTTTGGGACGAGGGCTTCCATCAGCAAGGCAGTGAAGGAAGAGAGGTTCTCCAGACATACTGCGAATAATCCCCCTTGGACGTGTTAGAATGTAAGGCTTTTGTCCAACCTCCAGAATAATCAGCTTCTCAATGTATCCAACCTTGTTCTTGGCAGCACAGCGATACTTGCCAGCATCCTCTTTGCTTGGATTATAGATGACAAAGGTGCCATCCTTGCCCATGTGATGTTGAGAACCCCTGTTGGGCCCTGCAATTAACTGCGTACCATTTGGAAAAGTCCATAAAATATCTGGAGGTGGCTGACCATCCGCAGAACAGTTGAGAATTGTAGTTTTCCCCAGTCGAGTCACCAACCTCTCATTAAAAGGGTTTTTGAATATGGGCCTCATGAGCTGGCTGGTAACCTCCAACTGAACCACCATGACAGCCTCACCACCATCATTCCTTGCCATGCAGATGAAATCCGCTGTGTCAGTTGGTCTAACATTGCGGATCTCAAGAGTCCCATTGTAATGGACATTAATCCTGCTCCCGTAGTAAGGAGCTGAGAGAAAGATGTTGTCTGGCATTATCCAGGTGATCTTTGGAGATGGGTCTCCTTCAGCTTTGCAGTCTATTAGTTTCCTAGAATACTTTGGAGCTGTGTCTTTCACCACGGTTCTGTTCTGGTAATAGCCATTAATTACAGGAGGATTGCCATTGATGTCCAGCTTGTACACTTTACTGTCATCACCTACAGTGTTGCGAGCCATGCAGATGTACTCTCCTGCGTCGGATAATTTAACATCACGGATATCAAGAGATCCATTGACGTGCATCAAATATCGTTCGTTGGATGCAGCAATCATGTCACTGGATGGTAGCATCCACAAGATCTTTGGTTTCGGTTCGCCAATGGCTTCACAGTCGAAGCGGATATTTCCTCCTGGCTTCACTTTGGTGTAGGTGATGCTCGGAGGGCGAATCCGAGGTGCTGCTGTGACCACAGTGATGTGAACATGCATTTCATCTTTGCCCAGTGTGTTCTCTGCATAACAAGTGTAGTCACCTTCTTCATCCATCCCCACCTTATTCAGGTAGAGTGTTCCATTGTTAAACAAGACATAACGTTTAGAGCGTCTTCCTTTGCTGCCATCTGCTTGAAGGGCACTGTTAACTAACGTACCATCTGGTAAACCCCATGAAATCTCTGGTAAGGGGGCACCAGATGCCTTGCAGTCCACCTTGAAGTCTTTGCCATAGGGTACCTGCTTCTTGCCAACAACCTTGGGCTCGATTTTGGCCGGCTTCATGGACACAGATACCTTCATTAGCTGTAGGTCATCTCCAACCTTGCTGCGAGCAACACAAAGGTAGTCTCCAGCATCCTTCTCACTGACTAAGTCGATTACTAGTGTACCATTCTTCAGCACCTGGATACGGCTGCCCATTCTGGAATTAATAAAATGAAACTAATTAGCTTAGTTCAAAGCAAAATATTTCTACTGACAAACAGCTTTAGACTCATTCGTTATAGTGACAACTAAGCCAAACAAAACTGAATGATAATGAATGGTAATGCTGATGGCCAGATACCAAGTGTTTATACAACACTGGAGACCAAATTTAATGTCAACTTCCAAGTCTCAGTTCCCATAAAAACATCCAGCTGAAACACTCTCCTACCATATTTTATTTTGTTATTTTGATAAATGTCCAACTGTTTTATCCTCATGCTTCCCTTAATCTTTTGCCAGCTCTGCAAAATAGCTAATTAATAAAAGATTGGAAGATTAGCTGATGCATCTTTTACTGAATTAAAGAGACATTCCTGCAAGCTGCAGCTTGTTGTGTGACTATAGGGAAAAATAAAGGAAAATAAGACCCCACCAACATGCATTATTTAGATAAAATGCAGAGTTTGATATTCTCTAGAATGTTCAGCCATGACTCAAAAATATGCCCATAAAAACTCAAAAACACACATGTGAAAGCAGTCTCATAGATACATTTTGTTGCATACTGTTATGTACATTTGCTGCCAGTAAAACCTTGTTTCTCTAAAAATTTTTACAAAAAAAAAAAATATTGATTTCTGGATGTAAATTGTCAAAATAGTTTTTTATATTACTTAAGTTGGATACAGTAGTGGAATTTTGAAGAATGCTAAACAGAATGACGTAAACCTATGTCTCTGAGCATATATGTTTATGTGTGAATGGGAGCGATAGAGAGAAAGGGAGAATGAGCTGCTTCACCTGTGCCACTGATCCACAAGGGCTTTGGAGGGAAGTCTCCAAATAATCCGTGGTTTGGGGTTTCCAGATGCTGAGCAATTGAGCTGAAGCTGACCACCATATTCGAGCTCAGTTCTCCGGTCTGATATCTCAGTTATTTGTGGGGAAGTTTCTGTTTTTTCCACAGACAGAGTGACCACTCGCCGCTCTGACCCAGTGGAACTTGTAGCAATGCATTCATATTTTCCACTGTCAGAGACATCCAGGTTTTTCATGTGAAGAGTGCCATTGGGAAATTGGGACACCCGTTGGTCAGTAAAATCAGCTCTTACAATGGTTTCACCAAACAAGACCCAGTGTATAGTGGGCTTAGGGTCTCCTTGTGCTGTGCAGGGAATCCACACACTCTGCCCAGCATCAACTCTTAGCAGCTGCCGTTTCTCCTCCAAGATGCCAGGGGGCGCTGCCACCACATGCAGACGCACGGTAGCTGTGTCTGCACCTGCTGAATTGCTAGCAATGCACTTGAATTGTCCTCGGTCATAAATTGACACCTGCTGGATTACCAGAGTACCCTCTGGTGTAACTTTTACTCGCCCATGCTCATTATTCTGGCCCCTAACTTGAGTTCGGTTTGCAAGAATCCATGACACCACAGGCGGTGGTCTGCCCTCGTTTGTGCATTTCAGCACAACTGTTTCACCAGAGTGGACCTTAATATCCCTTACTTTTGACTCTAGGATTCGTGATGGATAAGCTAAGACTGACAGCATGACCAGGAGTTTGTCAGATCCATGATCATTCTCAGCTAGACAAAGATACTGTCCACGGTCTTTGATGTTGGCGTTCTGGATCAACAATGTTCCGTTTCTGAATACTTCAAATTTTCCCATTTTGCCTTTAATGGTGAGGGTAATACCTAAAATGACAAAAGTCAAAACAAATAAATTTAAATTATGACACATAGCATAATGTGATGATGTCAAATTAAGAAATGTGTTTAGATCTTGTAAATGATCTGAGTCATTCTCTTTATTTGTAGATATTGTTACTTTTGTATCTCAGTTTTCATATCGAACAATATAATACAGTATGCAGGTACCTGTACTTGAGGAGAATCGTTTCCAGGTGATGGCAGGTTCAGGAGTGCCCGTAGCCTCACAGGAAAGAAAAGCGTCAGAATTTGAATCAACTGTAAAACTGGCTGCATTTCCCCCAATAATTCTTGGCTTGGAGGTCATATCTTTTGTTGTTGACTCAAAACCAATGGTATTTGACGACGTTACGCCATACCCTGTCATCTGATCAAAAGAGTTTGTAAGACCATTGTAAGTATCACTGTTGTACGTATCTGAAGTGCTCTTATAGCTTTCTTCTGCTGTGAGAACAGTTACTGAGTCAAAGGTTATTGTTTTCCCAGTGTTCATCTTCTCCTTAGATCCACCTTTGTCCTTTGCAAATGAGGCTGTTGGTCTGGGATGTTCAAGGTCCCTATGTTTGTTGTCTGATACTTTGGGCCTGACTTTTCTAATCATTGGTTTCTGTGTTTGATACCTTCCACCTCGTCCTATTTTGTTAGTGTGGATTTGAGTCTGTGCTGTGGTCTGTGGCTTTGGTGTATTAGTAGTCATATAAATTGTTGAACTGGCTGCTGTTGGTCTACTGGTGGTTTTGGCTGTATTTTCCCACTCTTCTTTCTTAGAATATTTATGGCCAGATGGTTTGGGTGCAGAAGACCTTTCTGTCACTCTGGCAGGTGTATACAAGGGCCTGTGTACCCTTGACTCTGTCTTTGGTGCTAGAGAGGTTGTTTCCAGTGTAGTAAATTTGGTTGTTGGAGCATGTGTAGTTGTTGTTTTTATCGGCCTTTTTCCTCTGAAACGCCGTCTGTGGAAACCTGGCTTCCGATTTCTCCAAGATCTGCCAACAAATCCTCCAGACTCCCCTAGGTCAGAGCCAGAGGAACTGGACTCCAAGGTATCTTCCTTTGTGGATCTAATTGTTGGTGGGACTGGCAAAATGTTTGTAATCTGGGACTCTGTAGTGGTGGATATCCTGGATTCATATGTAGGTGTAGTTCTAGGCCTGAGCAATACAGCTGTTTTTCGGTAACTGTTGGATGGACTGGCAGTTGTGAATGAAGTTGTGACTTCATAAGAAGTCTGTGTTTCTGTGAAGGACGTAGAACCTGATAAGTCATCAGAAGATATCTCTGAATTGTCTTGATTTCCTTTTGCTACAGAAGGAGGGGCAGTCATTGGTGCTGCTATTGATTCCGCAGTAGGCAGAGCAGTTGCAATCCTTGTTGGCGGTGTTGTGGTCATGGGTTTAGCTGAAGTTGTGCTCTGTGTTGTGGTGGATGGTTTTGCAGGTTTTCTTAGTCGGTTAAGTATTTCTCGTGGACTTTCTTTCCTTCCAAACAATTTGTCCCATGGGATCTTTCCTCGAATGACTTTAGAGGACTTAACTGTGGTGGTAGCTGTAATAGTGGTTGAGACCTTCATAGGATATTGTGTTGGCCTTTGCTTGGGAATGTTTGCAGGAACAGTTCGTTCACGGGAAGCATGAGGCTTCCGTGTTGCCTCAACTTTTACTGAATTTGACTTAGTATGGATCATTGGGGAAGTAACAAATGTTGTGCTTACTGTTGGTGTGATATGTTTTTCATTTTTTCTTTGAGAGGAGGTTGGCACACCAGTTGTACTAGATGGACTATCAAATGTTTGTTCTTCTGCTATCGATTTTGTAGTAGGCACTCCTCCACACGATCCACAGTCTGTAGTCAGCTGTACTGTGTATGGAACAGTGGCATTGCCTTCATGCTTTGCAGATGGCTTTTTGAACTTATCCAGTAAGGATTGTATGTCTGTGATCTTGTTTGGCCGGATAATCCTGCGCCTGCTTGAAAAGTTACGTCTCTTTCCTGGTCGCTTTTTATTTGGGGGGATGATGTGTATCTGCTGGTGGGAGATGATGGTTGATCCAGGAGCAAGACGAGGAGACTTGATTCTTTGAGTAGTATGAAAGGTGATCTCATCTTGTTCCCTTTCTGTAGTTGTGACGGCTGTGAAAGTGGTCTGGCTTTCAGGGTCTGTGGATGATTTTACCAAAGGGTTCACCCTCTTTGTAGATTGGTCCATCATGGGTGTCACATCAGTGCTCGGAGAATTAGACATTACCTTAGTTGCACTTTCTGGTACATCACCAGAAAACTGTAGTTCCATTTCATCCACACTCTCAGTAACTGTAAATTTCAACGTAACAGGTTGCAAAGGCATGACTGCATTCATTTCAGGACTGTATAATTTGCTGTCACTAGAACTAACAGTATTACCTATAAATGGGGTTGTCTCATCTCGTTGAATTTCATAGTTCCTAAGGGTGACACTGGCATGCAGTGGGGTGGCATCTGTGTATGGTTTCATGTTTTGAACTGGTGTCATAAAAATGTCTGGTACACCTGTTACCACTTCTGCGATTGTGGCAGTACTGCTCTGATCATAGGTGGTCGCAGCCCTCCCATAATTCTTTTCTGGACTTTCTGTAATTATATCTTGACGTAGAATGAATAGGCCATCTTCGGTCACCTCATTGCCTGAACCTGATTCATCATCGACAATAAGCTTTTTATCAGCTTCTGATTGCTCTGAGGGATCTCCAGATTTTCCAATTTTATTGGCCTGAGACCTCTTGATAAAAGCTGCTAATTTCTCAGGGTCTACTTTCCTGGATGCTTTGTCAAACGTCCTTCTTGTCCACCCATTGTGTCGGCTACCACCCCGTCTATTTGTTGGTATCCTTCGAGATGATGACCCGAGCCTAGGATATGGTCGGTCTGAGGTAATTGTTCGTGATTCCTGGCTAACTTTAGAAAGATCTTCACTTTGGAGACTGTTGCTATCTTCTGAGTTTTGCTGCCTGTCATCACCAGAACCCTCTATATCTGTGAACTTTACCATTTTTGTCCCATTATTTGAAATGGATATCAGGGATACTAACAAGTCTATGCCAAGATGATTAGCAGCTAAGCACCTGTAAAATCCTCTGTCCCTTTCAGTCAGTCCATATATTCCCAAAGTGCCATTTTGGAAGAGCTTCTTGTTTGCATAGGACTTGTCCATGACAGTATGATCTGGTAGTATCCACTGAACAGTAGCATGTGGGCTACCTGTTGATTCACAAGCTAGAAATATGCAGTCTCCCACTGACCGTGAGATCTGAACCCCATTTACTTCCTCCGTCTCTACATCTGGAGACAATACGGTAACCCTGAATGTAAGAACATCTGCATCAAGATAGTTAGTGGCAATGCATCGATAGACACCAGTATCAGAGCTGTCTGATGCCCTCAAAGTGAGTTTTCCATTGTCTGTTATTACAATCCTCCGGTCTTCACTGCTATATGGTGCTCGTACCTTGCTTCCATCCGGTAATATCCATTCTATAGATGGTTTAGGATGACCATAGGTATTACAGTTTAGTTCAGCCATGCCTCCAGAAAGTACTGCAGACTCTGTCTTAGTCTGATTGTCTCTTTTGATCATAGTCCAGCTGTATCTGTCTCTTTTTACTTTATTGGTTTCAATATTCATTTCCACATTGGAAAGATATTTGATATGAAGGGTTGAGTATGTGGTCGTAGTGCGGTCTAACTGTAAGCTAATGGCATTTTGCATTAGCCATGCAGGATTTGCCTTAATCACTGTCTCAATCTCGGTGAAGATTTCATCACTTGATGACCTTGCTTGCTTGTATTTGTAGATCATATCTGGTGGCGTGGCGAGGAGGAGCCCCCTCTCAAGAATCATTGGCGAATCACTATAGGTGGCCAAAATGCTCCAAAGATGACGGATCTGCTCATAGTCAATACTGCAAACAAGTGATGTGGCCACAGAGGCAATGAGTGTTGTAACATGTTCGCCCCTCACTCTTTGTGTTACATTCAAATTGTCCAGCCCTGTTGGTCTCTGGACAACACAAGATAAGCTGGCATCATTGTGGAACTGATCTGTAAAGTTCATTTCAATCATTCCAATGGGAGCAATAAAATCCTTAGGGAAAACAGGGGTGTAGCTGCTTTCATCCATTGTGATGTTCTTCTGTTTCAGATAAGGATAGATCCATGGCTTAGAGCATGTGTAGGCATCACTTCCCAGGTGAAACATATTACTGCCTTTGGAGGTAACTGGGGACTCACAGATGGGACAGACCTGTTCTCCAGCAAACTTTCTGTCTCTTTTGCATTTCAAGACACCTGTAAGTACAAAACAATTTTAGCATTCCTCATTTTGAGATAATATTTGATTGTTTTATTTATAAATTATACATTTGCTGTCTTCTTAAAATTTTTAAATGGCTATAGAATGTTTTAATTACTTATGAACATTATTGAGAGTAGATAAATTATCTCCTCAGGGCATTTTTAACAGACCAGTGCATCTCGCAGTGTTTGGAGTAACATGATCAACATAGCAGTTTGTAAGAGGTAAATCAATTACAATCGTCATGACTTGAGGGGCAACTATACCTGGATTCCTTTTCATCCACTCCGCAAACCAGTCCATCTGACAGTCACATGACCATGGGTTTCCATTAAGAAAGAGATTCTCTAGCTGGTAGCACCCAGAGAACACAGTAGCAGGTAGAGTGGTCAATGCATTATCTGAGAGATAAATGGTCTTTACATTGGAAAGTTTGAAAATTTGGCTGTGTCTCAGTGTTACAAATGTGTCTGGATGAAGTTGTTGGAGGAGGTTGCCCTCAAGATGTACTAGCTGTAGAGAGGTCAGACCATAGAAAGCTTCTGGATGGATGAATTCAATATGATTATGGTCCATATGGAGACGCAGTATGTTATCCAGGCCTTGAAACGTCTCCTTTCTAAGCTCCTTCACTTTGTTGTAACTCATTTTTAGCACCTATAGAGGCAAAATCACAAAAACAAATCAGTCAGATGAGAACATTTGAGGGTTGTGCACCACCCTACATGATGTAGCCATATGGCAACTTTTAACATTTACTTATTTTTTTGGCCTAACTACAATATGTGTCAAAACTTTCTTTGGAAAACTGAAGGATTTCCGAGATACACTTCATTCTGATGTTGTGTCTTCCATTGCAGGTACCACATTACAATACTTCTTCTACCCTTATAAATTATTATCAGGTTGTTAACTTGGCTGTAGACAGTTCATAAATTATTATAAGCAGCTATAAACTCCAGTTTCACTCCAGTCTCTATTTGCTTGATTTTACCCTTTTGTGCAGAAGTGCCCTCTAGTGGGCCCACCGCCGGGCCAAGTTCGAAATGTAAAATTTGCTTGTTAAATATTCCTACAGTTATCAATATACAACCAAATCAACCAACAAGCCATTGTTATTAATATTTCACCTATGTGCATACGGTAATTTGGGTAACTCTAATACAATATTTAACTAGAACAAGCAATATTAAGCTTAGCAATACACTGGAAGAAGCCACCCTTTAAAATGTGGGCTTTTAAACATGTTTAAGATACAAGTTAAGCTCAAATAAACTCAAAATAAAATAATTTCACACCTAAATGATAATTGGTTCCAGTAGAATGGATATGTCCAAAAACGCTATTAGCTTGCTCACTTTATAATGAATAAAAGCAGAGCTCAGTAAACAGTAAAGCAACAAAATATTCACAAACTCTTTCTGACAACACAATTCAAGTTAAAGCTGTCCTCTATAAAATCAAGACCACAAAAGAAGCAATGGACCTTGGAAGAGGTACATGCTGAACTTTTTGATACGAAGGAGGACTTTGAGAAGAGGAGTGATCACAGTTCAGAGGCTGGGAGTGTGGATTCCGCCTTGGAGGATGCATTTGCGGAGGGAATCGGAATCATCCTTGATATTTAAGTGATTGCATGTTTATAAATTAATCTAATGCAAATTAATATTTTATTAGTATGTTGGCCTTTGCATTTAGCTTTGCATTGTAGCATACAGTGCATGTCATTTAAGAAAAGAAATAAAGAGATTGATTTATCCTGAAGAAGGGGTTACTTTATAATATTACATGATGACCATTTAAATGTGAAAACTAAACAGCCTTTTTCATGGGGCTCATTGTTATCAAACATGCACTTATGTTGTTATAGTGATTTATTAGCTATTTATTTTATTAATGTATATAATTTGTATTTATTCAGTAGTATTGATTTAGCCCTTTTACATTTTAATAAATATTGTCCCATCTCTTTTTTCATACAGTGATGAACATCTGCCCCTCTGCCACACTACCTCACCTCTGGTGACCCACTTGAAGCTACAGCCCCACCTGCACGGCCTACAGCTTCACCCATCACCAGTACCAGTGCATCTCAGCATGGCACCAGGCATGGCAAGGACTGCTTTCTAACACTTATACTTATACATTCCCTAAAAGGTGGCATGGGAGAGGTTTGAAGAGGTAATGGGCCTCCTTATTGGTTTACTTCAACAAATAGAAAATATTAGTCTGAAATGAAGTGAAATTTGTTTGTACAATGTCAAAACACAAATACCACAGCCACACACCCTTTAGTATGGTGAAAAACCTGTTTTTGTATTTTGGTTAGTTTTTGGAGAGGTTTAACAATTTTATATTTTTGTTAAGGATTTTCGATCACCCACTGTCTCCTTGAATTGAGGCGTTCCCCAGGGATCTGTTCTTGGCCCACTATTATTCACAATTTACATAATCCCACTCAGTCTGATCCTTCAGCGTCATGGGCTTAACTATCACTTTTATGCCAACGACATTCAACTTTATTCTGTCTGTACACCTACCCCATCTGCCCAAATTGACAA
>JBBKCR010000038.1:23708297-23721439 GCA_037577295.1 Ladigesia roloffi
TCTCTCTCTTTCTCTGCCTCTCTTTCTCTCTGTCTCTCTCTCTCTTTCTCTCTCTCTCTCTCTCTCTCTCTCTCTCTCTCTCTCTGACTCTCTCTCTCTCTCTCCACCACCCCCTTCTTCTGTATACTCTCCAAAGCCTCCTGACCCCCTTCACTGTTCACATATATATACATTGTTTTTATCTTACGCTTTTCCCTCTCTGTGTCTGTCTCTCCCTTCATCTCTCACTATATCTTTCTGCCCCCCCACCACTTTCGCAGTGTCTGCCTGACAACAAGGCAGCCTCGGTCTCTTTAAAAAGCAGCCAGTGCCCAGTGGATTTCATTAGCTCTCTCCTGCCCATCACTCATGCACATGAATGGCAGGAGAGGTGGTGACCATGGCGACACGGGCAGGCCAGGTCTCTATAACCTTGGCCTGTGGCCCTGTGGGGGGGGGGGGGGGTGTTGGGGTTAAAACAGTCCAACCAAGGCCTTGCAAGAAACTCTGTCCTGACGTGCCCCCCCCACCTGTGTGATTCTTCCAGACGGTGTGTGTCTGGAAAGTCTCTGTGATTGTGCACCAAACACAGCAGGGCCAAGGCTGCGGCACGGCCGTCACGCATTTGTTTTCGTGATTTATGGGGATTTGTCTAGATAACGTCTCCCAGGTAAACCTGCTGCTCGCAGGAGCGAAGCCTGTCTGCGTTCAGTGGTATCAGGCTGCACAGGCACTGACCGCCCCCTACTGGCAGCAGGTACAAAATGAGCAAATATATGTGTATTAACCCCTCTGACTCTGTGGGGGGGGCGTGTAGGGAGGTCTGGGCTTCTAGAAGCCAACCCATCACTCTTTGGTGATTTTATTTTGTTTTTATTGATAGTTTTATTACCAAACCTGGGTTTTTAGACCACGGTGCTCTAGGATTAGAACTGCTTCATCCCCATGGCAGATAAAAAGTCTGGACTTGCTGAAGGCTTTTTATATGGGAACGTATTCTTAATATATTTTAATTTGTAGTTTTATGTGAGCATTCATGCATATTTCTTTCATTAAGTATTCAACTTATTTCTCGTCGAATTAAATAGAATGAGCATGACCTTGGTTGAGATTGATTGTCCTGTATTGTACCAGGCAGAAAATATTCAGGATAAGCACACTGATTTAAGTTCATAAGTGCAAATTTAAAAGCCGATTTAGTTTTTCACTGCTTTCTATGTTCAAGATTACAGAGAAGAAACAGAAATGCCTGCTATTGCTTGTGCAATAGAAAGCACAAAACTGGACCACGGGTTATATAGATAGATGAGTCTTACAGGCACAGTAATGAAGTCTTTTGACTCTTTTTAATCAAAGAGATAAAAGGGCTTGGAAATTGGTCATTTAACAATATCAACTAATTAATTCTTCCATAGACACCATATAACAGTAACTTTAGCTTGAGAAGGTCATGTTTGTTGTTGTGATGAAGAATTTGAAAAAGGACATTTTTAGAATAAAATGGGTTTTAACAATGTTTACAGAAGAAATTAAAGTCCATCCAGGATCATCACACACTTTGTACATTCCTTTTTATAACGTACATTTGTTTTATAATATATTGTTCTGTTTTTTTGTTTTATTTCCATCCGTCAGCATCTAATTTCTTCCTTTGTTATGTTCCCTTGTTACTTTAACAATGCAAGTTTCCACTACATGGGACTTATCTCATCTTATCTTATCCTATCTTCCCTTTTGTTATCATATGGGCCATTTAAACAAAAAAGACAGCTGTGTAGTTCAACGGATATCAAACGATCTTCCTCGTTTTCTCTGTACACTCAGAAATATGAATCATGGCATGGTTTCTTTTTAAGTCAAAATCTATTTGATTTTATTACATAATTCAATTTTTAGAATGTATTTATTCAAATTCCTTTAAATCAGCATGAATCTGTTAATTGTGAAAACAATGAAATTGAATCAGTTAAAACTGATTTAAGCATGACAAGCTTTGGATTAAGCGAGATTTATTTACAATTTATGAGGTTTCACATCAGGTTTATTTAAATCTTACATTGTTTATTAAAATCATATTGGGTTTATTGGTATTATTCCATAGATCTCATTCATATTTGTTTCATTTACATGTGACTGACAAATATGCAGCACAAAAAGTTTATTGGCCTGTTTCTGTTATAAATAAGTAATTCAAATGGACGGACATTTTCTATATATATACCAAATATTTGTGTGAGTGTACCTTGCCTCTGTCTGAACTTGGCAGGTGTGTCGGGAGTACCAGCGAGGGAACTGCACGCGAGGAGAGAACGATTGCCGCTTTGCCCATCCGGCCGACAGCACCATGATCGACACCAACGACAACACGGTGACCGTGTGCATGGACTACATCAAGGGCCGCTGCTCTCGCGAGAAGTGCAAGTACTTCCACCCTCCGGCGCACCTGCAGGCCAAGATCAAAGCCGCCCAGCACCAGGTCAACCAGGCGGCGGCCGCAGCCGCCATGGTAGGTCCCCCACCGGGCCACTCGTACACGGGGCCCCTCCCACCACCCTGCCCGCTCCTTAGCACACATTTCAGGCTCTTCTGCTCCTCCTCCTTTTCTTAGCCCCTCCCCCTGCCCCTATGTAGAAACTGTAACTCCAACAACCTCGAGTTGAGCTCTGGTGAAGGTAAAGCAGTGTGTGCCAATATGCCCCAAAAGCAGATTGGTGTGTTCGCTTAACTCTCTTCCTGTGTCACCTGTTGTAACTGTGTTAAAACTGTTGGATCTGCAAACCTCAAGAGTTCCCAAACTGGGTTCAGGAGCTGATCAATATTTTCTAAGGCATTTATTCCATGCCAGCACACCTAACAGGCAAAAAAAGACATACTTGTAATTTAAACATCCTTGGAAAGTTTTTTGCTTATGACTTTGTTAAAGGTTGTACCATATATAAATGGAATAAACTAGCCTTTATCTGCATACAACAATGAGAAATCATTTAAAATCCCATCAGGTTAATCTAATTGAACCATTTGGAATTCTAATTAGCTTTACGATTAACAAGGGAAATTCAGAAGCCTTGTATTTTATATTTCCTTCCATTTTTGACATTTTTACCTTTAATGAGGTACGTGACTAAAAAGTCCAATCTAACATTTAATAAAACAGATCACTGGAAACAATAAAACCTCTTAATTTCCATAATAACCTTCATGATGCTCCAGCCGATCTGTATCCTGTGAGAATGAGAGATAATATTTTTTCCGTTTCGTGTTTTCGTGCTCTGATATAGAACGGTACACCAATAAATTACAATGAATTAACCCGCGGTGGAACCATATTACAATAAAATGTGTTAATAGAGACTAGTTAATTCATCAGGTCAGTCAAGGTGCGCTGTAAACAGTTACTGTGAACCAAAAAATTATATTAATGCACATTTAGAAGCAAAAGGGCCATGTTTTTCAGGTTTTTTGCTTAAAATCAGCTTGGTTAGCAGGTCTGAATCTTTCCAGGGTTGTATAAATTAATCATAGACTTAAATTTTCTTGGAAACCTGCAGAAGAAGTTAATCCGATGACGCTGGGTGAGTCGGCATGGAATAAATGACCTTATGACTACTGTACTGACGTCAATCAATGTGAAAGTCTGGGACTTATCATTATTATCAGATGGGAAAATGGGGCTGATTCTGATTTCTGTGACCTAAAATCATTCATTTCTGCTACTAGAAGTAGGGCTTTGTAGATAGAAACTGTCTCGCTGTTTACAATGTTCTTCTATGGCAGTAACTGACCCTGTTGTACATGACACGTAGCCTAGCCCTTTTCAGTAACTAATTGTCATTACTGTGCATGCATTAGTCTTGTTATTTGTTGTATACTGCATTCCGATGATTTGTTTTTTTGTTTTGTTTTTTTTTCTCACCTACCCAAACTGCACTGCTGCCCCCATGACGCACCTCTGCTTGCTGTTTATGTTAATGCGCTTGACCCCCATTGGCCCATTGCCATCATGTGCTCGCTGCCTGCTAATTAAGACTCAGTCGGCTGTCAAATCACTGAAGCGACCCCTCGAGGCAACCTTTGACCTGGTACTATGACCTTTCACCTTTTAGCTTGGCATGTAGCTCTATTGTAGAAACTATGTTGAACTAAAACATTGTAAACTATATGATTTTTGTTTTTTCCTTTTATTTCTTATATTCAAGATTTCATAGAAGGGGTGATTAATTGATTGTGCTGCACTCATTCGGCCAGTGGTAAACCTGCTAGTGAACGCAAAAAGGCCTTTTTATTCTCTCAACTTGCATGGCAGTAAAGTGGACCAAAAAAAAGGGACGTTTTGAGTCTCCTGTTAGACACAGTCAGTTCATCACCTCTACTGATGCGAGGCAGGGTGTGAACATGTAAGGGTAATTTATATGTATTCAAGTATTTGTGTAGCATGACCTTAGACTTACAGAAGTATCAAAATGTTGTGTCTACGTATCCTGCATGAACGTTACTGTTTCTAGTCTTGCATGATCTACTTTGAGAACGGGTAGGGGGTAGGGGTGGGGGTGTTTAACTCCGCTTGTACTTTATCATGGAGCTAGCAGTGCAGATTTCTTTGTTAAGGCCATCTTTATCTATTATTATTAATATTATTATTGTTATTATTATTATTAGTTGCCGAACATATATAACGAAAGCTCCACCTCTTAAATCAGTGCCTGCTTTTCAGAATTAGCACCGCTGCCTTTGTCAGCAAAGTTTTCTTTACCTTGTGTTTGCAGTTTCTGGAATTAAATCTGAACCACTGTGAGGACTAGACTAGGCCATTGCTTGCTTGCTGTTTGCCAAATGTGTTCTTCAGAGCAATGCTTTCTGCCTCCTAACAAATTTTCTTTTCTCTCTGTTCTCCACCTGCCGTAATCCGGCCCGTTCCGCACCTCCTCCGTCCGGACGGCAGGGGATACCGCCAGTTTTGCCTCCATTACCAAAGAGACCTGCACTTGAAAAAACCAACGGTGCCACCGCCATGTTCAACACTGGCATGTTCCAGTACCAACAGGCACTCACCAACATGCAGTTCCATCAACAGGCAGCCTTCATACCATCAGGTAGGCCTGACTGACAGATCGTACCACCCTGCCTGGGCACCTCTGACCCTTCACCTCATTCATTTACTGACCGTACCAACACTAGCCTTGCAGAGTGCTTCCCTCGGCTGTATAAATAGAATAACTTGCGTATTTTAGGTTATCCTAAGAAAGTATGCTTCACCCAAATAAATCCTAGTGTTAATTATAAGTAAAAGGACAGTCATGTCATTAAAACTACCTGTCCAAATATGTAGCTCCCTCTCCAACCCTTCAACATATCAAGTCAGCAAGACCTCTGAGGTGTGCTGTGCTAGCTACACCAAGACGATAGCAGCGCTCAACACCTTAAACTCTTTGTCGTGTTCCTAAAATGGTTCATGTTCCTAAAAGGGTCCATGCTAAGTTACCTTCTTCCATTGCTCACATGCCCACTGTAAGAGTTTTACGCACTGGTCAGCATGGGCATACTTACTCTGAATTAATTTATCGCACGTTAATGCAGGTTTTTAAAAATCTGTTTATTTTGAAAGATCGCAGCTCTATACATGGACATATATTCTTTGTCTATGGCCCTGTGTTATCACAGGACTCAGGTATTCCAATACGTTTGTGTATATTTATATTTATATAGAATGCTGCATGGACAAAAGTATTGGGACACCTGACCATTACACCAACACAGACTTTAATAACACTGTATTCAGTTACAAAGACTTTCATATGGAACTGCTGTAATGGTTCCATCCCCCCCATGTTCTGGACTCTGGGGGTAACTTGTTTTCTTATAAGAAACTTCATTAAACATGAATGCCCTGCCGGACAACTGGCTTTATATTGGGTTTGATGAGAATAAATATGGAAATATTTGAACTGAAGCTGTGTAACTGTGTTAAAGTGAACACAGCTGTCAAAAAATATATATGGTACTGTGCAAATGTTTTAGGCACCTTTGCAAACTGCAATGGAAAGTATCTAGATTTAGTTTCTTTGTAAAAAGTAGCCGATATTGTGAGAGCTGGTGAGGGGAACACAAGTTCAGGTCCAGATTTCATCACAGCTCCTCCAGCCATTCTCCTGATTTAATTTAATATAGGACTGACAGAGTCAAACCATGTTTCTAAAGGAAACACTTTGCTTCCACGAGTAACGCACTGATAAACTGTACATAAAATCACTATTTACTTCATAGTGTTTTATACAGTAAATGTAAAATAAGCACTCGCTGCTCATCTAAACCATTTTTAAATATGATTTTTGCAGCTGCATATGACATATGCACTGTATAGACTGCCTATACTATTTAGATTTTGCAGCATTTAAAAACTTTAAAATAATTTATGTTAAACAAATTAAGGAAAAATCAGCTATCCATAAAAAAAGGCCCTTTAAGCTTTTAAATATAATGAGCCTAGAGGGGTTAAAAACCCATAATGACTGGCTGACCCAGTGCCTGCGCTCTGCAGGCCTGATCCTGTCTTAATACTGCTGTATAACCCAGTGGGCTCAGTCAAGGTGAATCGCCATTATCCCTCCCCTGGTCTGTTCGGCAGAGCTGGCGCCAACTCAGCCCGACCCGGCCATGGCAAAGTCATCTCACCCCGGCCCGTTCTCCGACCTGCCTCCCCTAAAAATAGCATAGCATCGATTTTCACCACACTGATACTCCTGCTCCGCCCTACGCTGCAGTACCCCCCCTCCTCCCCCAACCCTCCCCACCCGCCGGTTCTATGACAACTCGCTTAGAGCGTGCAAATGGACAGCACTCTGCAAGGAGAGTTAGATCAGTAGCGCAATCAGAGCTTCCCAGCAGCCCCTGTCAGGATTTTACACTTTCTACCTTGGCCACAGCTGTGTTAGTCCACGTCAGATCCCTTGTACTGGGCACTATATGCAGGTGTAGCGATCGACTGTGGTGCCCAGGCTCTGTGATTAATGTGTGATGTTCCAAAAAAGAGCTACACGTAAGCTTTATGAAGTAATATTGCTGTATTTGGCAATTTCAAATGACCTATCCATGCTCCGCTAACAATATTGTTCTGGGTTCGGATATTTAATATGTAGCATCACATTATAAAGGTTGCGCGATGTGCACAAGCACACTTTCACCCATGGCACACGGAAGCTAGTTATTAAAATCTTAAACTGGACCCCTCAAACACAGTTTATGTCGTATAATATGCCCTCCACAGGGAACCAAATTTGCTGAATATGCCGAATCTTTTCTTCTTCGTGTATTTTTTGACAATTGAACAGTAAAATGTGCAACAAATTGCAATTTGACCAACCAAAAATCATCTATATTATATATTCTTACAAATAAATCTCTCTCCAGGAGATGCTGGAGGGCATAAGATTGACTCGTTTAACCTATTTAGAAACAAAAAAGCATTCATGGGTGGAACTCGGATAGGCCATTTGATCCCATTCATGCTATAATAATCTGCAAGCAAACAAGGAGGTGCAGTCACTAATTGGCGCCTAATTAGTGCAGTGGCACAAAACCGACTTCCTTGCACAAAACAGTCAGCCTGTTCAGCATATTCTGTCTTATCTGGCTTAAGAAGCACTCAGAACTTCTGAAACAGCCACTTAGGAGCGGCGAGACGAGCTGCCGACACGCGTTCATTAACAACGACAGCTTAATGCTTCGAATTTATTTATGGAGCCATGTGATCGCTAATGGGATTGGAGACTCAGTGGTCTTACGTGTAGCTCTTTCACTACGACAGATAACGGTGCTATAATGGAATGTGCCATGACGAAGTGATTCACCCTAGTTCCTCACCGCACCTGCACACTGCACTGTAATTGCACTGTAATTAATTACCATTGAAAGCCATTAATTACCATGTATTAATTGTTCAGTACTTCTGAAGGATGATTCTCCTAATAACATTATTTTTCTGTTTTATGTTTCCATTCTAATGACTCATGTGATGGGTTGTGTTGATTCTTCTCCCTTCCCTCCCCCCCCCACCCCTTCTGCCTTTCCACTTCACTTGCAATGCATGATGGGCAGGCTCAATATTGTGCATGACACCTGCAGCGAGTGTTGGTAGGTGCCAGCTTTCCTTCTTGATTATCTACAAGCCTTTTATTATTTTATTATGTCTCATATTTTTTTAACACACACTCCATTTCAGTCATCATTTAGTGGAGCATTGTGCATCAGAGGGGCTAGATGTCATATTATTCTGCCATCTGACATCAATTAACTCCTGAGTCATGACATTTACCTGACATTTTACTGAGAGGAAAACACACACACACAAACACACTCTCTTTCTCACACACACACACACTCATACACATAAATGCATGGATTTCAACAGCTCTTTGTTGTGCACCCTGAACAGATGTGTGACTTGTGATGGCTTCAGAGTTTCAGACAAGGTTAACCAGGAGCCAGAAAAACTACTTCTTTCAGTTTCAAGGAATAGTTTAGCTAAATAACAAAATTTGCATAATCATCCTGTTACTATATTGAATCATCAAACAGCCAGGTTTGCTCCTCTAGTTTGTCACTGAAAACTAAAACAAGTAATGTAACCCCTTACAACATGTGCAAATAATATAAATGACAACATAAATAAACAAGACTGAGAAATAGCAGACTGAGACTGTACACCAAATGGCACCCTATGTCCTACATAATGCACAAGGCAGTGTCTCCAAAGAGGACATACAACTCAGTACAAAAGATTTTCTGTATTTTTACACAATTTCTAAAAGGAGCAAACTTAAATATGGTGTTGAGTTCAACCCATTTGAATTACTTATAGTTAACAGAAATAGGCCAGTAAACTTAATGCACTGCATATTTGTCAGTCACATGTAAATGAAACAATTAACAATGAGATTTATGTTATAATACCAATAAACCCAATATGATCTATTCATTCTATTTATTATAAATCTTTAAATAAACCTAATGTACACAATCTCATCAATTTTATCTAAATGAATCTTGCTTGATCCAAAGCTCGTCCTATATTCATATGCTAGAACTGATTCAATTTCATTGTTTTCACAATTAACAGATTTATGCTGATTTTAAGGAATTTGTATAAATAAATTATAAAACTGTAATTATTTAAACCAAATAGATGCAAATACCTAGAAATAAACTATGCCATGATTATTGCCAGTAATAATGCCAGTATTATTTGTACTTCATGAAATAAAATATTTAACCTTAAACTTGTGCCACAACATGTTTAATTCATATGATCACTATTTGCACATTAAAATGTGCAGGGGTGTGTTCTGTACCCATTGAGGATGTGTATTGGTTTATAAAA
Organism: Ladigesia roloffi; assembly: GCA_037577295.1. Classification (NCBI taxonomy): domain Eukaryota; kingdom Metazoa; phylum Chordata; class Actinopteri; order Characiformes; family Alestidae; genus Ladigesia; species Ladigesia roloffi. Next base: position 23,717,650 of record JBBKCR010000038.1, read on the forward strand.
CTAACAAACCATGTCAAATGTCATTTGATCAGGAGTGCCAAAACCTTTGCATGTAAATGTATTAGACACGTTCTGTATGTAAAATGTAAAAAAAACTCACATATACAGAAGTTAAGGAGATGTTTCAAATTCAGCCAAAACATTTTTTAGATTTTTTTACAACCAATTTGAATTAAATCAGAGTTTGAATGTCTTTTGCCAGTTATAATGGAGCTGACTGTATAAATGTGATGTTTGCTGAATGTATACATTTCTGGAATGGTTATTATTGTCAAAGATGGCCATCCCGTTAAAATTACAGTGATGTTTCATGCATTTAGGTAGTTAATATAAGGTCATATTTCATCCTAAACCATATAGGCAGGTCTGCATGGTATTGGTCATGTGTTTACACAAAAGATTACAGACTTGCTGACTACATTAGCATCGTAGCTAAAGAAGCAAACACTGTGTTGGCTGATTGAATACATGGAGGGTGGGGGTTGGGGCGGGGGGGTTGTCAATAGGTTCTTGACCAAAGTATTCCTTTAATAATCCCTTAAGGAAGTAATTCTGCAGTCCTGAAAAATACAGTTGTTACGTTTGATCAGATTGTAATGTGTTACTTCATCCTGAGTGAAATGTTGCTCCCTGGCAATGGCAGCATGACACATTACTAATGTGCCCTTTTGATCTATTGACCTATGGCATGGCTTGTCCTTTGTGTAACCTGTCCCCCACCTGGACCATGCTCATCTGCCTTCACTGAAAGTAATCAAGTTGATATCACATATGCACTATCCCCTGTTCATTTTGGTTATTTGGTTTTCCCTTTCGAAAAGTTCCCATGATGCACGGTGCTTCGCCAGCCACTGTGTCAGCAGCCACCACATCTGCCACAAGTGTACCCTTCGCAACAGCCACAGCCAATCAGGTTTGCTCCTTTACCGCTTTCCCTCTGCCTCGGTTTAGCTCTCTAGCGCCACACTCAGTCCAGTTGTGCGAGTGTGTTTGTGTGTGTTTGTGCATGTGTGAGGCTGCATCATATTGTACAATACTGACGTACGTCCTGTTAACCTGCATGCGAATTCCATCATTAGCCGCTCAGTCAGATGCCAAATCTCGTGCTAAGGCTGATTTTCAGAGCGAGTGCATGGATCGCTTTGCCTGCTCATCGGACTGTTGCCGTCATTTGTCAATAATAATACATAATAATGCATTATTGGGCTCATGTTTTAAGGAAATCACTGCGACCATCACATTAAAGGGGCATTCCGGCCTAAAAGTAGCACTTATTACATCACCTGTCGTGTTATATATCAGACCACTAGTGATAAGCCGCATAGTTTGACAGAATTTACTGTTATCTATCATACAGTACTGAGCAAAGGTCTCGGGCGACTTTGCAAATTGTTGAAGCCATTTATATCAGCTGTGGGTTTCTTTCTGCCAGCAAAAACAGAAGTGAATATTAGACTAAATGCAAAGTAGAAAGCAGTCAAAAGTATCAGAATTCCATTTTTGTTAGCTGGTTAGAAGAACACAGGTTTGGTTCCAGATTTCTGCTCTCTGGCTCCAGTCATTGTGTGGATTAATACAATTTAACAATGGAAACACCTAATTTAATCTAATGAGGTAAAGAGAGTCAACCCAGGTACTTGGTGAAGCTACAAGTAATACTGGACTTCCAAGTGGAAAGAGGTCAGGAAATTAAGCAAACTTTTGTTTTAAAAAACACTATTTACTGTATGTATTGTAATTTATGTGTTTTAATCCCAACTTAACACCACTGTCCAGTAGTAAACAACTTCTAAATATAATTTGCTTAAAACTTCTTCACATGACCATCGGGAGAAGGAAATCCCGACTGCTAGCAACCACTAGCATAGATGTGGTTTCCAGCTACCTAGCTTTCACATTAGCATTATGCATTAACTGGCTATTGGAAAAAGAAAAGAAATTCTCCCACAAACATCAAACAGCCCACTTTTCTGATTCTCTTGGGAGGGCAAGAACATGTATTGTTTGGTCAGAGTGCTTCTTTAATTTGGTGTAGAGTTAATACAGTTAATAGTCATTGCTATCAAGGACAACCAAGCTAGCTCAAATGCATGCTTTAGTACACCAGTTAAGACACTGGCCTCTTTATGACATCCACGTTATTGGTCTTTTACATCATTCATTCTCATTCGTCATTGGTCAGTTTCTTGGCACTTTTCCACAGGCACAAGTAACCATGTATAGCGCGAACAAATGTTTCTCCATTACAAATGAAGTGACCCGAACCCAAGCTGTACCTGAGCTGCTTGACGCCAGGGCTAAAACCAACATTGTATTTTTTACTGTCCTTGAAAGTTGTTTTGGGACAACAACCATTCATAAACTGTGGAGAGAGAATTGCACTGCCAATACAGGTACCACAGTTACTGAGATGCACCGGAAAATCAAAACATGTTACAAGTTACATGCTGTTAGAGTACGGTTTAGGTGTAGCATGGTTCCTGTATAACCATGGAAAAGTATCACTGCTGACTGACAAGGTATCACAGATGTAATTGCCCATTCTCAGTATAACAGTGACCCTGAACTGGTAAAGCTTATTTAGTATGTGTGTGGTGCTGGTATGAATGTATCCAGGGTCCACAACTCAAAATGTCCAATACGGGTTGAATCATTTGTCAGAAACTGACTGGCATTTAGAGGGGACATTTTATCCAAAAAGTTATAATAGGTCTATGGGCTATACAAAACATGTTCATGGAATTCTTTGCAGAAAATGCAACAACTCTCATATAAAAAAACTATCACATAAAAAGATATCACCAGCTTTCTTGACAGTTATGGTCCCTTTCAAAATCAGTCATTTCAGGGCTTTCTCCCTTTCATGCAAATAAGCTGTTGCTGGCCACACCCCACCAATCCCATTCTTAAGATTTGCGTTTAAATTCTAGATTTTACATTAGAAACCATGTTCTTAACACCAGTGAAAGTTTTTCTTTCTTTCCTTTTTTTCTCAGTCCCTTCAAACTTTGACAGTGATTCTAGCCTGTACATGTCCTTTTTAAGCATCAAAAGAAGCTAAAGCCAGTCTTAGATTTTGTCAGGCCACATCCACACTTTAACAGCTACACTAAACCAAAGAAAAATGAACAAATTAAAGACCACACATCTTCGATACCAAAAGCCCAATTTACAGCAAATGTTTCTCTTTGTGTGACATAATATATGTATATATAAGTAGTTGTCAGGTGCATACGGGGGGATTCGGCTTCCTGTAAAGCTGTGGAATGAGAAATGGTCTTGACCTTGATGTTTTAATTTAATATTTCTTTTTTTTTTTTTTTTTTATTCTTGCTTCCAGATACCAATAATATCTGCAGATCATCTGACTAGTCACAAGTATGTGACTCAGATGTAGGAGCATTTCAAACAGTAAGTTGTTTCTTAATGATGATGTTTGGATTAAAAATGAAATGTCAAAGGTCTCAAATGCTGCTTTTTTCTGGTATTTAAAATATTTATTTTTTCCTTGGATGCACACGTGTTCAAAACAGGTAATATTTGCATATTCCAACTTCTGTTTACTCCTAGGCTGTTTTTTTTAGTACTATCACTTTAAGATATGCAAGCTCATTGTAATTGGAGCTTTTAATTTACCTTGAATTTCCTGCCATTCAAATAGCAGTTCCACACTCCTTATAGCTTTATAAACTGCTAAACTACAGTTGGCTGAATATAAATATATATATATATATATATATATATATATATATATAGAGAGAGAGAGAGAGAGAGAGAGAGAGAGAGAGAG
>JBBKCR010000038.1:23721992-23732622 GCA_037577295.1 Ladigesia roloffi
AGAGAGAGAGAGAGAGAGACATTTATGTAACCAAACAGTTTTTTTGTGACATCATAATTCAAAATGGCATATTTTGCAACTTAGTTTCCACAAATATTTATATACTTAAAAAAGAACGCAAGTCATTTTTCACATTTTCATTGATATCTGCCCTTTATAGTATATGTAAAAGTTGGCCAGTAGACCTCCCTCTGATTTATGTCTTATTTTTCTTTCTTCAGATCACATCGAAGTGTGCTTGTGTGCCGTCCAAATTTAGGAGCCACCCTTTACACACCAACCAGAGCAAAAGAAGATAGAGAAGTCATGTCACCATTCCCTGGAATGATGGAAAACACGCATGCTAACATCGTTAAGGATTAAGATAAGAGTTCAGTTGGAGTCCTGAAAACTCTTTCTATAAGTTTACTTTGGTAATCCAGATGAGAAGAAAAAAAAAACAACAAAAAAAAAACAAAACAAAACAAAAAAGCATCACTGTCTGCCTTTTTTGTCTATGGATGGTTAAAAAAACGCATGCCAGAACCATTTCAACGATGAGAAAAGGTCGATGTGTGGTGGCGTCTCGTGTCATGTTTTTTGGTACATCAAATGAGGAAATACTCTTTTATTTCGATTTCTTTTGGTTCCTTCCTTTCTTTATTTATTTTCAGGGTGGGTCGGATTCTGTTTCTTTTTTCTGGTTTACAAACCGAGGTGTTGCAAAAAAGAACCGAAACCTTGGGGAAGAAAAAAAAAAACCCACGAATGTCACTCTTAAGACTAGGTGTTGTGCATGCGGCGTTCCGTTTGTAAGCCGATATTTTCTAGAACTTGATTGTAATGACGTTTTGGGGGGTGGGGGGGAGGGCGGCGGGGGCGGGGATTCTGAGGACACTTGCAAAATGACAACAATGAATGTTCTAGATTTAAGACACAGCAGTGTTCCTTTCTAAGCACATTGAAGTTTCGACCTTCATGTTGCCGACTCCACATCAAGTGCCATAGACAGTACTTGCATCCAAAAAGATACATTAGACTTATTATTATTACTATTATTAATATTATTATTACTATTATTATTATAGGTTATGTTTGTGTTATTAATGCCTTCACGTTTCTGATGTGATGTCTTATTTCATTTTTGTTCTAAATCCTGATTATCGTTCCAGTATTTTTTTGGATGGTTTAGTATTCCTGAACATTTCTTGCCCTACCTCCTCCCCCAGACAACCTGCACACAAACAGCAGATAGGAGAGAGATGTGTCCCGAAAAAGGGAAGGAGAATGACGCGATTGCTCCCGTTAGCTCTGCTTTATCCCTCCGTTTTGCTCTCGTTCGACACTTCTTTTCATTTCGTCCCAAGGCCGAGTGTTCATGAGGGTCCCCTACTTCTTGCAGACTTGCAGAAAACTGGGGGCCAATAGGAATGGACCCTCCCACTGAATTACCCAATCAGCAAAGTCTTTCAGTCATGGTGGGCAATGTGTGTGTGTGCGTGTGTGTGTGTGGTTTTAACACCTGCTAAACTAATGTTTTATTAGGTTTTAGGATAAGGACTAAAATCCCACTGAATGGAAATTGAAAAGCAGAGCTGTGTAAAATTTATTTTTCAAGCTTATGGTTTTTTTTATTTTTTTTTTTATTTTATGATCAGGGCTGTGGGTGTTTTTTTTGTGTGTGTTTGTTTTTTTGCCTCAGTTCCTCTCGGCCCCCGTGTGGGTGGACAATGAGGGCTGAGGTCACCGCAGCCTCATGGAAAGAGCCGGATAAACAACGCGCCCGCTCTCCGGTGCGTTGGGTCCGTGGGCGTTCCATAGGGCCGCTGATGAGCACTGTTCGGTAGTGAAGCACATCCGACGAGGGCATGATTTAATGATTGTATTATTCAACAGTAACCGCCTTAGTCCACACAAGCTCATCGCCGCACAGTTCGCCATTCACACACGCTCAACTTACTCCCATTTTTCATTGTTTTTTTTTAATATAGCTGTTTTCCAACCCCTCCCGCCCAGTTCATGTTTGTTTTATTTCATTATTTTGTCTATTTTATTTCTATCTGTCAAAAAAAAAAGAAACATAGGAATGTCAGATAACTAAGCTTGGATACTGTTTTAGTATTTCATTTGTGTCAATTAAGATTTACTGCTAACTTTTGTAGTATATTATTAGAAATAATGTTTTCTTTTTGTTTTTGTTTTTTGTGTTCTTCATACCATACTCAGTTAAAAAAAAAAACATTTGTGTAGTGCTGATTTGAGTATTAGTAGTACAATTGTAAATTAAATGATTTTTATTTTTAGTGAAAGGTAAGAATTTTGTTTATTATGATTATGATGATGATTATTATTATTATTATTTTTGTTTTCCTTGTTTGAAAATGTTCAAACATCTTTTATATGGATATCTTATGACGAGGAAAATAGTTGCCAAGAGACAAACTGAGTTGCTGCCGCTGGCATCAACGACATCTAATATTGGAATAATATTTTAATGATCTTCTGGTTTGTAATTAGTCATTCGAATTAGAAAAAAAAGGTTTAAAAAAATGACAAAAAAAAGATGAGAGTCTAGTTCTTAGATGTTAAAGTTGTTTTCTACTGTATTCATTTCGAATAGTAACCATTGTTTGAATATTTCCAATCTCCCTGGAAGACAGGCCTTGTTCAAAGGAAAAAAACTCAGAAAAAAAGAAAAAAGCTGCATATATGAACACTCAATAGGGGCAGTGTGATGGGAGATCAAGTCAGGTGGGTGGGCGGCAGGGCGGGAAACGGGTAATGCCCGTTTTAGCAATGCGCCACACAGCGGGAACGTCGGGAACGGGACGAAGGTTGACTTTTTTTGCACTTCTGTACATAGTCAAAAAAGAAAGAATCGTGTATAATATTGAGATCTTATTTTGAATAAAAATGTCTATAAATATGAGGAATTTTGTTAACGATATAAAGAAAAAAAGGTCAGGCTGAACAAAACCGCTTGCGAAAAGTGACACAGGATTCTGAACTGATAAAGGAATCTCTTTCGGAAAAAATAATAATAATAAAAAGGCGAAAACCGTCGCTTTGCTTTTTTTGTCAGCGGCTTGTAGCTTGCCAGGAAATCTTTCGGAGGTGGAGGCCGCCCTCATCCTCCAGAGGAAGGTCCCGCCGGGGGGGTGGAGGGAGAGGCAGATTCCGGCCCCTCCCCCTTTCCCCACCGTCCGGTTCGAAATACACGAATACGAGTCTCGTTTCTTTCCTTTCATCCAGTGAGGATTTGCATGTTAAAGGAAATAACATATACCATGAGAAAACTTCACAGAGTAATACTGAATAAACAGAAACATGTTATACAGAGAAACCTATTTACAGTATACATCGTAATATTAATGTAATGGACTAAAACATTTTAAAAAGCGCAAAAAAAGTGTTTTTTTCTTTTTTGAAGAAAAAAAATTCGTAAAGAGTATACTCGCTCTTACGGAGTAATAACTTCAAACGACAAACAACAACATCTACAAGTGTACGTCATAGCTAAGTTTTTTTTTCTTTTCATATGTTGTATTTTAAGTAGATGATGGAACAACAACCAAATTCTTTGGCGCTCATGAATCTTATGGATACCTGTGGTATGAAGTCGGGCGAAGTTTCTGCGCCCGAGTCACCGAACGGATTCTGTGTTACCAAAGTTGATTGTGCTTTACGCATTTTCCTGCTCGTTTCTCGCGGCTCGACTGCGGTCGTCACCGATGGCCACAAGAGGGAGTCCTTTTTCATCGGCTACGAAGTGCACATTTGAGTTTATAACACAATGTAATCTCCGAACTTATGGTTTGTTTCTGCTTGTAGTGATAAATAATGTATTCTGTCCTATGCTGCGATTTGTTTTGGCTAATTTTATTATTTAGTGCTTTCTGGGGATAAAAAAAAACAAAAGGTTTTTGTAATTTAGCCAAATGTTAGCGTCCACACACAATGGCCTGCGATCTAACTACTGACAGTACAGTCTTAAGCCATAAGCAGTTTTATGGATTCAGAAGCGTCCGACCTTGACATGGGAAGGTTGGGATGACGCCATCAAAACCTACACAGGCGGGCGACCGCCTATCAAGTGAACAAATAGGTCAATCTCAAAATCTGACGACGCAGGAAATTGTTGGAATGCGATGCTACATTACAAAGACCTTAAGATGGCTTTTAATGCTTGATTTCATTCTTGCTGTTATGAAAAAAAGATCTAATGAAAATATATAAATGAACTTAAATAAAAGTGGATTTGCAAAACAAATTGTCACCCGTTTGATTATTATGCTGCATGTTAACGACACTATAGGTCGTTCCTTGAGATAATGTTTCTTTTCTTCTCAGATTACTACTTTCAAGCTGTATTTGCTTATTATGTCCTGGAAAAAAGTTAGTGAACAGTGCTAGTCCTCCACATGACCTAAGCTCGTCCACTTGATTTCAAGCTCTCCTGCAGTCAGTTAAAAATACTGAAGAATAATAAGACATAAATCAAAATTAACCATGAGCTACTTTATAAAGCAAAAGCTTAAGGTTCTGAAATGGTCGTCACCCACATTAGGCTTGAATATTGTTACAAATCTGATACAAATTTTGATCCTAAATATGCAACGTAAGACAATATCAGAAAATTATTCCTACAAGAACAGTTAGGAGGCTGTGGTTTTTGCCAGAGTTTACTTGTTTAAACTTGTGCACAGGCCACATTTTAGATAAAAAATATTATGTGTTCATTCTAATTTGGAGAAAATTTAGTTTAGAGCAGAATTCCTTTAGGAAATCAATAAATGTGTAATTAGACTCAGGAGCCCCTCCAACAAAAACGTATTTTCAAACCATTTTATAGCACTCTACCCTTTTAACTCTGGTGCTATTCATGTTTACTGTCTATGGTGGAGTTTCTCTAAATGACTTTTCTTGATTTTTTCTGTAATGGAATATTTTACATCAAACCCACTATGAATGATGACAGAACTGAGAAAAAAAACATATATGCCACAAAAGATCCATCTATACTTCCATTAAGCACATTTGGCTATACTGATGATGATGAATGACGTAAAACCTCCATACAATTTGAAATATCTTAAGTACATGCTAGGAACCATTTAGGAACCCTTGTTTGTAAGAATGTATAAATTCTTGACAAATTTAGGTTCATAAATCATATATATCAGTTACCAAAACATCAGTAAAATACCATATGAAAGGTCCTTTATGAACACAAATGTGTTACATACCCCATTCATGAACCCATTTTGACATTTTTACTTGTAAAAGTGAAAATGTTGCATGAAGTCAACACTAGGAATCCCAAACACAGAGGTCATGTCCTGAGGCTGAGAACCATTTAGAGTTTTCCAAGTGGACAGCACAGCTATTTATATCACACTGGCTTAGTATGTATAGCTTGTATTGACTTAAAGAGGAATTAATGTCTGAGCCCATATCCAATACTGAGTGTGGAGGCTAATATGGGCTTGGCCCATTAGCAGATGTACATCCTCGTCTACACAGACGTCTGAATCAGGCGTTTATTGGGCATTCGTAGCATCAGGTAAGTGTGGACTTCTGCTCATTGGAGAAAATCCCAGCATTCACATGGGCATTCAGCATCGGCATTTGGGCATCAGATTCTGCCGAAATCCTCTTTACTTGAACAAAGAATAAAACTTTGTAGATCTACAATGTTTTCAATATAGAATTACAAAGCAAGATGTCCAACACGTAAACAATCTGGAGACAATAATTACTGCCTCCAGAGTGAATACACGACTACACTTTGGGCTGCGGGCTGGCGTTAGACAGCGTCAGACGAAAGTGTAACGCCTCACTGAAGTAAATCAAGTTCAGATACAAAATGCAACAAAAACACATTCATTTATCCAAGACTCAAGGACGAGGCCTAAAGAAAATGTGTATACAATATACATGCAGATAGCATGATAGGGAGGGTTTGATATGGCGGCCTTGTAGTGTGGTGAATACATACACTCACTTTTTATAGAGCAGATGTGTACAAGTGGTCTCCATACAGGCCAGAGATTAGATTCCAGGGCCACCATATGGACAGGAGGGAGATTTCAGAAGGAGGCCACTATACATAATCTATTAATTTACTTAGTGTGCTTTACTCCATTGTGAAGAGGTTAATCAAATCTCAATCATGTACAACTCCAGCACCACAAAACACATGAACTTAGCATGGTGGCATAGGTTTGTTAGAGTGGAGGACAGTAATGAAATATTATTATAATGAGCCTGCCTCCCAAGTTACATCTACCTCAGTCTAAAAAGAGGCAAAAGAAATGAATCGGACGCAAGTTTTTCAAATCAAAATTGCTTCCTAATACTAACGATGCCATATAATATATATTATATTATATATATAAGATATTATTGACTTTACTTTAACATTCGTTTTATAAAGTGTCAAAGTAATGCTAAACCTTTTCATTATAAAATCAAACGATGTAAACACACACATGCATTTACAGTATGTAAACCATTTGAGTACCTTTATTAGACAGAAAATGTCATTTTTATTCATCACTGCTGTTTTAAAAATGTGGATGTGCATTTAAAGTTAATGGACAGTCTAGAATTAAATCACCACGCTGCCATTAATAGGATGTTACATTATTCATAATAAAGGGAATTTATTTTATTTAGCATATGTGAGCCAATAAATAAATACGCCAATATCAGGACTGCCTGAATGCTCCTCACTCCACACAATAAACTCATTTTTAACTCATTTTAGTTACCTCAAACCCATACAACACAAAATCATCATATTTCAGCTGCTACAAAAACTTTTTGAGCAAACGTATGACTAAGACTTTGCAGACTGATTTTACCCACGTCGAAACCCGAAAGCCTGTGTGGACAGCAGATGAATTAGGAATCAAAAACCCATCTGGAGAGGCATATTTGTTTGTCACAGTGCTGCTTTTTGATCAGCTCTGCGGTTTCTTAATGTTTTGGGATCAAAACATTTCACTAGATTGGATTATCAATGCACGCACACGCACACATGCGAACATATTCTGCAGAAATGGTTCCCTATTGACTTTAGCCACATACTCAGCCTGTTAGTCAAATTGACTCTTTATGCTTCTCAACTGCAGTTCTCCTGTCTTTGTTGAGTCATAAATTGGACTCATTTTCAAGCCATGGGCGAGCCAAGGCTTTGCATGCCATCAACGTTGTTACACAACCTGTCAAAGTGTCCTTTGCCCTTTGTTGTCATTCATGCCTGCCATGCTGTGAAAAGGGCAGCACTGACCACAGCAGTCTGACCATGGAGAACAACACGACTTGGTTCACATCTGTTTTTTAAATCCGATTTTTAGATTTCAGTTTACAAACGACTGATTCATAAGGTAAGGCTGTAGCCACATTTGCTTGGAGAGCTATGTCGGTTGTCATAATAACAGTGCAATCATGAGCACAGTGAATAGGCAGGGCCATACTGGTCCCATTTAAGATCTTTCTATGGGTCGTATAATAAGCAGAAAGATTGCACTGGGCTATGGCTACTTAAGCATGAACCAGACTTTCAACTGTTAGCCTTCATACTGGACAAGGATGACCAGATAGAGGTGAACTGACTCTCCTGTTAGATGCAAATCTTTACTGAAGAAGTCACTGTAAAACTCAAGAACAAAGTAAAAATATGCTTCCTCAATGTGTGCTGCTATAACATGCGATGCAGCACCGGCTTTATCACGTCAAGAACTGTGAAAAACTCCACGTTCAGGACAACTGTGCAAACTGAGTCATATGTCCAGGAATCAGATTTGCATCAGATTTGAAACGACCAATCCAATTGGGAAAAAAGTCCTGCCCAAGTCAGATATGCTGAAAAATCCCATTTGAGCCACATGTCGGAACAAGGCCTTTAAGAGAAGGTGGAAGTACCGCTAGAGAAATGAGTCCGCAGACTAATCGAATTCAGGCGGTCAAGAGAGAGCTATATTTGTTCCACTGACCACAGAGTCGTGGTATACGGAGGGTGAACGGGGGCAGCGTCCTCGTCATCCCTCAACCATTACAGCTGCTTTCTGAGTCCCGAAGATGTTCTGGAGAAATATGGTCAGAATGTTTAGGGGAAAAGTAAATGAAACTCTCGCTCTTCAGGCCTCTGCACCTTTGACAGCGCCATTATTCCCTTCTCTAGATCTTAGCTAGAGAACATTCTCGGCCAATGATGAATGGTCCTCCCTTTCTATCCTCCATTCGTGACACACTGCAACGAGAAAGAAAGAGAGGGAAAGAGAGATTCATTTCATGAAATGGAATGAATATTTTGTTGCTGGAAACAGCTCCTCCAGATGGAAAACATAGCATTTCAAACATACCTGGACGGTTTAGGCGTATCTTTCAGCATCTGCGTTCCTATCCTCCACAAGAGGCGATCAGACAGTCTCTCAGAAGCTGGAGGGCTGAAGTTGGAAGAGCAGCATGACTCAAAACACTGTGGATAAAGAACTACGCTGAGCCTCCAGCGACCACCTCACTCTGCCCATCCTTCCGTGCAGCACTCGTCCGCAGGCCTCGTCCGCCTCTCCACTCCCTCCCTCCATCCTCCCGCCGCCTCCTTCTGCTTCTGCCTGTCTCAAAACAAACAGAATAAATGTCCAGAGGTTCGTAAATACCATTGTTTCCTGTAAAATCATAGCCAATTCAATCCATTTTGCTCCAGTAACAGCCTTAATTCTTTTGGGAAGGTCTCCAGATGTTGGAACATTGCTGTGAAATTGGACTGAGGCCATGGGAGCTTTAGAGGGGTCAGGTACTATGTTGGAAAGGCCACCAGAAGTAGGAACATTGTTTGTGAGGATGTGATTGAAGCCATGAGAGCACTAATGAGGTCAGGTACTGATGTTGGAAAGGTCACCAGATGTAGGAATATTGCTATGAAATTTGATTGGAGAAATTAGAGCATTAATGAGGTCAGGTACTCATGTTGGAAAGGCTGCTTGGTTTTGAAGCCATGGAGCATTAGTGAGGTGAGGTACTATGTTGAAAACCACCCTGGATATTGAAACTTTGCTGTGAAATATGATTGAAACCATGAAAGCAATAATGAGGTCAGGTACTACGCTGGAAAGATCGCCAGACATACAAACTCATCTATCACTTTAGATGCAGTTGAGTAAATATTCTATCAATGACTTCTCGCTTGATCTCATCCAAATCCAGAACAGAGTCTCGGAAATCAGTTTCCACCACAGTTCAGTGATTCTACCTGGCTCAGCTATTCACCTGTTAATTGTAAAAGTAATGGAAACACCAAACTTGAACCTAAGAGTAGATGCTGGCCCTCCAGGGCTGGATTTTGAGTAACACAGACCCACAGAAATGGACAGAAGTGACATTTCCATTCACAGCATTTGTCAAACACTCTTTGTAATCCAGAAAAAAACAGGTTTGGTATACTAGCAATTAGGAATTGCTATAATATTACAGACACTTTTCCACAGGTAAAAAAGAAGCTTGCTGTACCAAAACTTTGTTGAGATGCAGGGGTACTGGAAGCATTTTTGATGTAAGGGGTGAGGTTTGTGGGTGGGGGCAGGGTTCGCTGTGTGCTTCCAAAGTCTCGGTCCATTTGGGGTGGAAAAAAGTTTGGAAACCGCTGCCCTGGGCCACATTAAATGAATGTCTTAGGCCATGTTAATGTCAAACTTTTTTTTCTGCACACATTGGGGCTGACATTACCTGTTCCAGTTACGAGTCTATGCACCGACAATTCGCGTCACTTTTATGCGGTGAGTTGGAGGCAATGATATGTGTGTTTTCCCATCGTTTAAGTGGAACTGATTCTTTCCCGAAAGAATGGTGAATTAATATTTTATATTAAATGCGTTGGGGTCCAAATGAACAATTATGAAATATGAAGGGGACTGAATGGTGGTGACGCCCAAGCTGAGATGGCTTGGAACTCTTAAAACATTTTGATTGTCCAGTTCAGCTCAGCTTGATAACGTAGTTTCTGATTGCTTAGAAGCGCAGTTCTCTCCCCAGAGTGGCTGGTCATCATTCCAAAAATCTAATGATAAATATCATAATGATGTATCTTTTTAAACGTCACCTGTATGTCTGAGTTGAAGCTGGAGCTGGCTGCTGGCCTTTAGCGGGAAATGACAGAATATTTACAGCCCAACAGTGACGCCTTGTGGCCAATAGGGCAAAGTGTTGCTTGTGTTAAAATGTTATTCTCACGTTGGACAGCAGAGGGCGCTTTCATTCACACAAAGCTCAGAAACATATACATGTATATATACAATACGGGTCAAAAGTTTTTGGAAAATCCCAATGTTTCTCTTTGTTTGTATTGAAATTCAAGCGGTTCAATGTCTCATTGTTCATTTAGTAGAAAGTTCTTCCCAACTATGTTTCAGAAGTTGGCGACACTTATAGGTTGCTTTGTTTTTACTGTCCAGTTCGTCCTAAAGCATCTCGATGGGATTTAAGTCTCGAGACTTCTGGCCACTCCATGTTTTCCAGCTCACCATCTTGTTCTTTTTACTGAGGCTTTTACTATCTATGTATCTATGTACCTATCTATGTATCTATCTATCTATCTATCTATCTATCTATCTATCTATCTATCTATCTATCTATCTATCTATCTATC
>JBBKCR010000038.1:23793164-23803192 GCA_037577295.1 Ladigesia roloffi
TGTGTGTATGTGTGTATGTGTGTATGTGTGTATGTGTGTATGTGTGTATGTGTGTGTGTGTGTGTGTGTGTGTGTGTATGCGTATGCGTATGCGTATGCGTATGCGTATGTGTATGTGTGTGTGTGTGTGTGTTGCTCCCTGTTTTGTTTGTGTGTCGCTCCCTCTTTTGTGTGTGTGTCAGGTGTGACTGGTCAGTAGCCAAGTGAATTGGCCTGGTTTCTGGCTGGGGGTTGTGGGAAGAGGAGTATTCAAACAATTGAGAGGTTGTGTGCATTCTTAAATTATGTATTATTTTTCAGAATTTAGGCTGTGAGTAAAACATTATTTGAAGAGTTTGCAAACTTCCTGTGCAAAATTTGCACTTGGCAATTTTAGCTGTGTGTATCTTGACAAATGGGTAAAAACCCTCAACATGGCAACCCCTAACCCTAATCACCCTTTCAAACTCTACTTCTTCTCCCACCCCCTACTCCTCATACACACACACACACACACACACACTTCAAACACACGCATACTTCTCACACACACACACACACACACACACACAATTCAGGCACCACATACACACAAACACTGTCTCACACACACAAACACACACACTTCCCTCTGCTCTGTTTAAGGACGACTTCCTGTCTACAAAACACAGCACAGGAAGAGCAATCCCTGAAACAATGTGGAGAAATGAGAGATGGGAGGAGAGCCAGGAGGAAGAGATAGAGAAAGAGGGAGAGAGGGAGCGCTGAGGAAGCCCTTTCTTTGTCTTAGTTTTCTCTCATCCAGAGTGAATAATGAGGATTTCCAAGATTTCTGCAGTGATTAGGATGAGTGCACAGCTGCAGGGAGAGCTGAAAGCGGGTCGGTGCTTCTGGTTGCCCCGTTCTGAGCCGCAGATACAAGATGTGAAAAGGCTGATAAAGTTTTGACTAATGCTGAGCTACTCGTCGCAGCAATTTTATTTATTTATTTTTGTGCGAATGCAGATGCCTATCACAACCAATCACATTTCTGACCAATGTAGATTTGATAATAGCAAAAAAACATTTAGATTCACAATTGTATTAAACTGTATGCAGTCACACAAGGCAATTTACCCTAGACAGTCCCAAATTACTTCAAATAATAACCACATTTCTGATACGCCTACTAAAGCTTTACATGCACTGGCCTGTCAGTCAGCCTTGACTCATATAGACTGGATTGACTTTATTGAAATATTTACATCAATTCCAAACAAATAAAGCATAACGTCCCCATATTTGTGTCTGATATATTTTTTATATTTTGAAGGATTACACACAAAGTAAAATTACTTCAAAAACACATTTTTGTACTGTAGTGTCAGCCGTAGGTGTTCCAAAATCATGCATTTCCGACGCATTTTTTGTATCTTTGTCAATGTTCCACCCCCTTACTGAACTAAATCCAATAACCAGGTTTAATTGTGGTCTCTCTAAAAACAACATGCACTTGGTCTATCCTTCAGGTCCTGACAATATCGACGAAAAGTGTATTGTGATCTCATTTATTACAATAATGTCGTAATATCGCCCACCCTTTCTGCTGTTTAAGGTTCAGTTTGATCTCCAGCGCTCTAGATGCCTTCAGACCATACGTACATAAGTAGATGGTGTAGATTTATATGTCTGCACTGAGAGTTTTCACGCTTGACAGCTGTTTTTTTCCCCAGTTGCACACTACTGATACAGCTGCAGAGAAGCTCTCTAGTCATTTGGTTCATGTACAGTTCATGCTTTGCTTCAGCAGTTGCTCCTCCATTGGATTATGCGCAGTGGCTGGAGGGGGAGATGCAGCAAGGTTATTAACATCTTAAAGGCACAGTCGGTGCTAAATTACGTGTTTAGTTTAGTGAGTAAAGTAAAATAACACTCTGAATAAACACATTCTGTCAGAATGATGGAAAAATTCATCTCTTTTGGGTACTCTTTTTTTCAAGTACTCACAAAGGTCTGAAAAACAGAGTAGTGTATTATATAATTAACCAATTAAAAACCCTCAGACAGCGATGTTCTTCACTAAAAGGTAGAGTTAAGCCAGAGTACTGTTTGTAATTATTTCTAGATTAATGCTTTTGGTCATTTGTTTGGAATTAAAATTTAAATCTTGTCCCTCAAATGTAATAATCTAAAATACTAATTTATGGCCTTGGAGTTTCACAGTGATTCTGAATTCTAGAGCTGTGTGTATGAGGAGTGTGAGAATATGTGTGAGTTAGTGGGGCAGGTTGTCTTCTTTGTGGAAAGGCCTTGACTCACAATAATGTCAGAAGATTATGTTTTCATTGTATTTTGCTGTTAGCCATTCGTTATGATTCATCTTAAACATATTTATTTGTATATATGCTTGTAATGTGAAATTATTCTTATATTTCCCCTTTTCTTTCAGCTTGCAATGTCACCATCCACAACCGCTGCAGAGACACACTGGCCAACTGTGCAAAAATGAAACAGAAGGTAAGAGTGGGAGAACAAAATAAACCATTCATCTAAACCAGCATTAAATCTTTCTTGCTGCAAAATAATGAAAATGCATTGACCAATAGTGTGATTTTATGTTCGTACTACACTTAAAATTCATTCCATATTGCTTTTTATGATATCCTTAAAACATTGACTTTAATACAGGCTGTTTTTGTACACAAACAGGAACTTTAGTACTATTTAGACCAGTCTAGAATAGAAGAACGCCCTTTATTAATACTGTACACATATACAATGTGATTAAAAGCATCTCCTTCAGTGCAGATATGTTTGTAAAAAAAAGAACACAAAAATAATATAAATGTCTCAAAAATTTGCAAATAGTTTATACTCTTAAATACTCTTATAAAAGTTTATTTTATTACCTGGACATGTGATTGATTATCATAAAATGGACACAAATTAAACTTAATGTAAGGTAACTCTGTTATTCTTGCATCAACTACATACTACATATGTTGTTTTGTTTTGTTTTTTTCCCCCAGCAACAAAAGTTAACCCTGGTGAGGAACAGTTCGGCTCTCCAGAACGTGGCCCTTCGGAGCAAAAGTGAGCGCTGTTTTCTCTACACTACCTCACTCTCTTCCCTAACGGATGACTCTTTTTCCTGTGTTTACCTTTTCCCCTCCCTTCCTTATGACTAGCTTTTAACACCTACTTCAGATACCAGCGCAGGTAAACTAGAGGAGCAGCACTGCCTCCTATTGGCCCTGTAAAGCTACTGCAGGCTTTGGTTCCTTCAAGTTCTGGGGCTTTGATGTAGTTGAGAGTTGCCAGGCCAGGCTGGATGGACAGGATCAGTTTCTTCAGAATCCTCTTCAATACATGCGAAGAGTTCCTTGGTTCTTTTCAAGTGCCAGGCAGGGCTGGTTATCTGGCCATGTTTTAGTTTCCTTTGAATTATCAAGAGGTTTCAGAAAGACTCTTGGTCCATCCTTTTAAAACCATCCTTTTTTTCCCTAAGCGGATCCATACAATATTCACAGACAAAACTGCACAACATTAATTTATAAGCCCTAGTAAACTCAGCCTTAACTTACTTACATTATGTGTAGATTTTTTATCTGAGTATGAAGTATAACCCTATGCATTTGTTTTCATGCTTAATATGTTATTTTGTTGGAAACAAATCTGTAAATCAAACATAATCTATACTATACAATATACCAAACAAGTGATTTATTTTAGTTGAGATCTAAAATCAATTAAAAGTTCTTTTTCTCTCGGTTTCTTTCAGCTCCAATGATAAAGGAAAGGCCGAATTCAGCCATCTACCCGTCCGACAGCCTGCGCCAGTCTCTGCTGGGGTCACGTCGGGGGCGCTCCACCCTCTCCCTCAACAAGAGTGTCTCCACCAATAACATTGCCGGGTGAGAGTGACTGATGAAATAAAGTACTCAAAATTTACATTGTTTTTCTTATTAACTCGATTATTTCTAAAGGGCAGCTATTATTTATTAAGGTTTATGTGCATGTCATGAAGCCGTATGAGTAGTTTCTTTTCTTGAGTGTTATGGTATCACTTATTGGATGTAGCTCTGTAACAGTGCACTCAAAAGTGATCATTGTTTTGATTGATTGTTTTAAGTATGTACTGGTTTAAACGTGATATTAAGGGTTTTAAATATAATTGTGTCTGTATTTACTGATCTTACTCGTCCAACTGTATCATTCATTCTCTTCTCAAAGTATTTTTGTGTTTATTTGAACTGTTTATGTATGTTTGGGTGTGTGTGTGTTTCTGTGTGTGTGTGAATAGGAATCTGAACGATGACTCTCCGCTGGGCCTCAGGCGAATTCTGTCCCAGTCTACAGACTCACTGAACTTCAGGAACAGGGCCATGTCCATGGAATCTCTGAACGATGACAGTAAGGCACATTAGGAGAGATGAAACATGGCAGATTATCTTCTACTAAGAAATTTTATGATTAACATACCGCCCATAAAACTGAGTTTAGCACCGAAGAGGCATTAATCTGTAGCTGTGAAAAGAGGCTGGCAAAGTTTATTCTGTGTATTTTATAACCTGATCTCTCTCCCCACAGGTGAGGTGTACTACACATCCATGCTGGAGGAGTTGGAGAGAGAGGGGCGGGACTTTGAGGCTGATTCCTGGAGTTTGGCAGTGGATTCTTCATACCTGCAAACTCACCGCAAAGATGTGATCAAGAGACAGGACGTGATCTATGGTAAGGTCTTGGGCTTCTCTTTCTCGTGCTCTCTACTGTCCTGCTCCTGTAGTTTCTACACCAGGAGTTCGCAAACTCGCACTCTTAGGCAAAAAGGTTCGGCATAATGTCTAAAAGGTTCTCTGTTTTCTAAAAGTGCTAAAGATCAGCTTTGAATCCTAGATAGAGCTGATTTTAAAACAATGTTTAAACTCTTGTATAACTTTTTAATCATGCAAAGAACAATTGATGTCTAGATGGTTCTATATTTGACCATTACCTACGAATAAACGATTTTATGAGTGTGGTCCTGGAGGACATTTCATATTTTAGTACTCTTCAGCCTCCCAACACACCTGATCCAACCTGTTAGGGCTCAGTTTGTTGGTGTGATGCTGTAACATTTAAGAAATTGTTTTATTTTTGCATTTCTGAAGTCAACTAATGAAAACGCAAAGACAGTTTGACCTAATCTTAGTGGTGTCCTTTTTACGCAGAGCTGATCCAGACGGAGCTGCATCATGTACGGACACTGCGGATCATGGAGGGTGTGTTCCGGCGCGGGATGCTGGAGGAGCTGCTGCTAGAGCCTGGAGTGGTTCACGCGGTATTCCCTTGCCTGGACCAGCTGGTGGCGCTCCACTCGCGCTTCCTCAGCCAGCTGCTGAGCAGGAGAAACGGCAGCCTGGCACCAGACAGTGCCACAAATTTCACCATCCAGCAGCTTGGGGACGTGCTTGTGGAGCAGGTGGGTAATGTGCCTTAATTGCAGCTGTATGGACTGCAGACTTGACCATATTTCACTGCATGTATTAAAATATACAGGGGGTCCTTGACTTTCCTAGGACAGTGATATATGCTGAAATTTGACACACCCTAGCCATTAACTAGTAGTCATTAACTATCCTAACACATTTGTAAAATCATGATCATAAGAGCATAAAATCAAAACCAAGCCAAAGAAAAAGGGCATAAATATACTGAACTTGGCGTAGACAAGCGTACTGGGGGATGCCATCTCCCCCACTCACACACCACCAGACTAGTTCACCCACATGGACCGTAAGGACAGGCCAGGAGAGTTACAATATGGGCTCTTATTAGTAGTTTGGAAAAGATTTGCTTTTTATACCAAACCAGTTCCATGCCTGTATATAGGTGTGTTACTGTACATACACAGTGTGTAAGTGAAGATTTCTTGAAAATTACCATGTTCACGTGGTCTCACCTGTTGTCTTCCTCCTTGTTCAGTTTTCGGGCCACAATGCTGATGAGATGAGGAAATGCTACGCCGAGTTCTGCAGTCGTCACCTGAAGGCTGTGAAGCTGTATAAGGAGCTGCTGGCCCGGGACAAGAGGTTCCAGCACTTTATCCGGGTGAGGAAATAGAGAAGATGGACAGAGAGGCAGAGGGAACCAATGATGAAACTGAAGGGTAGATGTGAAGAGAACCCAAAAGGCTTATAAGCCTTATATATAAACTTACAGGGGATAGATGAACAAAATAGATCAAACGAACAAAAATAGATCAAACAAGACAATACAACCAATACAGATATAGTAGATGAAAGAGTACAAGGAATTATGTAATAGTTACTATGGAATAATATAGAAATTCAAATAAAAAGTTACTATTAGGTTTATGTAGATTTATTTAGCATTACATATGGAAAGCCAGTGTAAGTAAGTGGGTTTTGAGAAGAGATTTAAACTCAAAGTGGCTTGTATACATTTTTTTCTGGCCTTATTGGTGTAGCTCGAAGATGATGCATATATTTCTGCATACATCATCTGAAATGCACCATATTTATATCATTATTGTTGTTTTTTCTGTGACAGAGAGTGAGCAGAGGTCCCCTGCTCCGTCGCCATGGAGTTCAGGAGTGCATTCTGCTTGTCACTCAGCGCATCACCAAGTACCCGGTGCTGATCCAGCGGATCCTGGACAATACTAAAGGTTGGACACTGCTGCTCCTAAAATCCCTACATGAATATCTTCTCTGTCCTGTAGTAGCAGTCTGTGTGTTTGATTCATTTTATTCATTGTTTAGTTTATTGGTATGTTGGATTGGATGATGTTCGTTATTAAAAAAATCCTAATTAAGCCCGATTGAAACACCAGCCTACTCCTCAGTGACACTCATTCCTTGTCACTAGAGAAAAGCTCATACCCTGTAGATTAGGCATAGCAAAACTAAAGAGTCACTAATATTGCATTCTTTACCATTTTAAGAGTTTATTTGAAGGACTCATCTGTAAACACTATTTCTATTACATAAGCATTACACAAAGTTTTGCCCTTTGGTTTACTTACTATTGCCAGTACATGTCTTGGTGTTATAATGCATTACTATTATATACATTTAATCAATAGCGTAATATATAAATAATATATATGTAATGTATTATGTTTTTATGTATAATTGATGTAAAAATAATGTGCACATTCATGCAGCTGCACCTTTTTCAGTGTAGGAGGGAAAATAATGACTGTCAGTGGCATGTTTTTTCACAGTATTTCATGACAGTTTTGGGCAGATCTAACTGTACTCAGTGCCATAAAACAGACATTAGTTTTAAGATTTTTTTTTTCTATAACTGACACATTATTTTCTTACTACGCTTAAGCTGTATTATCTAGTTAAGCGAAATAAAGTGTGGGCCCACACATGGACTCCAGGTGCATGTTTAAGTTCGTCGTTTGTTGATTAGTTTGTCTATTTGTTGATTCTTAAGGCAATGAAGAGGAGGCGGAGTCCCTGAGCCAGGCGATGGTTCTGATCCGGGAGCTGCTGAGCTCAGTGGATCAACAGGTGCAGGAGCTGGAGCACACACAGCGGCTGCAGGAGATTCGTGCCAAGTTGGACCCGCGGGCTGAAACGGAGGTTCGGGGAGGAGGGGTGTTCCGCGGTGGAGAGCTCCAAAGGAGGAGGCTCATCCATGAAGGAACACTGCTGTGGAAGACAGCTCAGGGCTCCAGACTCAAAGGTAGGGTGTTTATGTATGTGTGTGTCTGTGTATGTGTATCTGTGTCTGTGTGTGTCTGTGTCTTTGTGTCTGTGTGTGTGTCCATCTGTGTGCACTTGACGAGGTTTTTTTTTGTGTTGGGTTTATTTTTTTAGATGTGCAGGTCTTGTTGATGACGGACATCCTGGTATACTTGCAGGAAAAAGACCAAAAATATTTATTCCCCTGTCTGGTGAGTCTTATACGATGTTTCATGGTATCGTATTTTGCTAATGTTTCTATATATTTATGTAACTTGTGAATCCAGCACTCCTACTCACACACATTCCAGCTGATGCTGCTGCTACTATATTCTCGGCTGGGGGTCGGTGGTTATGTTTGTGCACCTCTGCCTCTTGTACATTGTTAGTCATAGTGATGTTCTGTTAACTCTGTTATCCTATCTGGTGTGGTCAACAGGAGGAACTTTTGAATCTTGGTTCCTCCAGAGGTTTTTACCATTAGATATAGGGAGTTTTACCTTTCTTTTGATTGTGTAAAACTGCATTGTGAGAACATAATTTATTTAGCGTGTGACGGGGGGCAGGGGATCTTGATTTGACAACACACACCGAAAGCACACAACAAAAAATGATCTTCTTTATTAAACGTTTCTTGTTCTTGTTTTCTCTTTGAAGGACAAGCCTTCAGTCCTGTCTCTGCAGAACCTGATTGTCAGGGATATAGCCAATCAGGAGCGAGGAATGTTCCTCATCAGTGACTCCAATCCTCCAGAGCCTCCGGAGATGTACGAACTGCATGCTGCTTCCAAGGATGACAGGAACACCTGGATGAAAATCATTCAGGAGGCAGTGAGACAGTGAGTGGATCCTTGCTATCCAGTCTCTCCACTGGGACTGAACAGTATTGTCAGGAAAGATTGTAATTGTATTTATTTTTTATTAAACAGGTTACGATCTCCATTTTCTAACACTCAGGCTATAGTTTTATGGTTTATAATGTATTTTATAGGGTTTTTCTGGATGACAAAGGGTATTCTTGTGTAACATGTTAATAATAGTCAAGAACAAAAAAGGAAATAAACCAACGTCTTTAAATGTATCAATAAATCGGATCAAGAGAAAAATGGGAAAACTTCTGGAGAGTTTTCCTCAAACCCGTGCCTTTTTTAAACCCTCTCTTAAATCTCCCACCCGTTCTGCCATTTCTGCTGTTACAAGAGAATGGCTAAACTCCTCCCATCTACCAAGTAAAAGGCAAACATTGCCATCTAATGGACCAGAGCTGCAATTGTTCAAAGCTAAAGCCTTTGGTCCTTAAACCAGGTTTGTATTGCCGTTTATGTGTCAGTATTCAAATAATATCGAATTTTATTTTTCATTAGTTCCAGGCGATTATTACACGACAAAACTTTTACAAATCCTAGGAACATCCAGTTGCATGCTGTTCTATTTTATTGTGGCAAATATGGACATGCACTCATTATTCTATGGGCACTCATTTTTATAGATTCCACATCACCTGTGAGATTTTAGGTAAGACTGAGTGGTTTTTCTTCTTGTTCTCTCACAGGTGTCCCTCTAGGGAAGATTTCCCCCTCATTGAGACAGAAGACAAAGCTCTTCTGCGTAGAATCAGAGGTCAGTACCAAAAAAGTAGTTATTTTACCACTGGTCTAATCTAGTGGTAACTCTGGTTAGCTCAATGGATTTTCTGTAGATTTACCTCTCTCTCCATTCTCTATCTATGTCTCTCTCTTTCTCTCTCTTTCTTTCTCTCTCTCTCTCTCTCTCTCTCTCTCTCTCTCTCTCTCTCTCCGCCGACATCCAGCAAAAGAACCGTGAAGTGCTGGAGCTGCTACAGGAGCGAGTGACCCTTTTCTCTGACTTAGCAGAGGTCACTAGAGGTCAAGAGGTCAGCCTCCCCAACAACTGCCGAAACATGTTCCGAGCAGATACACCTTACGCTCCGCAAGCTGAAAGATTACTGAATAATTCCATCTCTGAAGGTAAGACCGGACACAATATAAGAATGTAATATTATGACAACTTCTCATTTTAAAAGTTTAGTCATTTTTAAAGATAAATGTCAAATATGTGCATGATTGCCTTATGGTTGGAAGTTTCTTTAGCTTTGCACTGGAGCTGAAAGGTTAATTTAGCAAACATGTGATATAGACTTATATTTTTCCAACCCGCGGGTCCCGCTTTTATTAATTTATTTGGCCCGCCCCAGCCCGCCCCGCACCACTGTATCTATTTTTACAACCCGCACCGCACCGCCCCGCACCCGCCCTGCACCCGCGACCATTATATAGACGTACTAGGCATTGTAATTCCATTAAAAACAGCCTTTATTTCAGCCTGAAATTGCTCGGAAACATCGCCCTG
>JBBKCR010000038.1:23821984-23852641 GCA_037577295.1 Ladigesia roloffi
TCACCTTCGACTTAGATGCCCTGGGGGTAAGCAAATAAACATCAGATTTTCATTTTGGGGTGAACTATCCCTTTAAGGTTCTTTGAGAAGTCTTTGAGAACTTCTTCAGGTATCAGATCTCTCATTTTTTGTATTAAGTTTATGCAGTGGGAGTAACATGGCTATTCTTGCTTTAAGAAATGTAAACTATGCAGTCGTCTTGAACAATGAAATGATTTTAACACAACGTTTTTGTCTCAAATGTAGTATTCTAAGCATTCTTGTGCTAAAAATAATGATCTACTTACTTGTCCTAAATATGGTAGATCGACCAAGACCTTTTTAGTGTCCAAATCTTATTTTGTGCTGAAGCTCAGTGTCCGTGTTCTGTCTGTTTAAGAAAGGGATGTAAAGCGCCGGTCCTGGAGGACAAGTGTCCAGGACAGTTTGTTTGTGGTCCTCCTTGAACAATTAACTGGCAAGCTGAACCAGGTGTTTCTGAGCAGGGAAATCATTCAAATGTGCTGGATCACGGCCCCTCAGGGCTCGAGTTTGACACCCCTGGTTTAAAGACTTTCTGACCAAATTTGGTATAGGGTAGTTTAAGGGAAAGACTGAGATGTTTTCTGACACATTAGCCTCACTGGCTTAGATGCAAGAGCAGGTCTGGATGTTTTGATTTGTGTGTATGTCCAGAGGCATGAAGGTGATTGAGAACAGGGCCTTAAAAGATGAAGAGAAGATGGAGCTGCAGGAAGTCCAACTAAAAGAGGCCAAGCACATCGCTGAGGAGGCCGACCGCAAGTATGAGGAGGTGAGCTTTTCACCAGCTTCGTATTGCCTTGAGCCAAACGTCCTCCCCCACTTCTTTCTGTAACTATGTGTGTCTGCAGGTGTCTCGTAAGCAGGTCATCATCGAGGGTGAGCTGGAACGTGCAGAACAGAGGGCAGAACATGCGGAAGCGTGAGTCAGACTCCCAGTCATTATACACACACCAGTAGTTTTAAGTGACCAACACCCTAATCAGGCACAGCTAGACTTCTATAGAATTTCTACCCTTCTCTGTTTTATGGGAAGTTTGCAACACTATTTTCAGACATCTTTGTTGAGGCACAGTGCACTGAACTATGCCATTAGATCTGTAATTAACATTTGCATTACAGCCATCACTTAACACTCCTTGCTAGAGCTTATTTGGTACCCCGGCAAAGCTGTTCTGTCTTGTAGTGCTTTTAGACTAGGGCTGTTTGCCCTAATTGCATGTTGATTGCAGCAGACATCAGAAGCAACCCCACCTTTATGTGCCGCTCTTTAAAATATTTGTATTTTGCTCTGAGCTTTTCCTCCTTTAAAGCTAAATCGATATTAATGGCACCTTATTAAAACAACTAAATGTTTGAAAGTTTTTATTTATTTATTTATTTATTTTTATCTCCTTACTTGGAGTTCTTCAAGACATCATAAAAGTGGGAATGCCAAATCATGACTAAGGTGCCTTTGCTTCCTCCTTTTCCCATCTGTGTGGCTGGTACGTGTTCATGTTGTGAAACACCTACACCCCTACCCACACCACCCAACCTGCATGCGCTTTGGGTCATGTGACTGCCCCATCCTTTCCACCTCCCTCCCTCCACAAAACAGCAATAAACGGCATTTGGAGGAGCTGCTGAGGAATTACGACCAATCGCTGAAGAGTCTACAGGCAGCTGAAGACAAGGTACTGGCCCAGTTCTGTTACCCAGTGGGTTCCTCTTATAGGCCCGGGCTGCATATGCCACTGTCCATCCCGAAAGGTGGCATCAGTACTTCACTGAATGGCATTGAACTGTGGTTTTAAGTAGATCTGAAAGGTGCCCTCAAAGGTGAGCTCAATAGGGCCCCATTAAAACGTTTCAGGCAGGTGTTTGGGAAGTCATCCTCCCGCTCTTGATTTACCTGGCTGCTCACTTTGCACTCGTCCTCCCACTTATACCTGCTCTCACACATCTGTGTTTCCTTTTTTCTTTTCGTCCGCCCTTCGGCTATGTGAATGATCTGTGTGCTACGTGCATGAGATTACCTGCACCTCAAAATGTTCAGACACACTTCTAATGTCCTCACTGCATGAGATTGGTCTCATCTTCACTCCAGATCAGTTGCTTTGGCTCCATCTTTTCCATTATAAGTTGCTTGCATCAAATCCAGTTTCCTGTTACCACTTTATAGTGGTTCCCGCTTGAATCAATTGTTTTTCCTCGTCCTAGGTTGGATATTCATCTTTTTGTTTTTTGAGTAATTATGAATTCCACCCAGATCATGCACTAGCAGTCCACAGTGGTTTCTTTCATGTCTTTCTCTCAATTGTTTTGTAAATTTGTCTTTTTTTTATCCCCTCCTTCTCTATACTCCCTCCCCATATTTCTTTTTATCCATCTGTAATTCTCAAACATTTTTACCCCTCCCTCTTCACTGTTCTGTTCTCAACCCCCTCCCCCCCAACCCCTTATGTTGCCTCTTTCTCAACCCCATTTCTCTTTCCTGTGTCAAACACCTAAACGCAAAAATGTAAAAACTGCAGCAAATGTGCGGAATTGGAGGAGGAGCTGAAAAATGTCACCAATAACTTAAAGTCCTTGGAAGCCCAGTCGGAGAAGGTAGGAAGAAGGGAGAGAGGGTGGGATGGGTGTATTTGTTCTGCATGCCTGTGGAAATTCTTCGAAACACTGTAGTTTTAAAGGTATTTTGACTGGATGTTCATATTGTATTTCCATCTTATGATTGGATTTGTGCTACAATGCTTTTGGGAAACTTATTTCAGACTAGTTTTAGAGGCCAACACTGCTTATCAGTGGTTTACAAGTGACTACAGGGTTTTATCAGAAGACCACCAGTGCCTGATCCCAGTAGCATTAGGCCACACAAGTGTAGTGTCGCATTATTTGAAAAACTCCTGTTTTTGCTCATTTACCGTTCTTTCAATGAAGCCCACATAAAACTCACCCATAGTGCAAGAGACCCCAAGTTTCTAGTCCTATTGACTGCTTTTCTTTTCCCCATTTCTTATTTTAGGATGTTAGTTTTTGGTTATTCTTTTCCATATTTACATGTACTGACTTTATTTTCTTGGTAAGCGGTTGTCAAGATCACAGTATTTTCTTAGGGAGTCTGCTGAGCACATGTATTGGCTGGTTAAGTTGTCATAGAAACCAATAGTTTTTTTTCCCCTCACACTACAGAGAACATCAGGGGAAGGTAGTGGTACAAATGTGTTAAGCTTGCAAGAGGAATTTTATCAGTGTGGGCTTTTTCTGTGAAAATAATAGGCTTCAAAGTTTCCTTTGTAATAATTTATTGGACTGTTACATAGCCTTTAGCACATTCTTAGCTTTTTTTTTTTACACATGTTTTTAAGCATGCATCAGAACCTGTTTTATTCCTGACTCTGGCACATTCTTTTGCATACTTTGCTTTACGGTTAGACTGGAATCACCTATGCATTTAGATTTAGAGCTTTAGTTTTCATTGTTTTATGTTTTATTTTATTTTATTTTTTTTAGAGTTCCTTCTGAGGTACAGTGACCTAGTTAGAAGTGTTTAAAGCTGCTAGAGGCAGAAATAGCTACAGAAAAGCTATATGGGTGACTTATTCCTCACTGTTTATCATTTAAATGTGCTTAGCTTAGAAGTAAGCACAAACTTGTTGTTTAGTCACCTTGTTTGAAGGACAGGGGCCCGGTTCTACACTCTGTGCAGCTATCCTCACGTTTTGGATGATGCTACTGTTTTCAGAGATGCTGCCAGCATGCCCAGAGAAAGGACTCCTTTCGGCTCTGGCCATTGACATCGCTGACAGTGATGCAAGGCAGCCATGCGCGTGCCTGCTGTGAGGGCAGCTCTAAGTTTTCATGGAACAAGTGTGCTAGATAACTGGGTCTTCACAGGCGTTTCTGAAGCTTGCTAGAGCGAATACACTCTGGCTGATTCAGCTCAGACATTTTTGTACTTCAGCAAGCCTCCAGGGGCTCAAAGGAGCCCACACTTATTAATAGCTTGGTTTCATTTCTCTCTGACTTATTTTCTACCCCCAAAGATGCAGAGAAAAGCAGAACAGGTTTGCTCTTAGTGCAGATAAGTTTGCAGTGGTACAGGCATGTGTGTGGGGGGTAGAAAAGTGGGCTTCTGTGTGTGATTAAAAAGGAAGGTTGTAGATTGAGGCTAGGGATATGAAGAGGAACATTGGTGACCAGCAGCATCCAATGGAAAATTTAGTTTAATGGGGTGACCATGCCTTGAGACGATAATTTAGACAAATATATTTTTAAATGACATCTCCGTATCTAGGTTCTTTTAAATGTCATTACTTGTATCCATGTCAGCGTATGCTTTCACAAGCTGCAAGGCATCAAAAGGAAAAAAAATCTATAACCTAAAAATGGACAAAACGTGTGAGAAGTGCCTGGTTCTCTGATTGGCTGTCTCTGCTCCCCCCCTTTTGTAGTACTGCCAGAAAGAAGATAAGTACGAGGAGGAGATCAAGATCCTGACGGACAAACTCAAGGAGGTAGGGTGTAATTATTCGCTGGAATTTTAAACCCATCTTTCAAAGGGAATTATGCAGTCTGCTGAAGGCCATAAATATAATATAGGCGTTGTTGGAAATCTAGAATTTACAATTTGATCTGCATCTAAAATACAGATTTTGGTGTCAAACACAAGACTTAGTCCACATTTGAGTTAAGGATTTGGTAAATTTTATCATTACTTTAATACGACACAAATCAACTACATCATTAAAAAAACAGAGCAACCCAAGTGCCTAATAACTGTGCCCATCAAGTGGTCGCACATATTAAAATATACATGTTGCATTTATGCATCAGGATCTCTGAAGAGGGCCTAGTTGTGTTGGCTTGTCATCTGGGTGAGGGCATCTCCAAAACAGTAGGTCTCTACTGCTGAATGTGCCTACAGTGAATGTGTCCGCATCAGAATTGCACCACGGAATTGACCAGAATAATTTGACCACATCTGTTGAATCCCTTTTATGTAATGTTGTCGATTGGGTGTGCATTACTTTCCTTAGAAAGAGAGAGCATTGGATACTGGATTTTGATTCTTTGGATGCATACCATCTATCTAGGCATTGTTGCAGACCAAGTTCACTCCCACATGCAAGAGAATTATTTGATGCCCCTGAACCCTGCTGTATTGCACTGTTCAGGAACAGTGAGGGGAATGAATTTGAAGGTGACTTGACCTGAAGGTGACAAATTACCCAGGTCTCTTTTTATCAAGCATGAACAAACTAGTTCTATTCATGATGTCATGGCCGTCTTACAACAAATCAAAGGATTGAAGGATCTGCTGCTAAAATATTGGTGGCAGGTACCACAGCGCACACTTAGCTCTTGAGCTGTTTTAAGCTGTCTGTATATTAATAGCAAGATGATTTTAATGTTATGAATAATCGGAGAGCGTGTTTAATTTTTTTTCTTCAAAAAGTCTATCCAACTAGACTGGCCATTGTTATATAAAGCAATACATCACCCTATAGATGTACAATTGATAAACTTGTTGTGGCTGTTTTATTATTTCGGCAGGCTGAGACCCGTGCTGAGTTTGCGGAGAGATCTGTGACCAAGCTTGAAAAGGCTGTTGATGATTTGGAAGGTAAGCTGCTCATGAGTCCTGAACGTGTAGCTTTAGCTGCCCCTCTCACATACTCAGAGTGCACAGATGTGTGTTGACTGCCCTGTATACACCCACAGATGAGCTGTATAAACAGAAGCTGAACGTCCAGGTGATTAGTGAAGAATTGGACGATGGCCTTAATGACTTGACCTCCATGTAAATACTGCTTGGTGTAAAATGTGTGATGTGTGCAGTGGAGTGAACTGCATGCGTGTTTTATTTTGTTTTGTTTTTCAGCCTTTTCCTAATGAGACTTCAAAATGTATCTGCCGATGGTTAAAGGTGTGCAGTATGGGGTTTGAGAAAAAGCTACGGACTTGCAGTGTCTTCAGTGAACTGAGTATCTTTGTAACGTACAATGGTGTAGCTGGCTGTTGGACCTTATGTTGGATGGAGCACTTAAATTGGCTTTATTTATAAAGGGCAAATTTTATCTTCAAGATTGATCAAGTTGGCAGTGGGGAGAAATTCAGATTTCATATATTTTTGCTCTTTAGGCGACAGAACATCTTTCCTGCTTGAATCTTAAAATCCAAAAGTTAGAAACGTAGCAAGTTTTACTACAAAACCTTGTTTAGAGGGTTTGTTTAAAGTCTGTCATTGAGACAAGGGAGGGAAGACATGTTTCTAGTAGCCTTGTATTTATCTCGAACTTCTCTCTTTAGTCACCATGACAACAGCATAATAGCAACAAACAAGCCAAGGCCTGTGAGTTGGAGGTTTGAAATGGCTCATTTCCTAGATTTGGTTAACATGTCTCTAGTATGAAAGGAAGAAGCTGCCTTATTTAAGAGTTCACACCAAACGTTATACATGTGACCAACTTCTCTTTTTCAGCGTTTCGTTTTGGTTCTTGTATATAGAACTGTGAGCAGTGCAGGGTAGAAACAGCTAAGCTGTTCTTTAGCTGAACAGCTGAAAATAGATTGTAGTAGATGCCCACCTACACATTCAAAACAGCTTGGTTACGTTACAGTCCTGTGTTTCCATGGTTTACACACACTGTGGTGCTTTGTGATCGCTTGCATGCCCTAAAAACTCAGGATGGATCACAGAATTGACAGTATGATGTGAGAGGATTTGCTTGGATGGGTTTAATGGTCAGCAGTGAGTGATGTGGTGAAACGAGTGGCTGCAGTTATTGTGCAATATATTGCTCAATTTCGTCTTTGCACAAGCAACTTAAGACATACCATGTGCAAATCACCACCAGTATTAATGACTCAAAATCGGCAGAAGGAAACCGTTTCTCCCACTTGCTTTGTTGCCTACTCCTAAGCCGTTTGCTTTCATAAGATGTGCAATTGCAACGGTATCCTAGCTTCAGAACAGCTGTTGATGAACTTGTATTTCCGATTATACTGTAAACTGCTGTTGAGGTTCGCTGATGGGAAATGACTTACTAGTAAGAACTGACAACTGCATTATTCACTCAGCTGAGCTGCTATATAGATGCATGGTCATAAATTGCATTGTGAATTGCAGTACATTAATGGATACTTCCCAGCTCAAAGGGCCTTAATGCATTGTCCGTTTCATGTTGGAAATAGCTTTTGCACTTCAAGGGGTGGAGTCCCAGATAGGGTTTAAGCCTAGCCCTGGACAAGACTATATTATACTTGGAGATTTCAAAAAGAAATATAGTCCAGGACTGCTTGTAACATGCCAAGTGTTCCAAGCCTATATGTATTTACTTTACCAGCTCAGAAGAGCCCTGGTTGTTTGGTAAAATACCAAACATCTTCGACTAGTTTAAAATGTCCTTCCCATTTGCCAAAGTTGGTAGTTAATACTGACTTATTAAATTGTACTTATTAGTTTTTTTCCTGTTGGGTAGAGAAGTATCTTTTTTAAGTTCAGTATTTTATTTCTTTCTCTGAATTGATTTCCCATTCTTGTTGTTTATCTCTTCCATCAAATTTGTCTCCCTGAAGAATACCTAGACATGTTTGTTCCCATCACTGATTTTATCATGCATTGCATTCCTTTTAGTCAGTTTTCTATTTGCCATCGCATTTCCTTCATCTTCTTTTCAATTTTGTGGTTCTCTACATTCCTGGCTCTGTCTTCCTCTGTGTCCTTCCTCCCTCGTTCTCCCTGACACAGAAATAGTTTGCTTGGTTAAGATTCTGGGTCACTATCTTGTAATTGTTCCACTTATCTGCTCCCCCCACCTCCCTTGGTCATGTACTGCTTCATGCACAACATCTCTGTCTAATTAAGAAAAGGAAATTGGCATTGTATATCTTTGGAGGTCTTATGTTATTTTTTATTTATTTTAAATATATCGTCTGGATCTTGGGGGTCCTTGTTATCCCCATGGTTGTTTGACCGTTACATCAGTAGCTCTGATCACTGGCTAATCGTAATGTATAATTTTTTAGCTTACAGTTGCAAAATGGCAACCACATGTGGGAATGAATCTGCAGACGTGACCTTTTATACATTGAAAAAATTAAAACCCTGAACCATGTTAAAGGATTTCTGTGTATATGGTAATTAAGGTCTGCCCTCTCCTGTCTAGATTGGAGTTTTTCATGGCAAAATGGCTTTTTGAATCAGGCGCTTATTAAAAAAACTCTGTGGCAGCCAGTAAAGCACAGCGTGGCCTGGTTGATTATTTATATACTGTTTCAGTAAGCAAACCAGCCTCTGAGTTGTGAAGAATGATTAATGACCCTTTTGCATCAATTCTGGGTATAAGAAGTCAGAGCTAGTGTTGGTTAATGTGCGCAGTTATTACTACAGGGTATCCTCGGATCCTTAAAAAGGCTTAATTAAGGCCTTAAATATCTTTAAAAAATGACCATAATCCTTAAATCCAGAGTTCAAAGGTCTTAAAATACCACAGACTCAATAAACAATTTTTTTCTGATAATCTCTAAAGAATTTAGCGTATTTGAAAATGGTGTTTTGCCTTTTTGTCTCAATGTGACTGGAATGTTCTTATTTTATTCCCCGTATTCACTTCACGGAAATTAGTAGTCTATAGTAGTTTATAATATTGTTTTGTTTCACTTTGTTATTTTTCAGAGCTTTCGGTTCCGATAAGTGTTCCAACTATTTGTAAGGTGGTCACATGCTGTTTTGTGAATGTAGGGTCTTAAATTTGATCCAAGTAGACTTAAATAGTTTAAAAAGTCTTACATTTAGCTTCCTTAAGCCTGCAGATACCCTGACAAAGTGTTTCTGTTTGTATATTTCAGTTTACTTTGATTTTGCCACTAGAAGAATTGTAAGAGGACAAAAATTTGCACCTAGACTGGAATATTCATTTCCTGCATAATTTTATGAAATTAGAAACTTGGGGAACAATATGAATGTGGACAGACACTACTAGTATTTCCAGTTCCTTGTAATGAATATGATGGATCAAGTTATTGATCAATTGCAGCAGCCCTTTTTTTGCGCCATGAATAAATTTAATGTAAAACAATATTTTCAAACTGGTGTAGATAAAACAAAAAACAATGCTTTTGTTTTTTTTACTCATTTTTGTCTTGATTTGGGGCTATATTTTTTAATAGACCATATCACATGATTGAGGGATTTTTTCTTTTAGATTCTGATAATAAATTCAATATTTTTATTCCATCTTTCTATGCGGCCTGGTACCAAATCACTCATGGACCGATACCGGTCTGTGGCCCAGTGTTTGTAGACTTCTGATCTGTTGGACAGATACTCTGGTAAAATGAGTGGAGTGTGAAATGCTCCTGGATAGTAAGTTCTTTGTGAGGTGATGGGGGAATTTGTCCATGTGCTCTGACATAAGATCATGTTTCACTGATCATGTATGAAAATGTAAGAAAGTACGAACCTAGACCAAATGATCTCCCAGATAATCTTGTTTACCAGCTGTGGAGTTTGACGCAGATGTAGCTCAGACTGGACTGTTTTCTAAGAACAGATGCTTGACCTAAATGCACAGTTGGTCATGCTTTAATTGGCCTGTAAGTGGACATTTAAGTAAGATTTTTACTTTGTACAGTCTATCATTAGAATTTGTACCCATTACGTCAAGGGTGGGCAACTCCGGTCCTAGAGGTCCAGTGTCCATCACAGTTTTAGTGGTTCTCCTCCTCCAACACATTTACTAAACCTGACCATTAACTGGCGAGGTGAACCAGGTGGTTCTGAGAAGGGAAATTTGCTGGTCTATTGAGCAACGTCTAACAGTTTTGTCCCATTGCTATTCTTCTTTAATCATATTTGCATTTATATCTATTTGAAAATTACTATCCAAATTGAAATCATTAAAACATGTTTATTATACATGAAGTTTAGGTCAACTCTGTACTAGTATGCGAAACTGGTAGCCCTCCGTATTGCTCAGTACCCGTTATGTAGCTCTCAGTTTCAGAAAAGTTGGTGACCCTGATCTAGTGTGTGCACTAAATACGATTTGCTGTGTACATACCATGCTGGGGTATAGAGTTTAGATTGGGCCCAAAAACTGAGACCCGACCCAACCGTGCACCTTGTGCCCGAGCCCAGCCCGGCCCGACACATTAACTGTAATTATCGGCCCGAGCCCGATTTAACCCGATAATTTTTATTTTTTTTTAAATGCGATGATTTAAAAAATCAAATGCTTGATCACACCCTGAAGACAGTGGCAGGAAATATCGACCCGTGGGTTGGGTCGGGCCGGGATGTGTCTGGTTCGGGCAGAGAATCCGAACTCTACTGAGGTGTATAGTATTTTTTCCATTTTGTTTTTATTTATTTATTTATTATGGGCCTTATATTTTAGATTGTCGTTGCAACATGATCAGTTTCCTTCTGGATCAATAGTTTTTGTTGATTCTGATTTAAAGTCTATGCATTTAAAGAAAGGAGGGAGAAGTCTTCGAACTTGGACTGAATCTTTGGCAGACTGTATCAGCTGTGGGCAATTACATAATTACATGGTGTAGAACAAGTTGGGTGAGCAGACGTGGCTGCTCTGTGCTTCAGTTCATGAAAGAAACAACAAAACAGAGGTGGGGGGGGTGCAGTTGGAGAAATGTCTGTGGAATCTTGTTGTGACTTTGAAACTTAATTTGTTGATTGAATTTATGCCTTCTTGGCACCATAAAGGATACTTTTCCAGGCAATTTGTAATCTTATTTATTTAACTTAAGGTTTGAAGGTCCTTTCCATTTCTGCAACAAGAGTGGCCTTCAATATTGAGCCCACACAACCAGAAAAATGTGCGTTTATCATGTGTTGAGCATTTCATTTATCATGTGGACAAGCATTTCATCTATGTGTGGAGAGAAGTTTCCTCTTGCTGCCTTTCTAAGTGTGCAGTGATGCATGTTTTCAGATTTGATGTCTCATGATCTTTTGGGGTTTATTTATTTATATATAAAGCTTATTTTGATTCTGCACTTAAAACTACATTAGCTACATAAAAGGCAGACAGGTTTGGCTTGGTAAAAGATGGATATTTAAAAAATAAATATGATAAATTAGCATGTCATGAAAAATGGTGATCTAATGAATAAGCTACTGAGCTGATACAAAATCTTGCAGTATATAGTTTGTCTACATCGCATGCTAAGTATTGGAATTTTCTGTTTAAATACTATAAACCTGTCTTAAAAATGGTGTGTGAAATGTGCACATTACGCTAAGCATCCCCCTTACACCCGCCCAACCTTGCCTTTCTTTTTTGTCTTTTGTAGAGAGGCTTGCCACTGCCAAGGAGGAAAATATCAAGATCCATGCTACGCTGGATGCTACCTTGCAGGATCTCAACAACTTCTAAAGTCCACAGACCTCTTCCTCATCCCCAGATTTTTTGCCTGTACCTTTTTCTACTCAATTCCCTACTCCCTGTTCTTGCTGGGTGGCTCTGTCATGGCTGAACAAGGGCAAATTGCTTTTTGGTGTAGGTAGCACTTGGCTTCGTTCCTCACTTCCTGGCCACAGCCCTCAGCATCCGAAGGAGCCCCCATCGCAACTTTTGTCCTTGCGTCTAGCTTTTTGTGTAGGCTCCCCGCCCCCTTTCTTTAAATAGGACGGCATATGCTGAAGCACCAATGTCTTAAGTTCTCATCTATGTTGAAATATTCCTTATTTGATTAATTCCCACAATTATGTGCAATTAAGTAATTAGGTAAGGTGATGTGAAACAAAACGGCTCTTGTTTCAGGTTGCGCAATTTTCTCTGTTCTGCTAGTTTTTCTGTCCCATGGTGCAATATTAATACAAGCAGGTAAAGAATTATAAAGGTCACAGTGCAAAACGCCACCTTTAATCCTCGTCCCACTCTTTTTTGTATAACCACTCCCATAATTGCCGAGCTCTCTCAAGCCCCACTTGTTTTAACGCTTATTAAGCACTGTATGGCTATAGATTTTACCGTGCAATGCCAGATGGACCACTACGCTGTCCTATTAGCCATAAACGTAAGGAAAGAGTTTCACTTTGTTTCTTGTGGAATTATCCACTTTCCAAACGTTTTTTTACTACACAGAGCCGCTAAAACAACTGGACCAACCCTTTAACGGTTTTCACTTAACCTTTCCATTTCTTTTCTGGGGATATTTTATGGTTTAGGTATAGAGCAGATTTGCCAAATTCTACTCAGTTATCTACAAGCTGCTGAGTTTAATTCCAGCTCTTATCAAACACACTTGACTCTCGTGTCAATGTTATGGAAGGCCTTGATTAACTGGGACAAGTATGTAGATTTGGGCTGGAACCAAAACCACACACCTTGAGATCTACCACTCTGCAGGGTGAGTGCCCCCTGGTGTCGAGCTGCCCTAAGATTTAAGCTATAATTTTGACTGAAGTGTCAGATCCAGTTAAACCATGTTTAATTGAGAACTTTGTTCAGTTAGGCTTTATGATTATCAGCTGAAGGCTCCCCTCCCCCACCATGGGTCACAAAGGCTCTAAGGGGTCTTCACATTCCACTGCCAAAAGGGAGGTTAAAGGGCCAATATCGAGAGCAAGAGGGACGAAAAACAGTAAAGGTATTATCTGATCATCTCATCAGCGTAGTTTATACTCTGGAACCGAAAACAGAAATGATAGTTACATAAGACCATGGAAGCACCAAGAACCTTTTTAACTGGAACATAAATTACGAAGTTAAAGATGTAAACATTTTGCTATGAACTGTGTTTCATTGTAATAATGATGGGATCAATTTCTTTTTTTAAATAAAGTACCATAATACTTATTAACCCTTTTGACTGTTCTGCTTTTTCTAAATTCACAAGGGATGTGTAGCTTTTTTTTTTTTTAATAATTTATATTGGGCTATAGTGTTGTAGACAGAGGTTTGATTGCATTATGATGGATTGTGTCAATATTCTGTTCAACTTTTGATCATGGGTCAATTGTTAAATCCTATTTCTTTACAGTGGGGGCAGAGTTTGTGGTGTCTGCAACCTACTCATGTTTTCTCAATTTTTGAGGTTTGGTAAGTTGATAAATATGGCTAAATATGAAAACCTGTAAATTCTGAAGTTCTAATTTGCCTTTTTTGTGCTCTGCATGTGTTCCTCTTAAGAGAAATCCATTTTGGGTCATTATTATTGTAAAACTATGTATATCATTAGATCCACAACCACTGCCTGTAACTGTTCCTGTGAGGCGCCTTTTATGAAACACTCCAGACATCTGGTTCCCATCACCAGCCCTGAACAATTCTGACTCAGGTTTCTCTTAAAGGAGGCATTTCACACCAAACCGCTTTGTTTACATCTTAATTATACTCTAATAATCACTTAAGTCCCCTTTAGTTATCACTGACCAACTGCAAAAGTATCAATTGCCTTCATGTTTCTATACATTTTTGGCTGTAAGTGACATTCTGGCATTAAATCAAAGGTGTCAGTTTTTGAAGAAATCTCTCTGTAGCAGTAGATGATGCATGGTACTTAAGCACTTTTTAAAAACCGAACCATTAGTGGTAATGGTTTTAGATGCATGACTTGGGTTGCTATTTAGGGTGTTGTAGCCTCACAAGCTGACCGATGTTCCTGCCATCTTTGGTTATTTTTGGCCTGGCTGCCTTTCCGAAAAGCCAGTGTTTGTCCTAATTTAATTTTCTGACACACTGAGACTTTTGTGCTGATGTTTACGCAGCTGTTTACCTTCAGTCCTGTCTGTAAATCTCTTAATACCAGTTAAGTGCATCTTTACTTACCTTCTGGAGGTCAAACAATATGCATTACAATCATGAACAAAATGTCTGAGGCTGATTCGAAGGCAAATGAGCTTTACTGAGGTTCCCTCTGGTTGATTTTAACTGAAGGTGTGGCCTAAAATGTAACAGTACAGGTATTTGCTTCTAAAGCAAAATGGTCCCTTAGGATTTAGATTTTACTGTCAGCATTACACAAGAAAATACTGGCAACTTTTTGAATAGAGACCACAAAAAAGACTAAGAAGATAGGACTGGACCCCTGGTTCCCATCACTTCCACTGTAAAGAAATCTGAGATGCATGTCTCCACAACAAACATTCGAACTACCGTAGATAAATTAATTATTCTTTGTGGAATTCCCCTTTAACCAAATACTTATGACATTCGGGTCAGTCTTGATACAAACATGACAATCATGTATCATTGCATAACTTCAGATATAGGAGATTTAGGATATCTCGCCAAGGCACCCCATAATATTTACTTGAAGAGATTTTTAAATGAGTTCCCTTCAAAACAGTGGTCTGAAAGAATAATCTTTTTAAAAGAATAACGATTCATAATTACATTTATCAACCAACAGAAAGCAAAAATACTTCGCTAAAATATAAAATGGGCCTCAAACAAATCTATTCAGACAAAACTGCCCAACATTCCTGCAGATATTGAAAGTGTCTTCACAGTTCACTACAAGGACAATATAATAGCAGCATGATTGTCCACAAGTAAGTCCAATCTTCAGTGTTTTTCCGATGTAATGTCTTGTGATCTTGGTTCCAGCTGTGATCTCTCCCTAACCACTGCCAACAGGCCGTCCAGCTGGCTATGAAGGAGACCAGCATCTCCATCGTTGTTTATGGTCCAGTCAAAGTTCACTCCCTCGTCCAGACCACATTCAGACTCTGCGTCATCTATTCCTGAGGAGCCAGAGGCAGACAAGTTGAGCTTTGATGGCTTGGTGGTTTATGACTAAGATGGTACATCAATTTATGAAGGTCAGCTGTCTAATGCCTGTTAGACTGTGATTGCAAAAATCTTAAGTCCCACTGTGACATGGATTATACACTTTGGTAGGACATATGTGAAGGTGTGTAGATGTATGAGGGTGTGAAAGTTAGTATTAACCTGTGCTTATGCTGCTCTACCATATCACTCCACCAATACTTAATAATACAAGTCTCTTTCCTTAAGGTTGCTTTACATACCCTCTAAATACTGTTTCTATAGTCAGTAGCAGTGCTTTCTCCTACCTGCAGTGAAATTCCAGCCTCTCTGGGTTCTGGTCTTCTCAGAGGCCTCCACTCGGACGCTGACACACTGCTGGGGATACTCCTTCCAGAACCACTGCAAATCTGACATCCGCCTGCAGTCACTCACAATCTGGACAAGAAACAGACTACTTTAGGTAATAATGTCCAAAATGTACTGATTGCTTTTTATTTGGGTGCCAAAATATGGTATGTGCTAAGTCAGTCAGTTAGTGGGGCCAGGGGAGCACGTTTAACTCTTATGCGAACTATCTGCGGGGTTGGGGGGTCATTTGCGTGTGTGTGTGTGTGTCAGTGAGCATGTGTAGTGCTTTAAGTAGTCTGTCTAGATCCCACATAGCGTTAGTTCCGTTTTTCGAGCCAGTGTATGTCGCGATAAGAAATGTATATTTAAATCTTTGGCTGTTTAGTGAAGGTGGGCCCTGGCCCCCATGTAGAACTGCCTATGCCATCCATCAGTTATGAAAATGTAAAAAAAACAAAAAAACAAACATAAAATAAAAAGGAGAAACAGAGTGAAAAGTGCACAAAAATATTACATTTAATGAGCAACCTTTTAAATTAAGCATGCGCCAATTCAGGCAAATGTTTAATCTGGCAACATTAAAGTCAGTAAAGCTTGCATTCCTACTCCCAGATGCTGTACAAGAAAAAACAAGTGCATAAGCAGTAAGTCTGCCTGGCTGAGTAAAGTGCATGTAATGAACTATAATTTAAA
The DNA here is from genome assembly GCA_037577295.1 of Ladigesia roloffi. Lineage (NCBI taxonomy): Eukaryota > Metazoa > Chordata > Actinopteri > Characiformes > Alestidae > Ladigesia > Ladigesia roloffi. Next base: position 23,837,773 of record JBBKCR010000038.1, read on the forward strand.
CAAATGGACCAATATACAGGACTATTACACTAGAGGTAGACCATTAAGGGCTTTAAAATCCAATGAAAGATTTTATAGTCAACAAAGCACAGCATCAGCTTGTTGGAGTTTCTTTTACTGTCATAGACACTTTAAAAGCGGAGGCTTATTTAGAGATATGGAGGCAATCAGCCAATGACTAAATGTGGTGGAGTAATGTAGACATTGTGAATGCATAACTAAAAGTGTAGTTATGTTGGGTCTAATGTTGGGTGTGCTTTTTGTGAGATAAATAGTTTAAGGGCCAAATAGTTTAAGGGCCAAACACTTTCCCTGCTTTAACCCACTTATTGACACTCATGAGCGGATCCAACATCTGTGCTTGACCTCACTACTGGCTGAATGCAATCAAATCCTTACAGCATTGATCAACTATGGTAGATTCTAAGCTCCAAAAACCTGAAAGATCTGGGCTGCGTTTCCCAAAAGCATCGTAAGCCTAAGAAGTTCGCAAAAATGATCTTACGACTCATCTTAATATTATGGTCTGTTTCCCCAAAACCATCGTGACTTAAGTAGCACTTGAAAACCTTCGTAGATCTACGAATGCTCTGGAGTAATCGTAAAGCTCTAAGTGCATCGTAATTGCACCTACAATTTACTTCTCTTCAGTCATTTTTCCTTTTATTTGTATGTATATTTTCATTCATTTCTATTTTCTACTCATTCAAAATAGAAATAATGACAAAGAAATAAAATAAAAATGTCAATAAATATTAGAATGAAAATTGTTCCCCTATAAGTAAATGTACATCAGGTGAAGATAATTAGGCTAAACTGTAAGAGCTTATTTTAAAAATTTACTTATTTAGTTAGATGTGAGGTAAGCAATTGTTGATAAAGAAATTGATACAATTATTTAGTTAGAATAATTTTTTCATATAATATCAAATGATGCTGATGTCATTTCTGGTAACAACTGTTAGAATTCGCTTTATACGAGACTGGAGCAAGACAGTACGACATTTACAATTAATTAATGTGTTTTAATCTTGCTCAAGAAGAAATTACAGGACTTTTTATGTTAATCAAGTTGAACATACATTGACACAAGTAGAAGAATAAACGGAAATAAAAAATTTGATGGATTGCTATGACAGCATGTGCAAAAATTACGAGCCATTCTACAGCGTGACATTTCAGACATTTTGACCAACGGATAGCGACTACCAAGTATCACTCAAAGCAGGGCTACATGCAACTGTGTAAAGTGCATTTTTGGGAAACGCATGTGAAACAATAACGAACGTTCGCAAAATTACTCGTAGAAAATGCTGTTAAGCGCCAAGATCAATCGTAATCGGGAAACACAGCCCTGGTGTTGTGCAGTGGCCGTTGCCATAGCAACAGCTACTGACGCTCTACTCACCCACACTGGTCGGGCAGCGGCACGAATGGCCAGGCGGCAGAAAAACCCCGGGTCTTGCTGCCTCTTGCTCTCGCCCCACTGGATCATATCAGCTCGGTACTTCTCCTTGTACTGACCAGCACTCAGCAGCTCCTCAAAATCCAGTCCATGGTCCTAAACAACGCAAATGTGAATTTGCTTTTTACCGTAGCCATTAAGTGGCACCTTAAATACTGCCAGCACACACACACACACGTGTGTGTGTGTGTGTGTGTGTGTATATATTCAGGTGGTGGATAATTCTGCAAAACTTTAGAGCATAGACAACATTTCAGTTTAACAGAGATCATTAAAAAATAATACATTACACAATACAAAAAAATTTAAAAAATTCTCAGCACAAAGATTCATCATTTCAAAAAGTACAAATCATGATACACTTTTATACACTTTTTCTTTTTGATGTTTTAGCAAGCTTTAGCAAAATCCTTTATAAATAAGGTATATTTGCAAATGGTACTTTACCAGTGCGTACTGAGCCTTTAGTGGGGCAGAGAGGCGGAGGATGCAGCACAGGGAAGGACTTAGCCTGGAACAAACCACCAGAACACTGAACACTCACTGACCTACATTAGGGCTGCATGATATATCTTTTGCTAATTTTTATCCCGATATCTGTCTCCGCAATTCAGATTTCACAGAAAAATGCAACATGCAAATAAGCTTCTAACCGATCACAGTGTTTCTTACAGAGTGACCAATCACAGCTCCAGGTGTTCCTGTAATCCATCAAAAGTCTAATTAATTGAAATTTTTAAACACTGCACATTTTAGTTATCTGGTAAATGAATGGGCATGGCTAAAATGCTGCAGACAGAATAAGGAGATACATTTAAATGTGTTGGTTTTGTGACCTCACAAAATGCATTACTCTTAAGTAAAGATGTGTGCAACGCAAGTGCTATTTCAATACCAGTACAGTCCAAAACCTGTTACAGCTGTGCAGTGCGGTTTTAGGTCCTTTAGTGGAGCACTCAGATGTGATGCAGCCGATTTAAACTCTTGTTATAAACATACTGGAACATACATACTACAACCTGCTTAATACTCTTCCCTGTGTTTTCACATTGTTAGTCATTTGCTAATGATTTTATCCAAAGTGACTGACTCTAGCATGGACCGTATGGATGGGAGTACCATTTGAAACAATATTAAATCTTAAAGCAATTTTAAGTCCAGAAAATTATGATATGAGCCCGTTAATGTATTGAAAGGCCTAGTTATCAAAATAGTGCTATTTGTATAATTTGCTCTTTCGTATTTGTCCAGGAGGATGTTAAAAACAGGATCCCACACTGGGGCATGTTGCTTGCTCCTGCAAATTGAAGGTTGTAGGATTGAATCCCAGGCCTGACAAAGGCACCACTCCACATGCAACGATTTGTCGTCACCTTAAATGGTTAAATATGACTTTTGTGGGAAAACCCAGTGACTCACCTGGAGAAACACTGTCATTTATTAAAGGTTCATTTGGATATTGCAATTTTCTGCAGAACCCAATATCGTGATAACGATTAACAGTTTATTTTGCATCCTTAATACTAATTTAAATTAAGATTAGGTATTATACATGAGGGTAAGTGCATTATAAAATATTTTATAATGCACTTTAAATAGGTCATGGTATAATACATCTACATCCATAAACTGCACCGTAGACTGCATTTCCTCAAGCATCCAGACAGTCAAATAAACTGATGCGCAGTACTGTGTAAAACATTTTATCCACTCCTCTTCTTCCTTTCTCAGCCTACTGTGTCCGCACTGTGCAGGTTTGTGAGACAAATCCTAGGAAAAAGTGCACAATGAATCTCACCTCTCCTGTATCAAATCGGTCACATAGTCCTTCCCCGACTTGCGTTTTCCACTGAACAGTAAAATAACTTTAGGCTGCATGACTTCGATCGTAACACCAGCATCCTCCTCTGTATGTTCCTCTCACCACGCTGCCTGGGCTGATCCAGCCGGACACACTGTTTACCGTAATACCAAACCTAGAGCGCCTATTTTGACTTCACCTTTGTGACTTATTCCACAATAATCTGTCATTTTTAATAGATACTGAATTAGATTGAACACGTGTCTCTTTCAGGTTTTGTTTGTGCATATATATAATTTTACTAACACTAATCTGTCTATCTATGAAGTTGTTATTTTAAAACTCGCGCATATTTTTAGTTTTACGGTAATCGTGCGAGCGTCACGCCATGAACGTCAGCGAGCCAAAGTAAATAAAAACAGTTCAACATAAGTCCCATTTTTTATTATGACTATTCGTAAGGAAAAAAAAGATTATTACATACATGCTGGATTTAAGAGACTAACTATAACTAATAATTAGAATAGATAGCTGCGTGGCATTTTATGGAGTTAGATCATTTTTTTCAAATTCATGGAAACTAAAGCATATTAAGGCAAGATATCCAAAAAAATATCTACAATATCTCTAAAATGTAATAAGTGTAACAAGGATAATGTGTTATGTTAATTTATTTATTAGTTATCCCACTATAATAAACCATGCACATGTGAATGCTTCAATAAAAAAAAACCTACTAATATTATTGATATAACAATATGTTACAAAAACATGCGACGTTTATTTTCAAAAACTTTTTGAAGACTCACCTGTTCAGAAAGCGTATCCTCTCCTGATGCACTTGCATTGCTCTAACAAAAAATGTATCACTTAAATCTCCCTTCTGGTTTTCACACTGTCCTGAGACTTGAATGTTTCCTGATATTGCCACTCAATATGGATTAGGGCATCTACCAGCATGCACCCCCCCTCTCTCTCTAACAAATGTATGTGATATAGTGTGTTATATTTATTTATGTATTTATATATGTATTTTACTGACATAAAAAGCGCTTATTTATTATTTACATGGTTACGGAATTGCCTCTGTGATCAGAAGGGTGTGAGTATGAATCTCATGACTGCTTGTGGCACCAGTGAGTGCAATAAAAATAATTTCACATTTTTCACTCTTTGTGCTGTCGTGTTTACACTTGTGATTATAAGGTCCAATTTACTTTATTACCAAAACTCTGGGCACCAATTAAGTGTATATCAGTCTACAATAATAATAAAAAAAGAATGCATTTTTCTTTTGAACGGCTGAATTTTTATTTTTAAGGTTGCATTTTGGTGTGGTCATGTATAATTATAACCAGCCAGTTTACTGTAGTTTTATTGGGACATTTATTTTGAAGGGTGGAAATTCGGCAGGAAGCGCTGGACATTTTAGAGCATATTTGTAAACAATTCGTTTCTTGTGTGTGTAGAGCCCATATTTGCAGCTTCAGTAAGCAATTTTCTTTATAAATGTAGTTTTACATATCAGCCGAGGTCATGAACGGGAGCTCGAACCCTCTCCTGGACAAAGAGGAGCATGTTTTAAAGCTTGGGGAGAGCTTTGAGAAGCGACCCAAATCCTCCTTCCACACCATCAGATGTGAGTGACAGTGTCATCATCTCATTAAAAAAACGATTTTAAATTGCATTTAACTTCTTTACAGGGAGGGTCTTTAACGTGTCATCCTGGGGAAAAATCCCCATTTTTATCACAGCTCCTAATTAGAGCACGATATGGTGCGATATGTAAATGGCTTATATCTCCACTTCTCCGGAATTAAACAGGCGTAAAGTTTGTAAATATTGTTTCAAATGGCACGTTTACTCTTCCCATCCATGCAATCCACACAAAAAGCTATAAAACAGCCCATTCTCATTTCAGAGTTTTAAACTACAAATAATACACAACAGACAAATATTTGGACACACCTTATTGATTGAATTCAGGGGGCCCCTTACTTCAAGTGAAGGGCAAACTTAATGTTTCAGGACATTTTGGACAATGCCACTCCTCCAATTCTGTAGGTACTGTTTGGGGAAGTACCTTTTCTATTCCAGCATGGCTGTGTCCCAGTGCACAAATCAAGGTCCATAGAGACGTGGTTGAATGAGTTTGGTGTGGAAGAACTTGACTGACCCACACAAAGCCCTGACCCCAACCCTATCCAACACCTTTGGAATCAACTGGAATGGAGATGGTTATCCAGGCCATCTTGTCCAACATCAGTGCTTGGTTCTTAAATGGGCACAAATTCCCACAGAAACTCCAAAATCTTGTGGAAAGCCTTTAAAGGAGAGTGGATGCTGTTATGGACCATTTACTGCTGATTACTCCGACTCTAGAATGGAGCATTATGTTGATCTTTTCAATGAACTAACTGTATACATCTTAAAGTCTCTCTTTTATATGCAGAAATATGCACATTTTTTAAAGCTTTTCAAGGTACTCCTAATTTAATGTATTTTGTGATATAGATGGGGAGACCCTGCTGTGAAATATAATAAACTATAAACAAGGTTTTGTACAAAAATGTTTTCTTCTGCAGCTGAATGCTCTTATTTTCACTCATGCTTTAACATGACCTGTTTCATTTTAGATGATTTTAAACCAGCATCCATCGACACGTCCTGTGAGGGGGAGCTTCAGGTGGGGAAAGGAGATGAGGTCACCATTACATTGCCACATATACCAGTAAGGGTCTTTCTAAGTCTCTCCAGCTACATTTATTAGTCAGGTCAAGTCACATTTGCTTAAATAGCCCTTTATCATACACAAAGGTTTATCAATGTCTTTTCCAGGTATATCATAAAAATATGAATCAAGTGTGGGAGTGCAGATATTTATTCATTGGCCAAATGTGCTTTTTTTTGACAAGGGTTCCACGCCTCCCATGACAGTATTTAAAGGCAACAAAAGGCCGTATCAGAAAGACTGTGTGCTCATCATCAACCATGACACTGGAGAATTTATGTTGGAGAAGCTCAGCAGCAGTATTCAAGTCAAGAAAACCAGGTCTGAAGTATTTTCTTTTATATTTGGTCTCAAAAGCATAAAGTATCATTACTAATACATGTCTGTGCTGCTACAGCTCTGAGAAAAATTAAGAAAATGTTAATTTATCTTTTATAGCAACAAGAATTTGATTATAATAGCTGAAAAGAACTGCTGAGAGTATTTTCTTCCAGTTTATATACAAAATAAAAGCATTATTTTAAAGAAAAACATCAAAATAAGACACGTTATGCAGTGTTTACAGAACCTAAATAATGAAAGAAAATAAATATCCTGTTCACACTTCAACAAAATGGCAAAAATTACTTTTGACAAACTTCTAGTAGTGTTTTGCCATCCAACTGTGGATTACAGCAGTGTTTTATACTTTTCCCTCATTAAATAAGATGTGATTCTGGTGATCACTAATCAGTACCTCATAAAGCAGAATGAGGAGTTTAACAGACACTGGTGGGGAATGGTTGTCATACTCATAGAAATACTGATTAAAATTGTGTTTTTCTCCTTTTTTTCCCCGGAGATGTATATTACTGCATATTTATCTTTAACACACAAGGTGGACATGGCTTGGACTAAGTTCTAATGTCACAGTATTACTGTATTGAACACAATTACACTCCAGTATTCTGTTTCCTTTCCGCTTGTGTTCTGATGCAACATTTGGATGTTCCTTGTACTAAACAGTTTAGGGTTTTACAGTAGTGTGTAGTCTGGTGTGCTCTTGTGTAGATTTAATATTTTGTATTTCTATTGTATTTTAGTCTTTTTGTTCTCTACTATCTGGACTAATGTGTCATGTTGTGCTCTACAAGTTTACCTTTGACCATTGACTTTGAATTTGAACCCCTGTATGTGGTCCGTTAGGGCTGAGGGTAGCAGTAAGATCCAGGCTCGGATAGAGCAGCAGTCGGTGAGAGCCACTCAGCCTCCCGCTCAGTTCCGCACGCCCACCAAGCCCAGCACAGGGACCAAAACGTCCCCTACTAAAGACAACCCCTCTCCTGAGCCCCAGCTGGATGACATCAAAAGAGGTACACTTCTACAGTCTTGTAGCTTTAAAAAAAATATATATATATTCACCAGGATTAGCTAATAGCATTCATATTGTTTATATGTATCCTTTAAAGAGAGCCCACACTCAATAAACTCAGTAAACTCACTGCATGTACAGGCACCTTCCATATTTGTACCTAAACTGCACATAAGAGGTTGAAGCACACTTTGATTTTCCAGTATATCTCGGCTAGGTAACGCTGTTTCTGACGTGTCAGCAGCGCAGTGGTGATGCAGAATGTTTTTCTGTCAGAGCTGCTTTTGTTATTGTGGTCTGTGGTTTTATTTACAATCATGTTAGAGTTTTTGTTTTTTCCCCAGCATTGTTTAGTGCTGAAAGCTTTGTTGCTGATGTCCTGGTACAGCTTCATATTTCTCACAGTGTTAGAAAACTAAATGAAATTGATCTTCAACCCAATTAGTCAGTAGTGCTTGTAGTTTGTGGACTTCTCGACGTCCTGATTGTTGATTTTTATCATTGTTTTTTTCATTATCTTAGCATGGACACTAAAATAAACAAAACAACAGCCTCTTTCCAAGTCTGCCTGTCATGACAACATTTAAACCAATCATAAAGGAGCAATCCGGCCCACCCTGCTTCCAAGTGGCACGGGTACGGCTTGTGTATGAGTCACTTTATATGTAATGGAAAAACATTTGTGAGTGGTACAGTGTGATTCCTTAATGAAAGTTTAAGAGCCTGTTGCCATATATGAAATAAAAAGTTTAAAACCAGATCCAGCACTATACAGCTGTCTGGTGCAAGATCGGAGTTTTATCATTTTATGGGATCGTTTGTATGGACACCTATGCTTTGCTGTAGCACTCGCTGAGTGAAAAGCAGCCATGTCTTTAAATGAATGTGCTTCACTTGCTTGAAGTGGAACTTGTTTCATTCTACCCACTTCTCTCTTTTGGCCTCTCTTCCTCTTTCTTACTTTTAGAGACTAATGCAACCATGGCTTTAAAATAGATGCTTTCTCACTATGTATCATTATGTGTCTTTCTCTTTTTTCTGTGTATCTCTATCTCTCTCATTCTCTCAATGTAACTCTCTATATATTCTCTCTCTCTCTCTTTTATGTCTCTCGCTCTATCTCTCTTAATGCATGTCTCTGTCTTTCCCTCACTCTCTCTCCCACTCTCTCTATTGCCATCTCTTCTTCTGTATATCTCTCCCTCCCACTCTTGTTCTCTCTCAGAGCTGCGAGCAGAGGTGGAGGTCATTGAGCAGATGAGCAGCAGTGGAAGCAGTAGCTCCTCTGACTCGGGCAGCTGTTCGGGCAGCGGGGACGACAGCTCCAGCAGTGATGGAGAACAGGAGTTCCACAATCCTCATGGTCTCCCCCATCTCTCCCCCAGCCGAGACCCCCTGGCCAACGGCACAGACAAACCGCAGGGCAACAACCAGCTGATGAACACACTCCGTGAGTTTCAGCCTGACTGGACCAGCACATTTAACCTTTAGAGTTATTTTGATTTTGTCCTGCCGTTTTAATGCATTTATATTGATTGTGTTTAATTTCTTAGTTACGCAGTTACATTTATATGCTGAATTACACAATCCAGTAATTTATTATAGGACTATTAGAAATACCAGGATATTTTGACCATTTGGCTTGATCATATTTACATAGATGCTAATATAAATGCTAATGTATGTGACTTTTTTATTCTTTAGTCAAACTGTTGCATTTGTGTAGTATGCTGTTATTTGTGTATAATGCTGTTATGGTGCCTCCTCAGGGAACGATCTGCAGCTGAGTGAATCCGGAAGTGACAGTGACGATGATTGACGGCTGCCTTTCCGACCTCTGCTGTGTCACGCTCTCCGTCAGCTTCCCTCCTTTTGGATTTTGAAGCCCTGTCAGTCCTTTTGCAGTGGTTTTGTCACAGTTCGCACATGTATTATTCCTTACATGGTTCATAGATTGTATTTTTTATTAGATGTATATTTCAGAGTGTTAGCTAAGAGTTGGGTCATGGTAGTCAGTGTGACAGAAATGTAATTTATGCAGTGTTTTTATGACTATGAGGATGTCTTAAGCCAGGGGTGCCCAGCTCTGGTCCTGGAGTGCTGGTTTCCAGCACAGTTGAGTCATTTCTCTGGTCAGACACACCTATTTCAACTCTCAGATTTCTTCACAGGTTTAATGAGTGTGTTTTAGGATTGGAAACACCTGAACTGTGCTGGACACTGATACTCCAGGATAGGAGCTGGGTACCAGTGTCTTAAGCTACCAAGATGTTGCTATGTCAGAATCGTCAAGAAGGTCACATATCACTTGCCATGGCTCTGTCTTCCGTTATGGGAAATGCTCAAGCTTGGTTCACTTCTGTTGGTTTTCCACTGACAGGTTCCAGCTCGGGTCAGTTCAACTCTACTCGCTTTTTTTGCTTTTCCATAACTAAAATCTTATACCTGGTTAGTGATGCTCCGATTGATTGGTGGACGGTAGGTATCGGCCCATAATCAGACTTTATGACTGGATCGGGACTCGTTAAACTCGCCGATCTTAGGAACTGATCACAATCGATGACGTCAATGCGGGAGGACTAGGGACGGGTACCGAACCCGGTACTTCATCACCTAATTATAAAAGACAGCAGCATGGATAAACTCCCGCACGCACACACACACAACACGCGCACGCCGAGACACAGGACGAGACAACTCTCTCACGCACACACACACACACACACACAACACGCGCACGCAGACACACAGGACGGGACAACTATCTCACACACGCGCACGCAGACACACAGAATGCGCACGCAGACACACAGGACGGGACAACTATCTCACGCACGCACACACACACACAACACGCGCACGCAGACACACAGAATGCGCACGCAGACACACAGGACGAGACAACTCTCTCGCGCACGCACGCACACACACACAACACGCGCACAGACACACAGCACGAGACAAACTCTCGCGCACGCAGACCAAGAAAAAACTCTTGCGCACACACGTACACCACGCGGACCCACACCACGAGCGCACGTGCACACACATGAGAGAAATCTTGCAAATGCCCACACACACACACACACACACACAACAGGAGAAAACTCACACATACAACTAAAGGCAACATTTATAGTATAATTTTACCTGAAAAAAGTGAATGGTGATCAGGGAGCTTAAATATCAATTATATATCCTTGAAGCATCAGAATCGGCATCGGTATCGGCCGATCACCTAGACAAAAAATCGGTACTTGGTATCGGTGCAAAAATCCTGATCGGAGCATCCCTATACCTGGTACTTGGTATCCGGTACCATCCTTGGTACCACCTTGGTCGAGGTTCCAAGCAAGCTGAACCAATACTAAATGATGATGTGTACATATTGGAGGTTACTGATTGGTGGTCGCTATTGATAGTTACGTCAGTTTTGTTGACTGAATTCCGACAAGCCACCTCAGCATACTACTTTCTCTGCCTCAGCACTCTAACAATGAGTGTTGGCCAGAAATGGAGACTACATTTGCACTTAATTCACACAAATAAAGACTTGTGTCTTGACTTGGACTAGAACTGCATTGAACCAAACCGATCTGGTACCAGTCAGTGGAAAACCCTCATTAGTTTCTATTACGGTTTTGCCTTGTAAGAAAACAGATCAAATGTAACGTTTGGACTCGTGTACAGATTTTAGCCTAAAATGTAGCTTTTAGCCAGGTGTACAGATTGTTCATAGAGATAATAAAAAATAGGCAGCAGATTACTTGCACTGCAACAGTTACGACCTGCACTGTAAGTTAAAATGGCTTGTTGCTCATTCTGTTGTGCAGCATCTTTCAATGGAACTTTGTTTACATGTCTGAATTACCAATATTAAAGGAGCAGTAAGTAACTGTTTGTCTGTTGCTTGAATGCTGTCTTCATATTTATTTCAAATTTACTACCATTAGTTAGGTAGGCAGTACCATTAGTATGATTTATTAGTATTAGTAGTGAATGTTTTCTATATCTGTATGAATATGACCAAAATTGAGTTTTTGGAAAAAGTAATCCATAGCCGCAATAATTCCCAGTCTAACAAAGACCCCAACACCCCAACTTCGCCCTATGTGTCCGAGGGATAGAAATTTGCAGGGAAAAAAATCTAACCTCTGCCTATGTGTCTCAAAAATGAAACATTTAGGAAAAAGCCCTGTGTGTCTGAAAGATGTCTCAAACAACAGAATTCAGCAGAAATTTAGGAAAAAATAATTTAATCCCAGCCCTGTGTCTCAGATTAAAGTTGTGCAAGAATTTGGAAAAATCCAACCCCAACCTTTTAGTCTGAAAGATCAAATTTTGCAAAAAATGTAGAAATGTCATCCAAATCTAAAATCTAAAAAAATGTGCAGAAATTTAAGACAAATTTCAATGCCAGTAGATGTGTCTTACACATTACAATTCTGCACAAATTAAGTAAACTCATCCCTCTACACCCTATGTGCGTGAAGGCTAGGAATTTGCAGAAATAAAAAAACAGCTCAAAGATTAATGTTTGTAGGAATGTATAGTATGTAAAAAAATCATTTAAAGAAACTTCGAGAATATTTGTCTGAAATATAGATATATGGAGAAATATGTAGAAAAACAACTTCAGCCTGTGTGTGGGAGACCAATATTATGCAGAATTTAAGAAAATCCTCCCACCCCATCCAGTTTGTCTCAAATATTAGTTTTATTATATAAAATATTTTTTGTAAATCGATGATGTAAAATCATTTTTCAGAACAAGATTTTGCAGAAAAAATTTAATCCCTGCTACCGTGGGGTTAGAAATTGGCAAAACATGTGAAAAAGCATCAGATGAGAGACTATTTGCCTTGGCAAAAGCATTCCAGTCCCATCGAGTGGGAGAAAGACATTGGAATTTTTCTTTGCAAGGACTTTTATTTTGCCCAGCGTGTCTCTCCGGTGGTGCCATGACAACAGTACTGCAGGCGGACGCCAGTGGAGCAGGCTGGAGAGGACCTGGAGGAGAACTGGAGATGAGAACATCCGAACTCAATCCTTAAACGCTCCAGGACATCTTCTCTCGGCACCAAGCGAAGGTAGAACACCGCGTTGTGATTGTTGTTTAGCAGAAGCGACTGATGACCTTCAGGTTTAGGACCAATTAGTCCTGTAAAATGAGCCTTCAGGAGGACACCGGGCTCTGTTCTTGTGAGCTAGCTCCTCTAGCTAACTGAGGAACTTACTTAAGATACTTAACCCATCTCTGGGTATTATCTTTCTCGCCACGTCAGCGTTACAATACCTATCTAAACTTCAGCTCTGCACACGACAGTGAGCATTTACATGTTTATTTTGAGGGAGTGACATGTCTTTTCTCTCTTTGTTTTAGCTTCAGAATCAGTATTGTTTTTGTCTTTGCTAATCCGTCCATCCTCCCATACATCAGTGCATTAGTGGATCGCAGTGGGTCAGAGTTAAACCCTTCAACAGGCTGACAGTGAGACTTCTCTAAATCTGCTCTGTGGGAGCTTCCTCAGCATTCACACCTTAAAATTCAGAGATTGTATTTCGCGTGGTAGGTATGGTATAGCAAAGATGTGCGCTATGTTCAAGTCAAAAGTCCCGGTGATATATTAATTGTCTCAACCATATATTATATACAGATTATATACATGGGATGAGGAGGGTGGCCGGATGCAGCATGGTGTTGAGGGGCATGACAGCCTGGGGGTAGAAACTGTTTACATTTAGCAGCAGTTTAAAATCATCAAATCTAATTTAATCACTTATATACTTACTAATACACAGGTACAGAACGTTTGAGTTAAATGCTTGTGTGCAAATCTTCTCAGAGCAGTATCAGTATGATAACAGATGTGCAAAATAGATTGGGGTGGGAGAAAAAGAAGAGATAGCACAATTTACACATGCAAGTATATGAAGTGTAAAGTGAAGACGCAAAATATAACAATGTATTCAGTGTGATGCGAAGATGGGCCAAGGGCAAGTTTAGCGTATGTAAAGCAAACATACAGTGTAAGTGAAGGTGTTCCATCATTGATAGCTTGACAAGTTGCCACATAAAGTACAATTATTTTCATTTAGTATTTTTACTGAATGAATAAGCTGTAGGATATATAGCAGCAATGTAACATTATATTTTATAAATTCTTAGTTACTGTTGAGCTTGACAATTTGGAACAAGCAATAGTACCACATTAAAAGCCATGATGGTTTTTGATTTAGTGTTTTTAATTGAACAGGACAAATGATGTCCCCTTTAGAAGCCATCCAACAGCAATATAACATTATAATTGATAAAAACTCAATCACTGTGGAGTTTGACAAGCTGGAACAGGCACTAACGCCTCATTAAAAGCATTGAGAACAATGTGTAATTTGTGTAATTAAACAGATAATTACTGTGGGGTTTGACTAGTTGGAACAAGTAATGGTACCACATTAAAAGCAATGAGAACAATGATTTAGATTCATTATTTGTAATTAAGTCTGTGTGTCCTATAGCATTGATTTTACATCAAATAATTGATAATAGTCACTAGTATTACTAGTATTAATAGTCAGTAGTCACTATTACCCACCATGTATTTCTGATCTATTCAGAAAAGTATCTTGTGATGTAAATTGTATGGCTATATTACCCATCGTCGAACTATAAGAAGTATACACCGATATAAGAGTAGAACTTGCTGAGGATGGGGACTAACAGCTGAGTTTTCAAGCAGTTGATGCTGGATTGGATCAGGGAAGGGACAGTAGCATCCCTCTGTACTTTACCAACACATAATTGTTGGTTTGTTGAGATTGCTCCTCCCCTATTTTGTGTACAGGCTACTCAGGACACAGGTCATTGGCCAAAAAAGTCAGAATAAAATAATCGCTTTTTGCATTTTTTTATGTCATGTCTTTAGTTTTTGCACCAGCATGGTATTAATAGGTTTTGACATTCATTAACAGTATCAGTATTGATATCTTTTTCAGTCAAATCCAGACCCTAGTGTTGCAGATATGACACGTTCCTATTGCTTTAGTCTTGAGCCACTCCTCATTTCTTTCTGTTTTGCTTTGAATAATAATAAAAAAACATTATGTCTGTCAAACTGTCTTATCTTTGGCATATTGAGTAAATTAAATTGGAATAAATGTTTTATGTGACCGGCTGCAAAGATTAAGGAGTTCCAACCACTCAGCATTCAGCTTCACACTATACTGATCACCACCTGATCATCTGGAATCATCTGCACCTGTTCCTTTACTGATTCAGGCGTTGGGTTACATGTGCTTTTTTCTGCTTGAATGAATCCTATGTAGGTCACTGTGTGGCTTAACAGACAAAACCATTCCTCTGAAACTGGTCAGATTGAGGGACTGGACTGAAATTGAGAATCTTTAAAAGTTTGCCTTCAGGGCATTTAAAAGGACAGTTCACCCTAAAATGAAAATTTTATGTTTATTTGCTTACCCCCAGGGCATCCAAGTCGAAGGTGACATTTTTTCCTCAGCAGA
>JBBKCR010000038.1:23862750-23875330 GCA_037577295.1 Ladigesia roloffi
AAAAAACCATTATATTTATATATATATATATATATATATATATATATATAATGTTTTATTTTGTTTTTTTTTTGTTTGTTTTTATTTTGTTCCCTGACCCCAGTTATAACCGGTCAGCTAAGTCCCGCTGGTTGTAAAAATGATGTTTTAGACAAATTTAGCACCGGAGCTCCAAAGGTAATGTTGCTAACACTGGAATTCTGTAGTCACCCAAAAAGCCCAGTTTATTTCTGCATAAATACAGCCTGCTCACACTGCATGCAGATCTTCATTAAGTGAGAACAGACTTAAGTTAAGGTAAATACCAAAACTGGCATTGTTTTAAATGCCTGCCTGTAATTTGAGGATTTTCATATTTATTTTGATTTATAGTGCGAATCATAAGTGGATAATTTTCTAAATTACAAATATTCTTTTAACGTGACTGAGGACCAACTAGCCTATTCTGATCAAGACG
The DNA here is from genome assembly GCA_037577295.1 of Ladigesia roloffi. NCBI lineage: Eukaryota > Metazoa > Chordata > Actinopteri > Characiformes > Alestidae > Ladigesia > Ladigesia roloffi. Next base: position 23,863,208 of record JBBKCR010000038.1, read on the forward strand.
CTGCTGGATTTTCCTTATTACTGTCATAGTCTCTATCTGTCTTGCTCAAACTCTGTCTTTTTCTCTCTCTCTGTCTCTCATATTCTTCCTCTAATACATACTCTCTCTCTCTTCTCTCTCTCTGTCTCTCTCTCTTACCCCCTCCACCTATTATAATTGCTGTTCTAAGCTTCCACCTGATATGATCCGCACACTCGCACGCACACACTTCAAAGCACACTTGCACAAGTCATTTTAAGGCTTACACCACATACTTCACATTCACTCCCACTCACGCTGAGGTCCTTGGGGCAGCTGTCACATTATCATGCCTGCTGTCACCACGCCAGCATGGTCGCCGACAACAGCCGAACACCCGGAGCGGGAAAGAAAATACACTAAGAAGGGATTTGCGCCTCTCAAGTCCTTTTTGAAAACCACTCAGCTGGGATTTACCCAAGTGGACTGTCTTTGAGAGGGTTTGTCTCACAGAGAGGAGACAAATGCTGTGGGGCTGTACGAACCTCAGTACACATGAGATGCCCGAGGGTGATGAAGGAATTCTGGAACTACAGGCAAAGGAAGATGTCAAGTCAAGCTTTGTCCTATAGGAGATTCAGGGGTTGAGGGAGGAGTGTTAAGGTGACAAAAGTCAATATAGATGTATCTACAGATAAGTTGTTTTTTCATGGTGCATCACAATACATCATTTGGTTGTTCAGACCAAAGTTGTTGCACAAGCCAAACAGTACTGCCTCACTTGAGTCATTTTTATTAAACATTTCACACACTTAGCATTTGCCTCATTCCATCAGACAGAACCAGTTGTCCTCAAAGTTGTGGATTTTGAAACACATGGGAGTTTAAATATTTGGATTAAATATGTATTTGTTTATTGTTTGTATTAACACTGTTAGTTGTTTACGATATTTTCCTTGATTTGTGATAAATAGTTGATTCTACAATGTTAGAACACCACCAGTATACTCACCACCACCAGTATACACACCACCAGTATACTCACCACCACCAGTATACACACCACCAGTATACACAGCACCACCAGTATACTCACCACCACCAGTAAACACACCACCAGTATACACACCACCAGTATACACACCACCAGTATACTCACCACCAGTATACACACCACCAGTATACACACCACCAGTATACACACCACCACCACTATACACACCACCAGTATACACACCACCAGTATACACACCACCAGTATACACACCACCAGTATACTCATCTGGAATCATCTGCTCCTGTTTCTTCACTGGTTCAGTACTTAAGTATTTGTTATGCTTAAATGACTCAAACAAAGATCACTAAAACTGGTTAGGTTCAGGGACTAGACTGGGAATGAGAGCCTGGGAAAATCGTTCAAGAAGCCAGGAGAACTATTCCTGAAGGTTTAATTAAAAATACAAAAATCTCTGAGTGTCTGGAAGTGTGATATGAATAATTGACCTTCGACTTGTTATATTTTGTTGTTATAGAGAAAAGTCATGTGAATGAACAAAGTGTAGTGAATGCAGCGTGTTGCATCACTTTTAGCATTTAGATATGTCATAAATAAATGTATTTCTGCTTATACAGTAAACATATTGCTTAAAAAATGACTGCTTGTCTTGAACCTGATGTGCGTATAGTGTTTATAGTATCTGCAGTTAGTAAGGCAGTGTTGTTCAATATCTGGAATTCTTCTGTTGGCGAACGCTAAAGTGTGTACGAGAGAGAAACTTGGGAGATGACCAGTAAGTGTACAGGCATCTTTCGGTGCTAGGATAAACTCGGCGCTAACCTCCTGTTTTGGCAGAGGCAGCTGCTGCATGGAGCCAAGCACCAGATGCTGGGTTTCATCAGCTCTAACGAAGTGTGAAATACACAACGAGGGAAGGGCGCACACTCTGCCCCTTCAGCCTTCTGCCAGAGGAGCATTCTTGACTGGCTGATTAGCACAGAACCCCACGGGTTGGATATACCGGTGGGTAAATAAAAAACAGTTAGCTGTGAACTAAAAAAAAAGCTGGCCAGCAATCAGCACTTTACAACATGTTAGCTGATCTCTACAGTATTGTGCAAATGTCTTGTGCCACGTCTCTTTGCTTACCAAACTTTCTTGTAGTTTTAATATAGTCATACGGAACAGTTCTGCAGGCTTCCTGAAGACTTTCAAAGACTCTCATTTTCAGTCTTATTTTCAGATAAATTTATTTTGTTCGTTAAACCACACAGTGAGATGTATATTAAGCATTTAGGCAAAACAAACTAGTTTCATCACTGGGCTAAACCAGTGAAAATACAGGTGTATATAATTCCAGATGATCAGGTAGTGATCAGTATACTGGTGGTGCTGAATGCTGAGTGGTAAGATCTTGGCTTCTTGTATTATTAGGCGCTTTGCAACCTGTTGCAGTAAAACATGTGTTCTGTTTCTTGTATCAATCTACTCAATATACCAAACATAAGACAGTTTGACAGGCAACAATATTTTTCACCTTCAAAGTGATTCAAAGCAAAATATAAAGAAATACAGGGTTCGACTTTTGCTCATTTCTATTGTTTAACCTTTGATTGGAATGTTATATTGGTTTGCAATACTGTATTCTGTGGTTAAAGCTCTCATGTTATTTGTTGGTAGTCTCAGTTACTGCTTCCATAGCGGAATAAACCAGGAGTAAACTGCCATATATAATGAAGTTTTAAATGTAAAACCAGCCTGCGATATTTCATCTTCTTCAAAAGTGTCTAAAATCCACACCCAGTCAGGATTTCACACTGCACTGTTATCACAGTATGCACTGCTGACCGTCTATGGCATGATGTACTTGTTTAGCCCTGAAGCATCATCCAACCTCTTCTTGTCTACACTTATCTTTGCTTTCCTGAATCTGTACTTTCCTTATTTCTGATAGAAGCATCAGTGTGTGAATCAATTGGGCCAGATGCAAAACTCTTAGCACCATTAAATATATAGAGAAATTAATCAGGGGGGGTTTATGATCAAATCTAAAATCTGAAAGATGACAAGGTGGCCGTGAGAACCTGAATGAGAATTTTTAAATCAATTCAAGCCTGATATTTATTTTTTTTTAAATTGACATCTGACAGGTTTGGATGAACACAGTTATATGGGAAAGGTTGTGCAGCCTGGTCAAATGGCAAATAGTTCGTTATAATAAGCAATTTGATGGGTCTGTTTTGAATTTCATGTCAATAGCACCTTTAGACAAATATTTTGAAATCTGATATTTTCAATATTTATTTAACCCACTGTAAAATATATGTATATGTAAGTACTTTTGTGAGAACCCCTCTGCTCTGAAAACAATTCATGCTCGGCCGCAAAGCCGGTATGCCAAATTAAATCCATCTTAAACTTCATCTTTCTTCATATGAGGAAGGCATGTTCCACTACCGCAATGGAAAAAGTATAGTTAGGTATAAATTCACATAAAGGGTGTTAGAGATATATTTACTAATTCATTGTCATGCAGTTTGTAGTAATCAAGCCCTCCAGAGCATCTGAGTGGTGGAATCGGTCTTTCCCGCTGTAGCTCGAGTGGAGTGTTGTGTTTTAAGAAGCACGTTTTGAGTGACTGATGTGGCCACTACTTAAAATGCCTGGCTCTGTATGTAATGGTGGTTTCTCCTTTTTAATGCATAAATAAAGAGGCGTGGGGGGCTTGTGGGGCGAGCTGAAGTTTCCGTTTCGGCAGGCGGGCCAGTGCGGTGGTGTGTATTCAGACATGGCTCTTCCCAGCTATTGGCGAATGGAGCGAGGCTCTTCCAAACGGGCTAATGTGGAATGCGGTCATGCCACATGAAATCTTGAAAGCCGAGGGCATTTTTAAAGCCTAGGCAGGCACTGGCACCTCGCCAGGCCAGACGTAGCTCTCTCCAGCTCCAGTTCTGTCTCAGGTGTTATTTCAGAAGGTGTGACACCAGCCAACAAGTGTTGAGTGCCACAGCTATTATGGAGTGGCTCGGAGGAAACTTAAGAACTTAAAGGCTTTTTAAAGAGGAGTGAAGTCCTGCTGGAGAGGAAAGTGCTGCTTTTACAGGGAGGCCCTCCACTGGAGGTTCTCTCTCCACCTGGTGACTTTCCTGCACATGTCTTTGGCAAATATGTACCAACCACTGCTTGTACAAGAACCGAATGGATTCTCTAACTGTGCTTTCCACTGGCACAAGGAACTGTCTTGTATCACAAATTTTTTTTTTCCATTACAGATAAAGTGACCCATACCCGAGTCAAATCCATGCTGCTTAAAGGCAGGGCTAAAGGCTGGTTGCCCCAGGGCTGACTGCATCTCCTTGTGTTTAATTGGTCAATAAATATTGTCATTTCAACAAATATACTTAAAGAAATGGGGGAGTTTTCTAACACTGAAAGAAACACAAAGGTGTATCAAGTCATCGGCAGTTAGCTGGAAGAGGGGATACTAGCATGGATAAATAACACAGAGAAAATCTTCCAAACTCAAATAAGACTATAAAAAAGAAAAGATTATAACAACCAAACTCTGATTCTGGACGTGGTTTTGGGACAACCACCGGGCATAACAGTGGGGAGAGAATTGGGCTGCTGAGACATCAGGAATAGTGCTAGCAGACTAAAAACTAAGAGCATGTTACAAACTCTGAACAGTCCCAGTGCGGTTTAGGTACAGCACCATTAGCGAAGACTCCTGTAAGGAAAAGTGCCTTAACACTTCTGATCCAGCTAATCAGCTCATTTACTGGACTTGAGTTCAAGTGGGTGTGTCGAAGCAGGAAAAACCCTAAAAGACAAGATTTTTTTACATTTACAAACATTTGGCAGATGATTTTATCAAAAATTACTAACAATATGTGGACACATTCAAGGTTCAGGACAATGTGAGAACCAGAGGAGAGTATTAAGTATACAAATTATCTTTAATTTATTAAGAATTTTGATTAAAACAAAATTTCACCAAAAATGTGTAGGTAATTTTGTTTTTTCATTGTCTCCTAACATTTTAAAGTTTGAAATACCTTCTTTTTAAAGCTTGGGAACCAGTGTGGACCCCGAATTCTCTGCAGGCTCTTTCATAATTATTGAGACCTTTGGTCACGATTAAAAAATATCACGTCTGTGGTTTGTTCATTGAAGCAAATTTAACATCAAAATGTTGAGAAATATAAAAGAGAAAAGCAAAAAAAAAAGTTTTATCCATGTGTTCCAAGGGGTAGCATAAATTATGGAGATCACTATAGTCCTGTGCAACCTAACAAGTGTATATAGTAACTAATAATAAAGAAAGAAAGAAAGAAAGAAAGAAAGAAAGAAAAAAAGTTAGATGTGTCCAAATTGGTGAACTGGGCAGGTGGCATCTTAATGGCTGAAAATAAATATCCGTGATGTCTTATTGTATTTAAAAGGCTTGGTGTTTTTAACCATCATACTTCCAGCTATGTATTCCTGTGGGCCTGTGTGTGTGCGCGTGTGTGTGTTTGTTAGTGTGTGTCAGTGTGGTACTGGAAAGCGAGCTGGCCCAAGGAAGCATATGCTCACTTCTGTTCTTTTTTTTCTTTTTTCCTTTTCCCATCTCTTTCCTTCTGCTGTCCATGACAGAGCTGAACCCTGCAGGTGAGTGCAGTCCCTGAAAGACTAGAAAAAGTCTAGAGCGCTTTAGAAAAGACTAGAACCGTAGAGTGTTTATGCTAGTCTGAAATACGACACAACCTCATACACACACCGAAAAAAATCCTTCATGCACACAGCTCCACTGTACATACACGCATTCCGCATGTATACAGAACAGTACAGACATATACAACACAGGCCATACAGAGACATAAACACACATTCATGCTTTCATTATGCACATGTGTTTACAGCCCATGTCATATGCTCCCACTCACTGTCACACCAGCCACTGACACACTCCAAACCTCCTACCATCACACTTTTACATTTTATTGACTGATTGAAGTCATTCATTCGTTGTGTGACATTGCTTGTTTTTTGAAAAACTTTATTTTTGGGTCATGCATTCACCTTTCAACACTAATATGCACAAGGGATATTGTTCAGCAGAAGTGGGGTAATGCAGTTTGAGAGGGGTCAATAGTGATGCGAAGGCTGGTGAATGCCTTCCTGTGGATATGTAGAGGTTAAGGTTGTGTATTTAAGTTTAAGGTTAGGGTCAAGGTAAGGAAGCAACTCATTATTTTTCACCTACTCTCCAGGAAAAAGTGAAGTGTTGTCCTAACACAAAAAAAGCCCTTAATCCTGATTGGAGAATTAAATTGTTTCATGATGGCTGCACGAACACACTTGAGATTGGGTTGAGATATTTCAATTCCAATTAAAATCACACACACTGTAGTTCAGTAGTAGTAGTTTTCGCGCTTCATTATGAATTTTACTCAAATACAAATACAGGTATGAATTGGCGGCCGCTTTGCACGATAAAATCACCATATGATTTGGTAGCTGCATTAGCTTCCAGTACAAACTTTAATAATATTTTAAATGTAGTCTTTATGTTGTCATGTTTGTGAAAATAACTTGAACTGCATAGGTTGAATTTGATTGGAGGCTTTGGGGGGCTGTAATATACCACTGCAGCTTGGGGGGCATGTACAATACCTGCCTATGCTATATGGTGTGCATTTTAGTTTTAAGTTTTTATTGTCATAAAGAGATTACCATGTAGTATCAATAACCCTAATTAAATTCTTACATATAGAGAAAAATTGAAAATGTCAGAAAAATCAGATTAACATTTCCTAGGACATCGTCAAACCACAGCATCAGCTTTTAGGCATCAAACTAAATTACTTCAGGTCTGAACTGCATGTGTATTGAGTATTGTATATAGAAAAGTTTAAGATTTGGCTCACAAACTGTCACTCCATTTGCCTCCAATTCCAAATGCCAACAACATAGAAATGTGCAGATGCATTATTGGCCTCTAGGGGGCTATAGGGATTACAGGACACAGGTGACTCAACGACAGGTGGGCGGCCACCCACATCACAAATGTCATTTAATAATTGCCCCAGCTCTCTGTAGCAACCCCACTTGTTTGTCTTCCTGGAGCAGCAAGCATGCAGCTGCTCCAGACCGTTTGAAGGGAAAACAGTATTTTTCCCCTTGCCCCATGTTATCTCTGAGCTGTCACTGTAGCTTCATTTTTCATTCTCTCTCACTTAAATGTGTTCATTTGATTTGCTATGAATGTGTAGCTTATGTGGAGAGAGCTTTGAAGTGTACTTATCCTTCCAGGGATTTATAGGAGAAACTGCTGACCTTAGATCAGTTTAGAAAGTGATATGGCATATTTGCAGTTCAGTCCCCTATGAGAAGACAGACCAGAAGGTGAGGTAAAGTATGAGTCAGTTTCTCCAGTTCTCCCCAGCTTGGTGCTTCGCCAGCACAGCTGGCAGGTCAGTGAAAGGAAAAAAGCCCACCAAGTGATTTGAAGCTAGCATCCCACCACTCTTGGGTCGGTCTGTTCTCAGGTCAGTCCAGACAGACTGGGCGGCCCTGGAGCTCTTCAGGGGTTTTCATTCCTAGGCTGTTATCTTAGCGAAAGTGACATGAGTTGAGCCCGCCGGCCAGCAGCTCCGGTTACCTGGCCAGACATAACAGGAAAGGATTAGCGTAGCGCTAGCTGGAGTAGCAGCTAGCCTTCTACTCCCAGCACAGTGCAGGATCAGGCCTGGACTTATCCCAGCCAGGGTTTTCCTCACTGAGCCGAGAAACAGCCCAAAGCGGTTGCCACATTCAACTTGTAATCTAGGCTGGAGGTCTCTCAGGAACCTCTAATTGGTCAGTGACTGAGACATTATTGAAGGGTGGACATGTGGGATGTTTGTTGTCTTTTTCTATAACATGCTATTTGAGGAAGCTGGGTAGTTCTGAGCAAGCAGAGGAGGTTAGATCCAGTTTAGCAGCCGAGAGGCCTTCCTTTGAGGGAAGGGATTCTTATACATTCACCCATTAGCAAACAAAAGCACATTTGTCCAATATATATTGTAAATGTACTCAAGCAGATCAAACGTTTGGCTGCTTTAGAAAAACGGTTTTCATGTGCTTGAAGGTAACTTTGTCCCTAAAAGAATCAGGAAATGTTTTAGATTGTATTTTCTTCCCAGTATTAATGATTGTGACGGTGATGATGTGACCGGACAGAAACAACTGTTTCTTCGTTCATTGCACATGGAGTTCGACCTTGTGGGTGCCCACTTCTAAGGTTAACCATTTGTGTTATGATGTATTTACACCAACACACATTTTTACATAGGTATTTTTATTATGTAGCGAACATTTTTTTGATTGAGTTAGTGCACGAACTTAATCTTATAAATGTGTGTTGCATGTAAGAATTACCACTGGTTGCCTTTGATCCTCTCTCCATCTTGTTTAGGTGGGTCCGGTGGCAAAGAGGTGCCACCAGCAACCAGAGGAACATGTATTTGGTTCCTGGGTTAATTGGGCCATGCCATTTCAGGGATGGGGGTAGGGGAGATCACAGGAATGGCTGTAATTAAATTAGATTTTGTGTTTCCTTTGCAGGCCTGGAAGTGGGACAAAATGTTCTGCATTGGTTTTAAAGAAATTGTAATGATTAAATATGATTATCTTTGTGTATCAGGGTTTGTTTGTTGTATTTTTTGGTTAATACCCTAGGTACTTCTTTGTTTCTTTTAGATGGTGCTGGCCACCTCTATATATGTTGTCCAGCCCTGTGTATTGGGAGAAGTGTTGTGTGAAGCCCTGATACTGCTGTTAATTGTTCTTCTGCAGAAATAAGAAGCTAGCAGTTGGAAGTTGTTTGCTTCCTGGGTTTTTAGTTGGTTTATTTTTTTATTGCACTTGTGGATGCTCGGGCGATTTTCCCTCAAGCCTGAAATAAATCTATGTATTTTTCACCCTCACTTGGACTCTGAGTTTTAGGACCATACCCACAGGTGGTATCCTAGTTGGGACCATCACAATGATAATGTTGATTGTTTGTTCTAAACTATCTGTTATATGATGGAAGATATTTGTCATATGCACATGAGCATTAATTTTAGATCATTTTAGGCACCTATGTGACATTTCAAAACTTGCTCAATGCTGATTCATGTGCATACACTTTTGTTAATTGATAGCTATGTTAGCTTTGCTGGTCCACGTCAAAACACGGAAAAAATGTGTCAAATTAAACGCATCACAAAACATTTCATATGCTTGTTTGTAAAGTGCTGGGTATCTTTGTTGTCAGGAGTTCCGCGAGTGGCTCAGTGCAAGTTTGTGCTTCCTCTGCGTCTGGTCTGCTGCCCAACATCGGCCTCCAAGAACGCCAAGTACAAGATCACTGTGGATACTAACAAACCTCCCATCAACCTCAACGAGATCTTCCGAGGTACCAGCGCTGCTTCCAAACTATCACAGACTCACTTCAAGACATTACCTACTTTTCTTAGCACCTTGATTCAGTGGCAAAAATATTCTTAGCCTTATATGTCCTCCCAATGATTAAGCCCTGTTACAAAGATATATATATCCTGGTATACTGAGCCTTTTACGTCAAGTTCAGGAGCAAATCAGACAATTTCTGTCCATGTTTTATATATGGAACGGGTGCATAATCTTTTTATTTTAGTAATTGTATACAGTGATCAGAAAAAAAGCCATTTAAATTGTTGATCACAATCTGTAAACATGGGAGACCTAGAAACCTATTAATTAGCTTAGCGCAAACCTTGTCACACGCTACCTGTTAAGGTGTTCAGTAATCTCAAGTGACTGATACTTATAAACCTAAACTAAACAAAACAAGGAGCCTTCTTGAAGCCTATATTTTGACAAATAGAGACAGGAATACAAAAAATAATACAAAATAAATAAATACAATTTACTTGGCAATTTACTATAGCTATCCCTTTAAACTGTTAGCTATTCCTTTAAGCTGTGTAGAAATTTTAGTACTGAGACGTGTGTGGCAGGCGAGTGGCATCTGTCGTCAGAGTTGGAGGAGCGGCTCTGTGGGAGGAAATGGCTGTAGTTTTGACATCCACATGGTCACAGCCAAGTGGCCATGAAATCTAAACAGCCATCTGGGCCACATCCTCCATGGAAACTCTGCACACACAGAGGATGAAGTGCTGCTGCCTGCATCGGCGTTCAGTCACCCAGAACACAATCTAAAGTGCGTTGTTTGTTGCCAATATTTAAATGTTTGTAAATGCTTGAGAGTTTTATATTGACGGCTTTTATACATGGATATAAACCCTCTATAGCCAGAAGTATATACTGTGTTTGAATACAGAACGGTACAAAATTATGACCTTAAAAGGCAGTGTGTGTTTTTTGTCACATTTATATACTAAATAAAAATAATAACTATAAATAACATGATACAGGAAAGAGTGATGTCATATACAGTATATCCATTTGTTCCTTGTGTTATATAAGAAACATAGTTTGACTCAGTTAGTACTTCAGTAAATTAAATTAAATCAGGAGCTGCTGATGGAGTTTCACAAATCCAAACACCGGCTGGAGGAACCGAGGAGAAATCTGGGGCCGTACCTTTGTTCTCTTTACCAGCTCACACCAAATCAACTACTTATTACAAACAAATCAAATCTTAATACTTTTTTACAGCTTTCTTGTTCGATTGCATTTATTCAGATGTTATTTGAATGTTACCATTGAAATAGACTTACAACATGCTGAGAGAAATGGTTTTAAACGATTTGCCTACGACTTTGGCACAATAGTGTGAGTGTGTGTGTGTGTGTGTGTGTGTGAGTTTAAAACCATCAGGGAACAACGACCGCCCAACTCAAAGAGGGAGACCCCTGAGTGCGGAAGTTTATAGTTCCAATGTACTTCTAGAAGAAACATCAGCCCAAGACCTGTGGGTGAAGAGCTTCATGAAATGGGTTTTTATATCCGAGTAGCTGTGCACAAGCGGATCAATCGCCTAATCTTATCATCCCATTAATGTCACTGATCAGCCTAGACATGTTTTGGTCTCTAAAATGTGCCCCTTTACTAGTGCTAATGTAGATAATTAGCGCAAGTTAGCATCACGTAGCCTCAAAATCATTCGTTTGTTATCTTAAATAGACTTGCTTCTAACATGACCTTCCAATGGGCAGTGGCACTTTGCAAGCAATCGAATGTTGAAGTACTGTTTGTAAAAACGCTCATTTTATCCCTGTTTCTTTTCAACTCTAAAATTGAGCAGCAAACATGTATTCTTGACAACGTTTGGCATGAGGAGAAGCTTCAATTAGGATTTTCAACTGTTGCTTTAAGAAGCAAAATATCTCAACACAAGGCCTCTATAAACACATCTTTTATGTCTCTTTGTTGACAGGAGCCCATTGCTGTAGTCTTCCTTCTTATCAACTGGCTATGACAGGTTATCAGTTTGCGGTGAGGGGTACTGAAGGGGGTATTGTAAGGGGGGGTAGACAGACAGCAGGCAGCACGGACCCTTTTCTCTGAGATAAAAGCAGCGGCCGAACTCCGGTGAGGAGGTGGGGGTGGGCAGGAAGATAAGACACACCGCCATTGTGCTCGGTTCACCTTGGCTGGCGTCCTGTGGGAAGATAAGTGTCTCTATCTCTGTCTGACATCCCTCCTGCCACACAGCGGGACGTCCTGAGAACCGGGGCTGCAGACGCCTGTCTACCTGTCGTTGTGAGAGTGTGTGTGTGTGTGTGTGTGTGTGGGAGATAGTGAAATTGATGAATTAATTGTAGTGTCAATTAACTGTGCACATACTGGCACTGTGTTTATTTATTTTTAATAGAATATATCTTCTGTTTAGGCCAGGGTCAAAATTTGTGAAGATGGTGCCTTATAGGCCCTAAATTGATTCTTTATCTTTTTAAGGATATCTCTCCTTTCCCTGCATTCTCTCCAATCCCTTTTTTGTTTTGTATATTGTTTCTCTGAAGAGTTTCTGACCAAGGCTGAGGATAAGGAGGGAAACGCCCTGGCCTTCCAGTTCATCACCGGCCCTAAAGTCACAATCCTGGCCTCCAAGACATCCCGTGAGTGATTACATCATCACACACACTCACACACACACTCACACACTCACACACTCTCAAACACTCTCACACTCTCACACACACTCTCACACACTC
>JBBKCR010000038.1:23888020-23898179 GCA_037577295.1 Ladigesia roloffi
CTCTATCTCGTTCTCGCTCTTTTTCTCTTTTTCTCTCTCTTTCTCTTTTTTTCTCTTCTCTCTCTTTCTCTCTCTTTCTCTCTCTCTCTCTCTCTCTCTCTCGCTCTCTTTCTCTCTCTCTCTCTTTCTCTCTCTTTCTCTCTCTTTCTCTCTCTCCTTCTCTCTCTCTCGCTCTCTTTCTCTCTCTCTCTCTCTTTCTCTCTCTCCTCTCTCTTTCTCTCTCTTTCTCTCTCTCTCTCTCTCGCTCTCTTTCTCGCTCTCTTTCTCGCTCTCTCTCTCTCTTTCTCTCTCTCCTTCTCTCTCTCTCTTTCTCTCTCCTTCTCTTTCTCTCTCTCTCTTTCTCCCTTTCTCTCTCTCTCTCTCTCTATCTCTCTCTCTCTCTCTCTCCCTCAGGTTATAGCATTAGCGGAAGCTGCGGAAGAGAACAGGGCGTGTTTGGTTCAGGCTTTCTCTAAGCTCCGGAGCGCCACTCACCTTCTCATCCTCCTTGTGTCGTTGTGGCAGGGGCTCGGCACTGACCAGACTGCCATACTGGAGGCGACTCTATTGCCTCTGCTGCAGGATACACCCCAGCTGGTGAGAACACATACCTAAACAGGGCATTAACGACTTATTTTCAGGTCAAATTATAGGTTCAATAAAGTTGAAGTCGTGTAAACTAGTCGTTTCATGGCATCACACAAATGCAGCGGAGGAACACGGGTGTCCAACTTTGAGCAAATGTTATGAAAGTTTTCTGTAATATTAACAGTCAACGTAACAATTAACCATAACAAAACAACGAGAGAAAGACACACCTGCATACAGATATGGTACTGTACAAAGTACAAGAAAATAGTTTAAAGCCATTAAAGACAGTTATAATGACAAAATAATATATAAATGACAACAAGTAAGAAAGCCTTAAAAAGTGTCATGATTGTTTTATATGTTTAAAAATTTTTTGATATTTTCTGAGTTGGTGAGGAGAAAACAGGATCGGTTCCAGATTCTTCCTCGGTTCCTCCAGCTGTTGTTTGGATTTTTTCAATTCCATCCGAATCTCCTTTTTAATGAAGGACTGATTGAGTCAAAACAAGTTTCTACTGGAAACTACAAGTAATACAGAGCTTTCACAAGGAACATATTTATATACTGTACATACATCTCTCTCTTTCTCTCTCTCCTTCTCTCTCTCTCACTCTCTTTCTCTCACTCTCCCTATGTATCGTATGATGTTATTTGTATTGATATATTTAATAACAGTTATGTGAAAAAACTAAACAGGTTTTTTTTTGTAGTGTCTAACAGTACTGTACACTCACATGTACTTCATGATGTTGCTGAACCTAAACACACACACACACACACACACAGTCACACATACACACACTATCACTCTCTCCTCAAAGGACACTAATTCAGGCAGAGCCCTTGACCTCAGGGGCCCCTCAGCGTAAACGGCTTCTGTGTTGGGTGAAGCCGCTGAAAGCTCTCAAATTGTTTGCGCATGCTGAGAGAAGGGGTCCGCTGACCTCACCTGCCTGCTGACAGATCAGATAGACTGGCAGAGAATGTGTTTGTACCGCTATTTGTAGTGGCTTCCAACCAGTATAACACATTACAGTGATAAATAATTCAGTGTTAAGTCTCTGGTTCAGAAAGAAATTTGGCTGCTTACGTTTATGCTTGGACATTCAGGTTAAATTTGGACTCAGTACTGCACAGTCTTGAGCCACCCTTCTTCATATGCTTCCAAAGAGCTGGACGTCTTCATATTTGTAATGTAGTCTTGAGGAACAGTTCCTGAAAGACTTAAAAGACTCTCATTTTCAGTCCAGTATCTGAAACTGACAAGTTTCAGATGGTTTTTGATTGCTGAGCCACACAGGGAACACAAATGAATAATTCAAACAAAGTCATCTCACTTAGGGAGTGAAGAAACAGGTGCACATGATTCCAAATGTTCAGGCGGTGATCAGTATACTGGTGGTGCTGAATGCTGAGCGATAGGAACTCCTTTATTTAGGCTCCTTGTATCTTTAGGCCGTCTGTCTCAGTAAAATATTTGCTCCCATTTCTTTCATTTAATCTCCTCAGTGTGCCAAAAACAACAGGCTAGTATTTGTGCACCAACAAGGTGATTCAAAACAGAAACAGCTCAAACAGCTCCACACTTCGGCACAGCTATATAAGCTGGGTTCAGGCAGCGGTTTGGTTAGTGCTGTTGTCTTCGCTACAGTAGGGTTAGGATTCCTGAACCCGAATTGGAGACTGTTGTAGCAGTACCATACTGTGTGGTTGTACTTACTCTAGTGCTCCTGTAGGGGGCATTAGACAGGCTCATCGGCCTGCTCTTCCAGTGATCAATTAACTGACATCCTTATCAGCCAACACAGTCTATTCCCAGCTGCTGGCGTCACTGCAAATACCTTCGTAATGAGTGGCAAAATCACAGCCTGTTAAAAGTGCTCTGCAATGACAGGTGAAATACACACACTGACTCAAGAATTCACTCTCTCACACACACACACACACTCACAAACACATAATACAAGCTATAATTTGCAGCAGTGATGTATAAGCCAGCTACTAAGGCAGGGATGTGTGCTCATTTGAATGGGTGTTCATATGCTACTTTTAGAGCCATTCCATATATACATACGTGGCCTTCTAAATATACACCACCCTTGTGACTGTGCTTCTGGAAATAGACCTGCGTCGCATGTCTGAGCTAATGCAGTCCGCACTGTGACAATTACGGCCAATTATGGCCAATTGCACCGTAATCCTTTTTATGAAGCAACCGCACAACAAACACACAAAAAAGCCGGAGCAACCCGCTCCTCAGGTGAAAGCTATTTATGTCTGTGGGAGTGTGGGGGTGTGTGTGTGTGTGTGTGTGTATGATGGTGTGTGGCTCATGCACACATCAGTCAATTCACTGTATCTTCTTTAATGTCAAAGACAAGGAAGAGGAAACAGTGAAGAGGGCCATTAAAGAGGCGTCATAGATCAATTTGATAAATGTTTCTTGAAAAGGAGACCACATGATTTTTTTTTGGGGGGGGGGGGGGGAGTTGCAGCTGGGGGTGAGGGTTTCTGTAACTTAAACGCAGAGGAAAAGTGTAAAGCGGAGAGAGTTTGGTTTCTATGGTTATAGCTCTGGTGGTGTGAGTGAGTGTATGTGGCGAGAGAGAGTGAGTGTGTCATGGTCCAGGCACAGATAGAATCAGTAAACTGAGCCAGCCGTTCGCTAATGACACGTATCAGAAGCTTTCACTGTGTTTCTCTCTCTCTCTCTCTCTCTCTCTCTCTCTCTCTTTCTGTCTCTGCATCTCTCTCGCCCTATCTTTCGCTTTCGATCAGGTCTACCTTTATGTTCTCAACTCAAGCAAGTCATATTGGAGTATAAAGCCAGTTAACACAAATAAACACACATACACACACACAAACACCCACATACACATACTCTTCTCCTGGATTTACCTCCTGGTTTATATCTCCCCGGCAGAGAATGGCTGGCGCTCAGCAGCACTGAAAGGAACCGGCCGAAACTGCTGACGCTAACGTGGCCCTGCACTGAAAAAAGGGCCTATTTACCTGCTCTAAAACATGTTTATTTACACTCTGGCTGCTGAAACCGGCCTGCTCTGGTACCAAACGAGCTTTTGGAAGGTTCAGTGATTTGCCTTCCTTAGGAGAAAATATCAGTTTGTGATTGTTGGAGCGTTTGCGAAGCAGTTTAATATTCCTCGATATTCAGCGCACGCTCGTTAATACACACATGGGCTTGTATTTATTCCGTGTCAGGACATGGGGTCACAAATCATTGCTGCCGAGACTTGAACCTTATTTCTGATATCTCCAGATCGTCTCAGATTTAAGGCCCTAGACTTGGCTCTGCCGAAGAAATAAAATGGTTTGAAATAACCTTGTTACATTGTAGGCTTTTTACGATACATTGCCTACACACATTTGTAATATATGAATGACTTAAATGACTTAAACATAAGAGAATAAAATAATCAAAAAGTCTAATGTCCACTAAAAGCTATGAACGTATTCTGAGAAGTTAACATACTGGAGATTGGTATGTTCTATAATATATACAAATATGTCTCATGTGTATTAAAATATGCAGGTCACTTTTTATGATGATTGAATTTCCTGTATATATTATTTTTATTGTACATAAAAAATGGTTCCCTCCTTTCATAGCAAGTTACTTTAATGTAGATTCCAGTCATTTTGGACCATTGGTATCTGCTCTTTCATTATGAAATTTAAATAAGTAAAGGGCAGGTGCCGTAGCAGAATTGTGTTAGTACCTATATATCATTTTCTGAATTTTACTCATTTTCTTAAGCTCAATATGAAAATAATGGCTTGCTTATAGAGAATGGGTTTTTTTCCTGCTTCAGTAGGTTCGGCCTCACACATTGACAGACACACACACACACACACACACTCACTCTAAAATGGACACAGTTTCCACTGTCGCCCACCCGGAGCCTTGTGCAAGGCAGCTGACTATGGTGGTTAGTCTTGCCCTGCCTTTAATGTCTCTTATCTCTCAAACTAAATAATCCCAAGTAAGCCATAGCCCCTGGAATTCCACCAATGCAGTGGGCCATGGGGAAAGTGCTCTGCTTCTACTCACCTGTGACCACCTTACCTCAGCCCCCAACCTCCCACCACGCATGCACACTCACACACACACACACACACTCCACACACTTACCCTTGTTTGGTAGCTTTCTGAAAGTTTGTTTGAGTGTTTATTTATGAACGCGATGTTTCAATCAGAACATAAATGTACAAAATTACACCCTTCATCCTCAAATAGCCAAAATTCCATTATAGATAAGCTGATAGTCAAACTCTCTCTTTAGTATATTGAATAGAAAAAAATAAATAAAATGGGAACAGATGTTTTGCTGCAAATGGCCTAAAGATTCAAGGTGCTTAGATAAAGGAGTTCCAACCACTCAGCATTCAGCACCACCAGTATACTGATCACCGCCTGATCATCTGGAATCATCCTGTATCTTCACTGGTTCCAGCCTTGCTTTGCATGGCTTTGTTATAAATGTATCATATGTAGTTCACAGTTTGTTTTAATAGACTAAAATCATTCCTCTGAACCTGACAAGGTTCAGATACTGGATTGAAAATGAAAGTATTTGAAAGTCCTTCAGGAAGAGATTTTTCCTCAAGGCTATGTTAGAAGTTTTTTTGGAAGCGAAGAATGAAGCAATGAGACTTTTGCTCACTTTAAACTGCTTCTTCTCCTAATTTTGCTCTGATGAACCTACACTGTTTGTGTGCTTGGCTCATGAGCTGGTCTTCTCGGCTCTCCTTCCATGATGGACACCAAATCCCACCCTCCCCCGCTTCATGACCCCCTCTTCTCTGGCTGTAAATGGCTCTTCCCTGTCATCATCATTACAGGGCTGATTACCTGTCATTAGGGTTCATTAAGGGCTATCTGGATGGCGGCAGGGGACAGCGCGGCGGCCCCACGCCCTGCCCTGACTGTCAACACCCGAGCCCATCCGTCCTCTCAGGGAGTCTGAGCCATGCTGCAGGGAGACACACACACACACACACACATTTATCCATGTGAAGGACTGTCGACTGAGCCCTCCTGCTTTAGCATTTTGACCAAAAATAAAAGGTTTAGCTAATCTACACACTCCAAAATGTAGTCAGTCCGCATATTATGGATGTTAATTTTATTAAGTCATCTTAAGATCTCTTTGGAAACATTTCACAATTTCCTGTTTCTTATTTATTGTAAACTAAAAAATCAAGCCAGGTGGCTCCACTGGAGATATGTTGCATTAAATGTTTTCATAAGATCCGGACTTGTGTTCCAAATGTAGTCTTGAGGAGCAGTTCTCCAGGCTTCCTGAAGTACATTGACACTCGTTTTTTAGTTGCTGAACTGATAGTTTCAGATGGATGATTTATTATTTGTCACAAAGTGACCTACGACTGAAAGTAAAGTGTAAAGTAACCATTCTGTCAGACCTGTGTGGGAACTCAAAGGAACCTTAGAGGGTTTCAAACACACGACTTCCTTATTGCAGGGCAAACACCAGGCCACCAGCTGCCTCATAACGAAGCACATCAAATTTGAGGCCTGAACCTGTATAGGAACAGATGTAGATGCTTCCAGATGATCAGGCGGTGATCAGTATACTGGTAGTACTGAATGCTGAGTGGCTGGAACTCCTTTATCTAAGCACATTGTATCTTTGGGCAATTTGCAGCATGTTGAATTAAAACTTTTTTTTCCCCATTTCTTTCATTTAGTCTAAAGAATATGGCAAAATAGGACAGTTTGAGAAGTATATAATAGCATTTGTTGCAACCATAGTGTGATTCAAAGCAAAATCTAACGAAATGAAGGGTGGCTCAAGATTTTTTACAGTAATTAATTTACATCAGTGAATTACATCAGTAATTTACATTTACATCAGGTCCACAGTACTTTTAATACGATGTAAAATACTTTCAATAAATCTCGTATTTCATAATTGTTCTTCAGCGTTGTGTTTGTTGTAGTTTTTATTTTCATATGAAGCAAAACAATTACGGTAGCTGCTTTGTGTGGAGGAAGTGTTTGTTGTTAATGGAAGAACAGTTTTGTGTGTGTAAGCAGAAGGGAGCAGGTTCAGTTTGTGTGTTGTGATGTACAGTCATATTTTCAGTTCTGATTTAGGTGTCAGATTGCCTAGGGGAAGAAACTGTTCCCCGTCTTGGTAGGAATGGCCTGATGCCTTTTGGTCTAAACACTGTACTCCGCCTCTGCCACAGGAGGCGCTATGTAATCAAAGGCTGTCTATAGCATTTTTGGCACTAGCCAAAGTTGTTAAACCGCAGGATTGAATAATAGGTGATTTGACTGTCTTGACGATTGCAACAAAGATGTGTGGCCTGTGTGGTGTTCGGTTTTTTCCAGAAGTAAATATCCACTGCCTAGAGCTGGAATCAGCCTCTTTCCTATATGTGTTATATTTATATTATATAAAAAAGGCATTTTTACCAGATCACACATTCGTCGTGTGTGTGTGTGTGTGTGTATGCGTGTGTGTGTATATATATATATATATATGTATACAGGTCCTTCTAAAAAAATTAGCATATTGTGATAAAGTTCATTTTTTTCTGTAATGTACTGATAAACATTAGACTCATATATTTTAGCTTCATTACACACAACTGAAGTAGTTCAAGCTTTTTATTGTTTTAATATTGCTGACTTTGGCATACAGCTCATGAAAAAATCGAAAAAAATTTGCATATCATGAAAAGTTTCTCTAAACGAGCTATTAACCTAATCATCTGAATCAACTAATGAACTCTAAACACCTGCAAAAGATTCCTGAGGCTTTTAAAAACTCCCAGCCTGCTTCATTAATCAAAACCACAATCATGGGTAAGACTGCCGACCTGACTGCTGTCCAGGAGGCCATCATTGACACCCTTAAGCAAGAGAATAAGACACAGAAAGAAATTTCTGAATGAATAGGCTGTTCCCAGAGTGCTGTATCAAGGCTCCTCAGTGGGAAGTCTGTGGGAAGGAAAAAGTGTGGAAGAAAGTGCTGCAGAACGAGAAGAGGTGACCGGACCCTGAGGAAGATTCTGGAGAAGGACCGATTCCAGACCTCGGGGGACCTGCGGAAGCTGTGGACTGAGTCTGGAGTAGAAACATCCAGAGCCACCGTGTACAGGCGTGTGCAGGAAATGGGCTACAGGTGCCGCATTCCCCAGGTCAAGCCACTGTTGAACCAGAAACGGTGGCAGAAGCGCCTGAGCTGGGCTACAGAGAAGCAGCACTGGACTGTTGCTCAGTGGTTTTTTGGATGAAAATAATTCTGAAATCAAGGTGCTAGAGTCTGGAGGAAGACTGGGGAGAGGCAAATGGCAAAATGCCTGAAGTCCAGTGTCAAGTACCCACAGTCAGTGAAGGTCTGGGGTGCCATGTCAGCTGCTGGTGTTGGTCCACTGTGGGCCAACTCTCCCGACCTGAACCCCATAGAGAATCTGTGGGATATTGTGAAGAGAAAGTTGAGAGACGCAGGACCCAACACTCTGGATGGGCCTCCATAACACCTCAGCAGTGCCACAGGCTGATTGCCTCCATGCCACGGCGCATTGAAGCAGTCATTTCTGCAAAAGGATTCCTGACCAAGTTTTGAGTGCATAACAGAATTATTTGAAGGTTGAATTTTGTATTAAAAACACTTTTCTTTTATTGGTCGGAAGAAATATGCTATTTTTTTTTTAGATAGGAATTTTGGGTTTTCATGAGCTGTATGCCAAAATCATCAATATTAAAACAATAAAAGGCTTGAACTACTTCGGTTGTGTGTAATGAATCTAAAATATATGACAGTCTAATGTTTATCAGTACATTACAGAAAATAATGAATTTTATCACAATACGCACATTTTTGAGAAGGACATATATATATATATATATAGGGGATAGTTTAAATCTACACTGGCTACAGCTGTAATCAACCTCTCTTTCTCTTTTTCTCCCTCTCTCTCTCAGGGTTGGGAGGAGAGTGTGGATGCAGCAGTTTCTCACCTCTTGAGAACCTGTCTGTCGCGAAGTCCTAAGGACCAAGCCATAAGCCTGAGCACGACGCAACTGAGCATGCCCAAAGACACCTCACGGCTTAAGAAGCACATCACGCTGCTCTGCGACCGTATTGGCAAGGGGGGGCGCATCTCTCTGTCCTCCGAGGCTAACCATCCAACACCCGTCATGATGCCAGGTCAGGACACTGTGACCATGCCAATTACAGCTCAGATGATTAACTCGCAAGTCAGTAAGCTGTCAGTGGCAGTAAGAAGTCAATGTCTTGTATATGAATAAAAGTGATAATGGTCTATCAAGTTTATATGACAGACATCAACAGTACAGTGTAGGAAACACAGTGAGAAAGCATGGATTTTATATTTTGGCTATATCATAAAAGAAAGATTCATCAATTAATTAGTGGATAAACAAATTAATTAGATTAATAGTTTCTTGCATTAATCATTATCAAAATATGCAAATAAAAATATTTCTTCTTCACTGGTTTGGTTGAGTGCCTCATACTCAGCCCTCTTGACTTTTGCATTATATTTTAATTTATTCATTCTTTAATTTGTCCTAGCTTTGCTTTTATTTGTCCTAAGATGTCCTTCACCCCCAAGAATGCCTTTATGAAGGTTAAAAGCTTTTAAAGGTTGGTGTAAAATGGCGTGAGTTTCATTGATCCGTCTGTTTGCTGTCTGGCTCTGTGTTTTCTGCATACCATAATGGCTCCGGGTCCTCAGCAGGACCCAGGAGGACACAGGCCCCTACGCATCATTAAACCTCAACAAAAGGGCCTGCAGGGGCCAAAGAAGCCACTTGTAAGCCTCTGCTTCCCTAAGGCACCTAATTCTGCCCTAGCTGGCCCCTAAAACAGCCCGAGTCTCTCACACACTGCACATCACTGGCCATTACTTTCACCCGTTTTAAGCCATATAATGTCATTCATTTGAACTGTGTGCGGCTGTGACCTTCATAGAGTTTTGGGAATCTGACAAACTTTTCATGCATTTGATTTAAGCTGTTGCGAATTAAAAAGTGGAATCTGTCTGTATGGGGCATCATATACACCTGAGAAAAATGGCTTTTAACAACTAGGTGCCTAATACTTATAGAATCTGGAAGTAAAGCGCTTGATGGGATTTGCTAGAAGCTAACGTTTGAAGCATTCGGAGTTTGTAATCACTATATCCTCCATTTGCTTCATCATCAGTACCTGGCCTTACACTTATAGGGGAGTACAATCAAGCCTTCACAGCACATCTACCCTTTCCTGAAGAGTAGAGATCACTACTGCCGCAAAGGGAGGCAAACTCACTTTTAATGTTGAATAACTGGGCACTAACATTAACGAAAAGCTTGAACTATGGGGGACACATGTAGGTGGTCATCTCCTGAGCACCATGTCCTTTGGAAGTAGACCCTCCCAATTCTCTCTCTCTCTTTCTCTCTCTCTCTCTCTCAATCTCTCTCTCTGTCTCTTTCTCTCTGTCTGTCTGTCTGTCTGTCTGTCTGTCTGTCTGTCTGTCTGTCTGTCTGTGTGTCTGTCTGTCTGTCTGTCTGTCTGTCTGTCTGTCT
>JBBKCR010000038.1:23931879-23944933 GCA_037577295.1 Ladigesia roloffi
CACACACACACATACACGCACAGACACATACACACAGACACAGACACAGACACAGACACATACACAGACACAGACACATACACAGACACAGACACAGACACAGACACACACACACACACACACACACACACACACACACACACTTACTTCACTCCTGGCCTGTGTTCCCCCAGCCAGACTCACTGAAGCGTTGTGTCCCAAACATAGGCCGCCCTTGTTCCCATTGTTGGTGAATAAACACACATTAAATATTTACTTTACGCCAGTGAACGGTGCAATCTGATGGAGATTTATGCCCCACCGCTAACCTCGAGCCGCGTGTGCTCACATGAGCCCGCGGCAAATGAGGCAAGCATTTGAGCGCTGAGGGCTCTGGGTTTTTTTTTTTTTACCTTTTTTTCTGCTATTTTTTCTACTTGGAGGAAGTGAAGAATTCCTGGTTAATCCCACCATTCCTTCACTTTCTTTTCCACAGTTTGTTTGCCCAGTTTGCCCTCAGCTCTGGGGTTGTGTGCAGTTGTGTTACCCTGTGGGAAGGAACATTACGGGAACAGTTCATTCAGAAATTTTATTTAACCAGTTATCCCATTACCCCAAATGAACAGTACAGTGTACAGTTCTTAGCCTCCTGTGCAAACTGTTTAGTGCCCTTTATCTGACCTTCTGCCAGCAAATACACAAATTTGTTTTGTTTTTAAAAGTTCTTGATGTTTCGTTTTTCGGCTCCAGATTTCTCCTCAATGCTTTCAGTCTTTACTTGAATTTATGAAATTTCATCAGCAGGTCCTCATTTAATTTAATCAATCAAGCTGAACCCTGTATTAGAGGTTTTTAAATTTACTACTTTTACACAAACAAATATTTTGACAAAACCTTTGCAAAATTTGGTCCTATTTTGACATCACTTATGGTGCTTTTCCACTGCCTGGTACCGGCTCGGCTCGGTTCAGCTCGGCTCTACTCGGTTGGTTTTCCACTGCCTGGTACCGGCTCGGCACAGTTCAGCTCTACTGGCTTTTTTTTTTGCTTTTCCATTACCAAATCTGGGACTTTACATTCTAATTATGTCCGCTTTTTCACCTCAGTTCCGCTCTTGCTGTATCTCGGTCTCTATGCAACGAGTTGTAGTGGAAACTAAACAGGTTAGAACCGAGCTGAGCCGGTACCAGGCAGTGGAAAACCACCCACAAGAATAGTACCGGGTACTAGGTACCAGATTTTAGTAATGGAAAAGCAAAAAAAAAAAAAAAAAAAACGAGCTGGTACCAGGCAGTGGTAAAGCACCATTTCACAACATTTAATTCAGTCTAACACCACTTTTACAAAATTCCATCTGATTTTAACACCATGTTTACAAAATTCAATCCAAATGTAACACCAACTTTACATTTGATGGAAGCTGGCAGCGTGTTTGTTAGGGTGTTCGCCTTACAAAGATCAGTTGTGAGTTCAATTCCCTAGACTGCTAAGCACCCCTTGAGTAAGGTACCGCCCCCACACTGCTCCCCGGGGCCATGTTCCTGCCGGCAGCTTCATTTGGTGAATGTGTTAAATGCAGAGGGAAATATTACACTGTTCACATTGTATGCCGTGGTGTGTTCAAGTATGACAGATTCACCAAATGTAGTCCGAGCACCATTTCACAACATTTAATTCAGTTTGACACCACTTTTACTAAATTCTCTCTGATTTTAATTCCACTCACACTTAATTTGGGTTTTATTTAAAAACTATTTCTACATTTTGCTTTGGATTTTTACATTGGTAAACAGCCTAAAAATTGTAATGACCAAAGACATGAGTCTGTTCTTCATTATATACTATTATAATCATTCACCGTCTATTTGAACTTTGTAAAATCCATTTAGTGGAACCACCTCTGGCATTATGATGCATCTGTACATCCCTCCCCTTGTCCATGGCACCCAAGGTGACCTCCTCACACGGTGGAGGTAAATAGAAATGAGGGTGAAGTTCATTCACACAGGTAGGGTGAGAAAATCTGTCTCCCTCTACCTCCCCTGCTCTTCTTTCCCCCAAACAGACCACACAGAGCTTTCTCCTAGGCCATGACCCCATATAGAGGGTCACACATACACACACACACGCGCACACACACATACACTACAGCTCTGTGCTCCAAATAAAGTCACAGTTCAGCGCTGATCCCAGACAAAGTTCCCCCTTCCCAGCCGGTTAGCAGCATGACAGCAGGAAGTGTGTGTGTGTGTGTGTGTGTATGGTCCATGTGTGTGTGTATGGTCCATGTGAAGGTCGAGCAAGGCTCAGTGCGGGGTATGTTTTCCTATAGTCGGTGTGAACAGGACGCAGCTATTTCGCAGCAGTAAGTGGTCTTTTAAACAACATGTCAACACTCCACCTACGCCAGTGTGAATAGACTTGTTTATAATCTGATAAAATATTAATTTTTAATCTCGCCTGTGTTCCAAAAACAAGAGCCTGACCCACATATCAGATAACTTCTAAGAATACTGAGAATCACAAGGCCCAGTGATAGAGAAGTCATACATATTTATAGAATTTCCTCATCATCCTCTTCTTTTTAAAAGAAATTTGACAATTAACACTTGAGTGATCTGACAGTTCTGTTTAACATGAATAAAATCTCTTTTAGTGTAGACCAGGGGTCCTCACGTTACAACACACGTTAGTTTCTATGTAATATGATTTTTGGTCAAAACAAGTCAGTTACCCATCTTAACACCACTGTAAATTCATAAGCTGGTGCGTAAAAGTACTATTTTATGTTCGTCAAATGATCTTACCTTGGTAGAGTAGAATAAAAGGAATAGATATTTCATGTATGTTTGATGTGTAGGAATAGATCTATGTATGTGTGTGTATTAGTGCTGTCAAGCGATTACATTTTTTAATCTAATTAATTACATGGCGCGGTGATTAATTAATCGAATTAATCGCATTTAATCACACACACAGATGTTACAAAAAGCATTTTTTTGTACCATTTATTATTGATTACAAGACTACAATGGTCATGAAATTTGTATCATTGATTGAACCAAACCTATGAATTAGGTTACCGTATATAACAGTTTTGATACACTTCCTTGTTTCTCAAATAAACCCAGCCACCATTATCATCGCTATTTCCAGCCCTCTGTCGGTCTGGATGGAGAAGCTAATGCTACGGCTACGGCTACTTCCAGCACAAATTTCCCCCTCTCCTGCTGCCTGTAGCTCATCCAACACCTCTCCTACAGACTCTATGAGCATGTTCATCACTGCCACACACTTACCCGATGGGCAAAGTGTTGAAATAAACATGTGTTTGTGCTTCGTGATCCCTGTCGCCTCGCAACTGCGCTCGCGAACGTCTTTTCCAAAAGGCAAATATTCCTCTTCAGAGTCAGAATCAGCGAAAAACATTCACAAGTTGTTATTAGCCATTTTGGCCTTTTCTTCTTCCAAATCTCACAAGCTTCCTCGTGTGCTGTCTACTTCGAAACTTTGAACAGGAAGATGACATATTGTTGGTCTTGAATTGAAATACTACATGCCTGCCAACTAGTGGCAGGGCTTAAAGCGTTAATTGTGTTAAAAATATTAAATTCCCACCCCTTGTATGTATACATATACATGGATAAAAAAAAAAGTTCACTAAGATAACATGAATCCAGTTTGCTCTGCTTGTAGTAATGTCTGTGTGACCGTTGTGCACTTTAATCAGCCTTGTGCAGGATCTGTCTAAAACCACCAACCAAACAAATCATCAGCTAGAGCAGTAGTCTGTTTTTAAGACTTCGTACATTTGAAAAAATAAGCAATATCAGCAAATTTTTTACTCCAAAAAATTAATATCTGCTTTTCTTTTAAACACAAATCATTTACCTCCTTCTTGTTTGACAAAAAGCCTCTATCCTGTCTGCATGACTTGGAAAATGTTTCCGATCCACCCTCTGCTCTTAATTCTTCAGAGACACACACACACACAGGCCCCTTATCCACTCAGGCCCCATGGAGCGAAGGGAAGGATGAGTTACCCTCCATATATATGCACTGTACCTCTCCCACGACCAACCCTCATAGCTGGAGAAACCCACGTGTGTGTGTGTCTGTACGTGTGAGTGTGTGTGAGTTTAGGCCCAGGGGATCCATCCCTACATCTCCACTGTTGTGGTTGTGGGTACGAGTACAGAAACAGATTTGCCCAGATGTGTTCCAGATGAGGCTGCGCCCGGTTCTCCTCAGCCAGAGCTGCTGTTGATCAAAGCGATCAGTCAGTGAAATCAATACTAAGAGAGAGAGAGAGAGAGAGAGATTCAGCTCTGTGAGAGAATGAAAGTCAGTGTCTGGTCTCACACATTGCATGCTGTAACATTGGGACCTTTGTGTTCTGTTGACTCCATGGTTCCTTATACTTTAACCCCCACTCCATTCGTTGGACATGTGTGAGGCGAATCTTTAGTAAGATGTGAGCACTTTGAACCTTTTCACTATGTTTTAATTCATCATAAGTCTATTTTAGCTTGACCTGTTTGGTTAGTCTATACCTCTGCCTCGCTTTCCATCCATCAATCCATCCTTTCATTAGTCTGTCTATCTATTTGACCATCTCGCTGTCTGTCCATCCATCCAAACTGCCCTCCATCCATCTGTCCATCTTTCTATCTTCTCCTCTGGTAACTCTGCTGTAGGCTGTGGAATCTGGGATGTGAGGATTAGTATTTACACAACCACAACAGCATTTGTGAATCAGGTACTGATGTTGGATTAGTTCTTCATCACAGCTTCATCACAAGCTCAGCTTTAATTCTTCCCACAGCGATGGACTCCATCTCCCCGATGGTGGGCTTTCAAACCTCTCACATGTTCTGTGCACCCCTGAAGTGTGCTTAATTGTCTTTTATTGTCGTTTTATTGTGCTCCAGGGTGTCCCATTCTAATTCTCAGTGCTTTTCTATGGAGATTCTATAAACTAACAACCTGTGTCAGTATTCAGTTCACCTTAAAGTAGCTGAAACCACTGATTAGTGGGGCTGTCTGGATCCTTTTAGAAATATAGTCTGTCTGACCATCTTCTATGTTTCTGTTTAGCATATCGCTCTGTCCCAGCAGCCGTCAGCGGGTCCCAGGTTTCTCCCTTGTTTTGAAAAGTGTCAGTCACATTAGAGGTATAAAGGAGTGTGTTGGCAACGTGTGTGTTGGAAGCACTTGTGTGTACAGGGCGACAGGCTCCGGGACCCTAACCACAGCTCTGCGTGAGAAAGAAAGAGGGTGGGGGATTCGCATCAAACACACACACACACACACACACACACACACAAATCTCTGCATATCCCCCCAATCTAAATAAATATGACTGTTTCCGCTGCATCTGAGAGAAAGAGAGAGAGAAAGAGAGAGAGAGAGAGAGAGACAGAGAAGCACAGAGGGTCTATCGATCACATCTGTTTCTGAGGTTTGCCCCCCTCCGTCAGACTGCGGCGAAACTCCAGCTATTTGGCAGCCAGCGGCTCCTCAAAACGTTTTCTTTGCCTTTTACTCGCCGTTATTTGCTGTGTGCTGGAATTTGTCTTGGCGTGTTTCTGTGCCGTCCGCCACGGCGCACAGCAGTGGGGTATTAACTATTACTAAATAAAACACATTATAATGGAAGCTACCTCACAGCTCATAAAACCTGCCTGTCAGAAGTGTTAGGCCAATTTTTCAAAAGGCTTTTAATACAAATGAGCGCCTTCCTCGTTTGCAAAAAAAAAAAAAAAACATGTTTAAAGACATTTTTCTCAGTCTGCGATAGTGTTTTTCTACTCGAAAAGTGAAAAAGTGAAACAAACAAGACAGCAGTAAAAAGGATCACGATTTCTTTTGTTTGCAACATCGTGGTTCGTATTTTGTGAGCTGGTGCGGAGAACAAAACTAGCAAAATATATTTGTATATAAGTAATACTGGGCTTCCACAAGGTACTGCCACAAGGTACTCACTTAAACAATTTCCTTCGGGATAAATAAAGTTTTCTGATTCTGATTCTGATATACTTCAGTATTATCAGTATTTGCAGGATAATGTTTTTCATGTTTATTCTTTTTAGTTGTATTCAGTATATTTAGCCATATTAATGTAAAATTAAACACACCTCATCTGTAGTTTTTAAATACTGTACAGTACTGGAAATTACATCAGTTTTTCTGCCATAAATACGAAACTGAAAGACCCATGTTGTAATGTCAAGTCTCATCAGCCCTCAAACCTTGCAGGTATTTAAACCATCTCCAGGCCAACAGTGTTTCAATGCGACCTTCCAACAAGAAAACACAGATCTTTATTCAGAAGCAGGTCTTTATTTTAAAGAAGATGCACTGATGAACCTAAATCTGGTGCCAAAGGCGTTTTAAATGGGCTGACACCCGCCCTACATTAAACTGCCTTCAGCTTTTAAGATCTGTGCTCCTTAAATAAAAATCCTTAAATAACAATTGCATGTTTGTTGCCCAGTAACTAATTTCAAACTTAACACAAACATTTTTATAAAACATAATCTTTTTTGTTTGTTTTATGACATGTATTCTTATAACTAGTTTCATGGTAATCGCAGCTTATTCATATTTGGCCTCCCTGATGTCCGAAAAGCCACTGGCAAGGACATTTTAAAACATGCCGATTTATTATTCATATTATTATCATCAATATTATGTGTACATAGGATCCAATAGAGCAGGCATCACCAAATGGCGGGCTGGATCCGGTCCGAGTGAAGGTTCTGTCCGGACCCATGACCAGTCTGGTAAATTCACAAGATTGAGTAATTTTCATGGAAAATGTTTTTGAACGGTCGTGGCTGTTGACAGCGGACGCTGCTACTCCAGTAAATACTACAACAGCTTCACTCGTTACTTTAAAAAGTTCGGCTTATTTCAGAGAGCCATTTCTTCTGGCATGGCTCCCAAAGTACAGCCGGTTCTTTCGGCTCCCAAATGGCTCTTACTTTATTATCATCTGTAGTAGTGTTCCACGGGTCGGCTTTTTTTTAACTCCGCCCAAACCGACCTATCAGGAGATCCAACACCCCCCCACAACCCCTCCCCCACAACCCCCGCCCAACCCGCAAAAATACTCGTAGATACTGACCCAAAACCTGAGCCGAGGAAAAAAATAAACAGTTTACAACACATTTTGATCAATAATGGAATGTGTTTTGTAACATAAATTTATTTCTCTGGGACTTCTTTTATTTATGGTAAATGAGTTAGTTGTGCACTCGGTTCATTTTCTGCACTGGAACTTAACAATACATTTTGAATAAACTTTACGAAAATGTGGACATAGGGGAAAGCTATAAGACAAAAGATGGACTTCAGTTCGGACCTTCTGCTGGGACGAAATGTAATAACTGGACCTTGGTGACTTTTAATTGACAGCTTTGTCCTGTTTGAACATTTCCATTTAGAAACATTAGTCCAGTTTGTTGCTGGACGAATGGAATGGGATTGACTGGAGAATAGAACAGTCTTTAAATCTGTGGTTAGAGCGACTGGGACAGAGGAGCTTTGAGATGGTCAGAACATCTGTGTGTGGTTCCAAGTGAAAGAGAGTCACTGGGGACCAGAGGTTTGAATTGCTTCGCGTCGCTTTAAGTAGATGCCACACTGACTGTGCCATCCTTAGCATTCCTGTGGAAGTAGCAAACACAAATGCAGTCTGTGTGAGTGTTCAGTCGTGGGCACTAAAGTGGTGGGTTTCAGCATTTTGGGTTCTATTTCAGCCCCTCCAGCAGCTGAAGGGGAGCTCTGCAGGCTCTGCGGTGTGGAGCTGAAGTTGTTTTGGGGTATGTGGGTACGCTGTGTATGTTTCGGCTATCTCGCATGTATCACCGCTGGCCCTGGAACAGTGACTGGAATTCATCTCAGCACATTTTTCTCCTTCGGCACAGACCAAGGGCAACTGCATATTTAC
Source organism: Ladigesia roloffi (assembly GCA_037577295.1). NCBI lineage: Eukaryota > Metazoa > Chordata > Actinopteri > Characiformes > Alestidae > Ladigesia > Ladigesia roloffi. Next base: position 23,939,813 of record JBBKCR010000038.1, read on the forward strand.
CATTAAGAACATTAAGCAGCTTGAAGTGCGGCTTGTTTTGGCGGCTGACCAATATGTGTAGGGTCGATACCGATACAATTACTTGTAAATACGAAGCCATACAAGCTGATTTTCATTTGCCAGGAACGTAGAGGAACGTAATTCCAACAAAAATAAACTCTTAATGGAACGCAATGTTTAATGAAATACTAATCGTAACAATTCAGTCAGAATATACATGCCCGGATCAGCTTAGAACACATCCAGTATGACCAAGGTAGTGATATGAGGAAACCTTGTAAAAGATTTTAAAAAATGGTAATGAACTACATTTGGAAAAGAGCAGCATAAAATTAACTTTTAATTTGCTAAAATGAATTATTTTTTAATACACCAATGAAAATTGTGTATTTAACATAGTTTCTAATATATACTTAAAATTACATTTAATTAACCAAGTACATGGAGCAGCTAGCTAGCATTAGAAAAAGAACAACATAAAATGTTAGTTGCTAAAATTGCACTTTAGACAACAATACAAATGAAAAGATATTATTAAATAACGATTTTCTGAGCAATAATGCGAACCCAGTATTGTTATTTCAGCCGGTCCTGTAATACTGACATTGAGCGAAGTGTGTTTTTCATTCATTAGAGTAGTGAAGGTATGTTAAAGGCTTTAATCGGTAAAGAACCAGTTGCCAAGTGCCAGTTCTCCAAAAATGATGGAAATCAGCTCTGATATTATGAGTCACCCCGTTTATTGTGCCTTTCTGGTAAAGGGATTAGTCTTCATAAGTATGATGTTACTGCATTTATTTTATTATTCTGCTACTTATTCAATTCAGGTTACAGAGCAGCTTGAATGTAATTGTCTAACTTCATAATTGCATTGGTAGTTACATAATGAATTACCTGGTTGGAACCTCATTGTGTCTAGAACAAGAACAAAGCAAATGTACTTTTCTTTCAGCAAAACAAGATGAAAACTTTTAATCAAATTTTGAATCATAATCAAATACCTCCTTATCTGCTTAAAGACAGATCAGGAGTTTAGATTAACAACATAAGTTATACTCTTATGTTGTGATGGTTTAATGGTCCAGAAGCGGAGAAACCGAGCCACAGGTTCTCCCAGTGTGAGAGAGGCTGGTTGAGGGACATATGGATTGAGTGGGGGTGAGGTTTATGTTCCTGGATGCTGGTGCTTTTCTGTGTTTTTTGCCCTCAGTCCTGTCCCCCTGCAGCCCGGTCTGGTCTCGCTCCAGCACAATCCTATCCACTGTTCCCAGGTCCGCGACGGGCGCCGCCAAGGGCCCGTCAATGGAGCCCAATGTCAATTGATGGTGCCGTCTTTGTGAAGCGCAAAGGGAGCTTTTTACAGGGACGTACGGGGAGGGGGTGTCACCCACCAGGATGATAAATGCTATGTGGAGATTGGAGGGGGTCGATCACTCACGGACTGAAAAGAGCTTCTTTCATCGTTTTCCTCTCTCTCCCACTCTCTCAGTGGCCAGAATGAATGGTGAGAGCAGGATGAAAGTTTAAACAGAGGACTGTTTGCTCTAGACGGGGCGCAGGGGTTGTAATTCTTTGGCCTTCTTCAGAGAGCTGGAGGCCGGCGGGCCTGCCGGTGATTAGCTCTCTCAGAGGTGTTTGTTTTCCTTCATGTCACCATGGACTTAAACGCCTTTCACCTCCCGCCCGGTGACTGGAGCACAAACGGGTCGCCCGTGCCTTCGCTTCACCTGACACACACACACACACACACACACACACACACACACACACACACACACACACACACACACACACACACACACACAAGCAAAAGGGGAAGCCTTTCTGCAATGCCCAGAAGATCTATGACAGACAGAAAAGCTTGGAAGTGTCTGATCAACCCACTTTAATTCCCATTTCTGCACCACACACACACACACACACACACCCTTGTCTAACATATAGGTTGCAGCAGGTATGTTCGCGTGGGTGTTTTGGTGCCAACAGGATTAGAGCTGGAATCATTGGGTCTGAATGGAACTTGTGTTGGTATTAGTATCCAAAGCTGTAACAAATCTATCATTGTAGTTCGAGCAGTATGGTCCACTTTCGAGTAGCTTCAAGTAAGAATAGCCCAATTACAGCTTTATCTCTAAAATGATTAGAGGCTCTTTGAGTGTTTGAGTAGTTTGAGCATTATAGTGCACTACGTTAATGCGTTAAAGGTTTTTACATTACAATTAAGGTGATCTGATCTACCTTCTTGATGGCAGAGCCAATAGTGATCTGCAGCTGAGCTGACTGAGTCACTGCTGATTGGATGTTGTCTCGATAACAGACAGACTTCAGCACAAAAGAAACCCCAATGAAAATATAAACAACTGGGAAGTCAATGAAGCATAAGCACCAATGTCTGTTTTGACTAAAGCAGCTCTGAAAGAGAAAAGCTTTCAGATGGTACGACTACATGGAGTAGGCTGTAAACTGTGGTGAAAGAACTGTGCTGCTGATGCATCAGAAACACTGTTACCAGGCTGAGATACATTGGTAAATACACATGCTACATGCTCTGTGCCATCGCAGTACAGTTGAAGTACAGCACAGTTCCTATGTACCTGTGGAAATGCGCTCCGGCTCCAAACCCATTGGCCACTTCCTTCCCAATAACCGCCTGGTGTCTTCATCATTTGGACTACAGCCTCTGTTTCCCACCATTCTGAAATTTTAACTACCTGTCTCCTGTTTCCTTCCCAGTTTGAGTCAGTCCTGTTGCTCTTTATTGCATGTTGTGAACACAGCGGCCCTCCGAGTAGCCTCTGCTCGTTCCGGCTGACCTACAACCAAATCATTCTTCACACTGCAACATCAACCTCAATAAAACTGCTCTCAGATCAGAATCTATGGGACCCCATTGATTCTATTAACAGTGTGGAGGATATGGGGCATATGTCTTCTGCTCTGTCTCTTAGATTAGATTAGATCAGATTAGATCAGTGTGCTATTCTTGGGAACACAGCCTTGGGCCATGAATAGGAACCTGGCAAGAGAGCGTCTATGACTTAAAATAGGGCTTTTGTAATTAGTATGATAAATAAATGAAAGTTCTTAATTGAACTATTCCCACCCACACATGGATTCTTGTACATATTATAGCAAGGTTGGGCAAGTTACAGAAATCCTGTTCCACCTACAGGAAAAATGGTGTATGAAAGGTCCTACACAAAAAATAAGGATAGGTTGGGTGTAGATTTCCTTTTTTAAGGATTATAACATGGTCATATTCACCACCTCCAGTTGTTTTATATTGTAAATACCTGAGTTGCCAATGTAGCACATTGTAATGGTAACATGGCTGGTTGCTATCAGAGATTTGCCAACAAAACAAGATTCACCTTTACGCAAGGCATTTCAAAGATTTAGTCTGAATAAACTAATACATGCTGGGTGGAACATATATCCATAAGTTGGCCTGGGAAAAGCTTTGGGATCTCCAGAGGAAATGATGGATGTGGCTGGAGAAAAAATACCCTGATCCCTCCACAACAGGGTTCGGCATATGGGAGGAAAATGAATGAAAAAAGGATAAATCCATTAAAAACTATCCTAATTTATTCTAATTGTAGTATAATGTATGCAGATCTAGTCCTTTTTCGTTAGGATTAAAATGTAACAGTGCAAATGGCGGCTGATTATTACATTATTATTCCTGTCTGTACATCTTCATATTAGGGCTGCTGGTGGCGTAGTGGTTAGGGAGTTGACTCTGTGAACAGAAGGTTGTGGGTTTGAATCCCAGGATTGTTAGTGGCACCACTTGAGTATGGTTTCATCTTCACACGCTGCTCCCCGGGTGCTGCGTTCATGGCTGCCGGTTGCTTCACTTGGTGAATTTCTTATTTCATACTTATATTTTTGTCTAAGTCCAGATTTTATTTCTTGTTTATTTTAGTGTCTTAATTCTAAATTTTATTCGTAATTAAATTTTTCTAAAATATAACTCTGCACAGTCTAAAGGAGCGGTTCAGGACACATTTCAATAGGTGTTGTACCTGTATGACTATGCGTGTGACAAATAAAAATCTTGAATCTTAAAAATCTTGAATCTTGAATGGGTTACATGCAGGAAGAAATTCACAGTGTGCTGTGGTGTGTTCACGTGTGACATATGGACATTTTACACATATTCTCGATTTCTTATTGAATTTGGGTGTAAGAGAGGCATAATGAGTAAAACATACTATTATTATCCAGATTTATTATTACCCATTTTAAACAAAAAAAATTAATAAATTCTCATCAGGATGAATGGAATGTTTGTCGAGATTGTTTAATACTTGTCCCATCATGCAACTCGCACGCTACAGAAGAGTGTATTTGTGGGGGGAGGCATGGATGACTGGATTGATTAAGTTAACGGAATGAATGGAATGGAATTCCTGTGTGTAAACGCCTGTCAGACATGTGACTATAAATCTAGGCTGTTATTTATCTAGCGCTGGTTGGAAAGAATGGAGAATTACTGAGGATTACAGAGCAGAGGGGCAGATAAATTTGGAAATCATTTAATGAAGGGACGCAAACTTGCACAAGCTCCGCCTTTAAGAGGGGAAATGTTGGTGCTTGTCTATGCTACATGTTTTTGTGTGGGTTTGAGTGTGTGTGTGTGTGTGTGTGTGTTTGAGAGAAGGATCTGGTTCTGAGTGGAGAAGAAGCGCAGTAGAAAATGACTGCTCTGGGGTGGATGCGGCCCACACTCGCTGGTGAAGGGACTGACCGCAAAGCTACAGAATGCCAAACAAATTACCGTGCAATTATGGCGAGCGGGACGCTCCCTCTCTCTCTCTCTCTCTCTCTCTCTCTCTCTCTCTCAGACGCCCGGGCCGGCCCGCTGCAGCCCGCCGCAGATTAGGATGAATTGTTTGGCTACGACTGTCTGTCACCAGACTCCGTGCGGAATGTAGACTTCCACAAGAAAGAGCTTGGAGATTTACAGCCGGAAACCAGCGCTGTGCAGAGGAGTTTTTAATTACGCCTTCACTTACGGGTCCTCCATGACTTCTTTTGCGTGTGTGTGTATGTGTGTGTGTGTGTGTGTGTGTGTGTGTGTGTGTGTGTGTGTGTGTGTATGTGTGTATGTGTGTA
>JBBKCR010000038.1:23962964-23976749 GCA_037577295.1 Ladigesia roloffi
GACATCTTTAAAATGCTCCAGAAATGTCTTCCGTCCTCCACAAAATCTTAGGTGCGCAAATGCAGCTGCAGCGTTTTTTTACCTTTGAAAATGGGCACGATTCTTATGTATCTTTATAACACTATGTCGAAAAATGGCTCAGAAACCGCATAAGCAAGTCTATTAGAGATTACTGAACGAGCTGCTAAACTGTTACGATCAGAATTTCTCCCTTAAAGCAATCCAAGGTTAACTTATGACCCCCCCATACCCCCCCCCCCCTCCATTCGATCCATTTGCATGTTAATAAGTGATGGCGATCGTTGGGACTGGATGGCCCTGTCTTCACCTTATCAGTGAACTCATCAGCTGTTGTGAGGGATCTAAGAGTGTGTGAGTGTGTGTGTGCATGCACGATCCTTTTGTCATGCGTCAGGTGCTGTTGTCACAATCTGTCAGTCACAGCAGACAGCAGCAATGTCTGTCAGACACACACACACACACTCCCACTACTGTTCAAAAAGTTCAACACTAGTCATAATAATTGTCTTTATTTCATTCAACAATTGAAAATATTTAGACTTGTATCATAAACCGTACCTCAGTTGAGTATTTGATCCATAAAATTTTAATAATTTCGACTTAAATCTATAAAGTGATCAACAGGATTACCTCTTTATAGGTTTTTCTTATAGTAGCAACCTATCCTCTACTGCTACTTTTCATTCTGGATACGTCAAAAAATAAATAAATAAATTTTCCCAACAAATTTGCAAGCAATGAATTTGCACACCAGCATCGAATGATGTATGTATTTGTGGGACAATTGAAAAGTAGTGTGCATATATCATTCCTCCCCATCTCCTACAGCACTGGACTGAACTGACCCATAAACCCCCAAAGGGCACCCATTGCCCCCTGAGCCCAGCCTCAATCTCCCACCTGTGCCTTGGCGCCTCTACCCCGCCCCCCTCGCCCTCTCTGTACCCCAGGACAAGTGAGCTGTGATGAGACAGATAGAGAGGGATGGTTCAGACCTCCAGCCTGCCCCACAGGAGCAGGCAGCAGACACTGGTCTAATTAAGCTACAGCCTCACTGCAGTCCCAGACAGACAACTGGGCTCAACACACTGTGAGCGAATGTGTTGGTGTGCACACTGATAAGTGTATACATTAGAGTTTTATCTGTATATGTATAGACACGCTTCAACGTCATACATTTGTGTGTCTGTCTACAGTGGTTAAACCTCCACATCTCAATCTTATCTCTGACCTCCAAATAGCCGCCGACTTCACCTGATAACAGCACCAAACTGGACTTTACTCACCTTGCTGGTGTCCTTTACACAAGGTCTGGTGACTTTCCAGCTTTGTGGTGTTTTGGAGTCATTGTAGTTTTATAGATTAGGTGTATATTTTAATTGAACTGCTATAGAAAGAACACAGCGACATTACGGTTTTCGGTTTGCTGTCCAGTTGACTGCTCATGCAACATTTGCACAGTTTCTGGAAGTTAAAAATGACATTTTGATGATATTTCTATTTATAATTTATTTATACAAGTTATTACTACTATCACAGTTATTACGAATAATATTAATATAGTAAATAGTGGTTTTGTGTATGAAAGAGCCCTTTCCTCATGGAAGCCCAGCATAAACTTGTAACTCCACCAAATACCTGGGTTGGCTTTTTTCTTCCTTACATTAAATTAGGTGTGTTGCTTATGGTATTTTATAAATCCACACAGAGAATGGAGGCATTAAGCAGAAATCTGAAAACAAACCTGTGTTGTTTTAACAAGCTCACAAATACCAAAGACGTTTGCACAGTATTTATATATAGCTGAGATGACTTTGACTTAGATTTTATTGTGTATTAAGAGGTCACACGTCATTCAAACGTATTTTCCCCTCACGCCATTTGAGAAGGGCAGCAGCGCTTTAAATTGTGTCAAATTTCGTGACATTAGACCAACAGACATTTTGAGAAAAATCATGTTTTGTTTCAAGCTAGATTAACACCTTTTTTTCTTTTGCTTTTAACACTTCGCCCTCCCTCTATAAAGTGACCAATTTGAAGATTTGTGGTTTTCTTTCCACAGCAACAGTATAAAAGTTGAGAGACGTTTGCATTCAGTGTTGTTTTTTTTACCTCCTGTTTTACACAGAATCATCAAAAGAGAAGAAAGAGAAGGATTTAGGAAAGGAGAGCAAGAAAGACTCCAAAGAGGCGACCAAGGAGTCGAAGAAGGACTCAACGAAGGACTCTAAAGAGTCTTCAAAGGAATCGTCCAAAGAGCCGAAGAAAGAGAAGAAAGAGTCTAACAAGGAGAAAGAGGGAACCGGGGAGCCTGCGAAAGAGAAAACGAAGGTGTCCAAAAAGCCCTCAGTCAAGGTCAAAGAGAAAAAGAAGGAGTCCGAGGCAGGAGATGAATGACCAAATGCAATAACACTGCTATTCACATTTCCTGCCCTGATAGCTTATCTAGGCAGCATGTATGTATGTGTGCGTGTATTTGTACCCTAGTGTAATGTATGAGTTTGTGTAGATGTTTTTGTTAGCGGTACACTCTTAAAAATAAAGGTTCCATAAAGGGTTCTTTCAAGCGATGCCACAGTACAACTGCTCTTTGTTCCCTAAAGAATCCCTAAAGAAAGTGTGAGGAACAGTTTTACAGTTTAAAGAGCCATGTAATGTAAATACTATTTCAATAAAAGGATTTTCTTAGAATCACAATATGTACAGAATATTGTGATTTTACTGCAACATACTGTGATTCAGTATATTAAAGTGTCCATAGCATCGTTTTTCTAGAGTTAAAAAGGCTTAAAGTTAGTAAATATTAACTTCCAAGTTCACACAAAATGCATACGGAGACTAGGCTGAAAAAAGGCCCGTTTAAGAATGAATAAGATTGATAAGAATGAATTTTGATGAGTTCATCAGGGGAAAATGCCCTTTAAAAAGCATGGTTAAAGACTGAAAATTCGGTTTTGGTTGGACTACAAGACCTTGATTTATTAGAACAGCCAGTAACTCACCTGAAACTGTGATTGGTCACCTTGTCAGAAATGTTGTGATTGGTTAAAGGCTCATTCGCATGTTGCAGAGACTGGTATCGCAATAATCATTAGTGGACGATATGATGTGCAGCCCTCCGTACCAGTCAGGTGCCTTTATTTTTAAGAGTGTGTTCCTGCGGTGTGACTGTGTTCCGTATCTGACTGCGTTAGCCCAGTGCCAGAGAAATCATGCAATGGAGGCGTGTGTTACACTGTGAACATTCCCCTCCATGAGGGAAACTGGAGCAAATAGGAACCTTTATTTTTGGATGGGGGTTTATTTTTATTTTAGACGCAGCAGTCTGGCGGTGTGCCGCGCAGTGCGTCCAGCCCCAATCCCACAGTGCTAACCAAGCCACCCACGCAGGGTCAGCGTTACGTCCACCATAGTATGTCTGTCTCTCTCTCTCTCTTTCGCTCTCTCTCCCTCTGTCTCACCCCCTCGCAGGCACCACACCCCACCAAGCCACCTCCTCCCCATCTCCAAGAATAACTCGCTTCCAACCCACCAGCCAGCCAGGGTCCACTGAGGCCACTCTCTCTCCATCACAACCGCACTTCTCTCTCTCTCTCTCTCTCTCTCTCTCTCTCTCTTTGTGTCTGTTGCCTGCTCTGCTCTTCAAGTTTCAAATCACGTAATATTTCTGTCACATTCATATAATTATATTCATTAAAATGTGTACAGTGTAGATTTAAGGATTATAAACACTGCACCAAATGCTATTTTTAGATTTAGCTGTATTCTTATTCCAATTTTTTCTACTATTATTTGCTATACTTCTCTGTCTCATTACCAGTTTGTAAAGAAGATGAGGCACTATTCATTATCATTGTTACACAGCTTTCGATTATCCAGCTCTGTTCGTCATTTCGTAAGAGTTTTTGCCGCCAAAATGTTTGAAAGAGGCTAGAAACAGTGGTATTGATAGTGGTAGTGTACATATACATACAAATATAAATACAGTGCCGTGTAAAGGTCTAAGGCACCTGTGCAAATTTTTTAAGGCCATTCTGATGGCAAAGTTGTCATTAGAATAAGTGCAGACAACCAGGAAAGCAGTAAAAATATCAAGATACGTTTTGTTTGTAAAAGTTTATATTAAGTGAGCTGGTGAGGAGAACACAGGTTCGGTTCCAGGTTCCTCCTCGGTTCCTCCAGCAGTTGTTTGGATTGGTGAAGCTCCATCAGCTGCTCCTGGTTTAATTTAATGAAGGACTGATCAAGTCAATCCAGGTTTTTGATGGAAAATACAAGTAATATATATGGAACATAAACTGCAAGTAACATCTCTGTTTACTGTATAAATGTTTGTATTGATTAATGTGAAAAAAAAACCTCAGTGCTTAACTAAGCAGTTTTAAACATTATTTTGGAGTTGCCTAAGATTTTTGCACTGTACTGTATATATATATGTATATATATATATATGCATGTGATATGTCTCTTTAACTCACTCTCTCACACACACAAACAGGCAAGAGAAAATGGATTGGTCTTTAGAGACCATCCACATTTAGTCAGCATATGTGGTGCACCAAACTAAGCAGTGACAATCTCATGCCCGGGGCTGATAGTTTACATGCTTTGTGTCTCCAAATGTAAAGTAGTTTCGGTTATGCTTTGAGTTGAAATCTGTTTTATGAAATGGGTTATGCTTGACATCTGTGTAATTCCTTTGTTCTTTGTGACTTTTCAACACATTTTTATACAAGATCTCATGTTTCATTTAAGTAACTCACATTACTTCCACGTCCGTTTCAGCCAGTTCAGCCGAACCCCCGTGTTTAGATTCTGCAGTATGTTTGTCATGTTATTTCTTAGTTACAGCCATTAATAGCCTCTATATGTGCAGCACAGAGTTTAGAGAAGACCAGTGTGTAAAGGCAGTAATATATGAGCTCATAATCCTGAACTCATGCAGACTGCAAAATGTTGTGCTTAAAATGGTTTTCTTCTACTTTGTGGAAGAAGTTTAAGAAAGATAGTGAAGTATAGACCCCGAATGTCCAGAAGTTTGTAAACACATGTTTCATGCGGAATCCAAGGACAACCGTATGGAGCCTGTTGCACATTTTCTGCAGTAACAGCCTCTTTTTGTCTAGAAGAAGCTTTACGCTAGTGATTCTGGGAGGGTTTGATTGCATTCGGCCACAGAAGCATGAGTGATGTCAGGTAATGATGTTGGACGATTAGTACTTTACAACAGATTCTGCTTATTCCAGAGGTACTAGGTGGAGCTCCATCACTCCGGAGAACACAGTTCCACTGTTCCACAGCCCAGACTGGGCTAGATCCAGAGTGTCCTGTTCTACTGGCAGTGCTTTGCTATGTAGCTCATAAAAAGCTGTGTCTGCTCAATGCCTGTGTCAGCAATGGGTGAGTCTTAAATTAGCGGAAATCACTCCTTAGGAGGTGGGTCTCAATACCTTTGGACGTATAATGTAGATAGTGCCAGTTTTAGAGCGTCGCTGAGAATATGTTTTGTATTATTTTTATAGCAGCATTTGATGGCCAAAAAAAGCAGAAAAGGCGGCATCGTTTTCTGTGGTTGTGTAATGATAAAACCGCCGTCATTTTTCACACCAAAATATTGCAGTGCAATGAAATCAGGTTTTATTAGAAATTTCTCCATATGCATCTGTAGTACAAAGTAAAAGTGAACCATCTCAGCAAGACTGTTGGTTTATTTTATAAGAGAATCCTCTAGCTGTAGTGTTAACATCATGGTTGTTTTATATTGCTGCCGTATAAATAAAGGAATTGAATCCTGAGATCTTCTTTTTTGTGTGTGTTTTAAACTGCTCTCAGTGGATCATAATACAAATAACGAAGAGGGAACATCCAAGGTTCAGCTGGTTATCAAAATGGTTCTGTTCTGTGGGTTCTTGAATGGTTTTTAATTGCACGAGCTGGAAGTGATTCTCCAGGAGAGTCTTATTGCAGTTCTAATTAAATCCACCCTGTTCCTAAAGAATTCAATAAACTGTATAGAATGTTTTGTCTAAATAACTTATTCACAATGAAGGTGGAAGATTTCAATTGAAATTAGAGTGATGGGTTCACTGCAACATGGTGGAAACTACATATTTTGGGTCTTTTATAGGTTGCCATATTGACTTTTATATAGTTTTTTCAAACAAATCATGGTTTGCGTCCATTGTCTTATCCTTTAGTAAATGGAATATAACAATATAAAAGGATGAGGCATGTGCTAAAGATGATTACTGGGGGCATAGACGCAGCCTCTTTCAGCCTGCTAGGGGTCAAAGGACACTATAAGTACAGGAACAAGTGGCACTGCCCAACTCCTGCGGTGTCCAGTCTCGCCGTGTGAACCCCCCATCCCCCCTGTCCAGCCCAGACTGACCAGCTGACTGCGTGGAGACCGAGAGTCTGCTGCTGGTTTTACCCTCGGCCAGCTGACCCAACATCCTGACAACGGATGCATGTTTCAGGGACATACCATGAGGCCTGTACAGAACGACAAAAACATGCTTCATTTATTTTTCATTCAAATAACTTTTTTTTAATTATATGATTTTAATCATTTTTTTGGTGACGGTGTCAACGTAAAGCCGTATAAGACACTGAAGAAATATGGCTAGATAGATCGAGTCTAGTAGATTTGTCATCTCAGCCATATACACAGAAATGAAACCGTCTTCCTCCAGGACCCTGGTGCAAAACAAAGAGCATAAAGAGACCCACAAAGAACAAAAGCAGAAACGCCCCAGCACTACATAATGACAGGCAAAAGTGCAGAGAGTGTGTAAGTGAAACATAAGAGAAACGGACAAAACATTTAGTGCAGATGACGAGCAGCTTTAAATGAAGTTTGAATGAATACAGTAATGAGTACAGTAATGGAATACAGTAATACTGTATTCCAGCAGCAAAAATGGAGAATAAAGATCGACAGGAATAAATAATGTGCAAATACTCGTGGCAGCACGACAGAATGTGAAGTATATAGGAAATAATCAGGGTATTGTAGTGTGGCAGTTGAGGTGTAAGCTGTTAATTTGAAGGCAGAGCAGTTCAGTATATTTGTGCATTATGTTACGAGGCTTATGTTTGTTTCGGGGAGTGAGGATACAGTTTATGAATGGGTTTTGTTTAATCGTTTACATTTAGCATTATCACGATCACTGTCAAACAGTTTAATATGATGCTAAGTTTCTACATGACATGCTGCTTTGGCAACACGGTTCCTGAATCTTTGGATTACACAGACAGACATAATTAGATAGGTTGGTAGGTAAGAAGGTAGGTTGGTAGATAGATAGACAGACAGACTGATGATAGATAGACTCTTAATAGATCTGAAGTTTGGCTAATCAGCTCAGGTTGCTAAACTCTGAAATGCTCTCTGGCGCCATCTAGCGCCACATATTACCCCCACTCCACCCCACCCCCGCCTCCTGCGGTTTCTCTCTCAGTGAGAAAATAATGCCGAGCAATAAAAGAAAGGAAAACGAACAGTTTCCTAACAGTTGGCTGCAGTTAAAAAGGTGGGGCCGAGTTCTACCCGCTACTCTGAAGTCGTGTTTTATTTGTTCTCCAGCTGCAGTGAGCAGAGAAACCGTCACTCAGGACCTCGGTCTGAAACCGAGCCTCCCCGGGTCCACATGAACATTCTCTCCCGTTCCGCCTGATATTTACCGACCTTTTCCCCCGAGGGATCAGACAGAAACCCGGCTGATAAAATCCCGGCTTTATATCTAATTTAAATAACTTTCAATTTAAATTATAGTGTTTTAATGAAAGGAACTGTAACTGTACACAGGCTAAGTAAGTGACAACGTTTGCGAATAGTCAAGCAATGTATTATCATTATAGTTTTATTAGTTATAATTAGTTGTTGTAGTAGTAGCAGTATGATAAATACTACAACTACAACGAAAAATAATACAATCATAAATGCTTACTACTCCTACTACTACAACTAATAATACTAACAGCATCAATATTAATGGTAATTCCTAATAACATTGCAACCAGCCTAAATATTGCAAGTGGCCCCAAAACAACATTACTGCTATGTTGTGATGTAGTAAATGTTCTGAACTGACCAAATGAGCTTCAGATGAAGACAGAAATGACGTCTGTTCTCAGATCAAGTAAACGGGTTCTGATCTGCTCCGATCTGGTTGAGCGCGAGAGTTATTTAAATATGTAGAGGTGTGTGTGTGTGGGTGTGTGTGCGCGTATTGGGGGTATATGTTGATGTGTGTTTGTATGTGTGTCTGCGCGTGCTTGTTGGGGGTGTATGTTGATGAGTGTGTGTGAGTGAATGTGTGTGTGTGTTGGGGGTGTATGTTGATGTGTGTGAGCGCGAGGAGAGCAGGAGGAGGAGGATCCTGCCTCGCGCGAATGTTTAACTGGCAGAGAGTCTCGAGCCGCACTGGCAGACGGAACTCGCGCGCTGCAGACGGACGTCTCGAGGCTGGGCGTGATCGGACTGCGCTTGGATGTCCGGGAGGAAAATCCGGACCATGCAGAACTGGAGCCCCGGGACCCGAGCCTGACTGGATTTACCTCTCTCACTCCTACTGACTCTCTGGGATACACGCGCCTTTCTTTTTGGTTTTTATTTTGAACTTTTATTAATAATATATATATTTTAAATTTGATCATTGCGCACCGATGGCTGCGCGCTGGGCTCTAATCGTCTTGTTAACGCTGCACGCGCCACGGAGGATCGCACCTTTAATCACAGGTGAGAGAGAGGGACTGAGGGGGGCAGAGAGAAAACAGAGTGTGAAAGAATTAAGAAATAGAATGAGAGAAAGTGTGAAATGATTGAGGGAGAAGATGAAGAGAGAGAGAACAGAGATAAATGGTTAGAAAGGGACGGAGAAATAAGGAGACAGTGAGAGATCGTGAGAAATAGATAAGACAGATAGATCAGAGAGAGAGAAAAAGAAGAGAGAAAATAATAGAAAGAAAGACGAACATAGTTTGTGAGAGAGATCGGAGACAGAGAGAGATACAAGAGAAATCAGAGAGATGGAAAGACAGAGAAATCCGAAAATGTGTGAGAGAAAAGGAGAGAGCAGACAGAGAGTGAAAGTCAGATTAGGAGAAAGAGATGAAAGACAGAGAAGAGAAGTTGGAATTAAAACACGCCTTGATGTCCTCGTGCAGCATCGCTTCCACGCGCTTCTATAGGGTCCTTAAACCTAAATCCCCAAATATAACCCCCTAAAACTAAACCCCCCAAAACATAAATCCCTAATCCTAAACCGCTAAACCTAAAACCCTGAACCCTGCAGTATTTTAAGTGTTTTACGCGCTAAACGACGTGGTTCTCAATATTTCTGTTAACTTAAATGAACAAACCCCACCACAAAACACGTTTTGTTTTTATCCAGCGCACCTGAGACACATGGGGGTGAATCTATTTTTGTTCTGATCTCTTTATACCAGCACCACTTCAAGGCTAATTGATTCGTCTTGTCTGTCTCCCTCTCTCTCTCTCTCTCTGTTTCCCCCATTTTATATCTCTAGCTCACTTCAATATCCCTCGGTCTCTATATCTCTTCGTTCACTCTCTCTCTCTTTTCCACCTCTCTCCGTCTCCGTCGCTCTTTTTTCACTCTTTTTGTACATATCTCTCTCCCGCTTCTCTAATCCTCACTCTCTCCACCTCTATTCTTTCACACTCGCTTACCCCTTGCTACTTCCAAGCACATTTTAAGTGAAACTGAATTATAATGAAGAACAAAAGCGTTTTTTTTTTGTAGTGAGAGGCTCCCCGGAGCGTCCTGTCTGCGATACGACCGTTAAAATTCAAATTATGAGGCGCGAGATCGAGGCTAAAAGCAGAAAGATGGGGAAAATGTAAACAAATCGACTTTCTACTGTATGGTCTTACTCCGACGGTTTAATTCTGGTTTATTGCGACGAAACTGCTTGACATAGTGGCCAGTAGTACAAGAACCGTGTGTCTATGTGTGTTTCCTCAGGTACGGAAGCCAGCTGTGATAATGAAGGAGAGGTGCTCCACATCCCCAACATCACGGACGACCCTTGCATCTCCTGCGTGTGTCTGGTGAGAACAGACTGCACACTTTACTCCACTTTCTGGTCCCTCAACGCCCCCTCAGCGGTTCGGCAGGCTGGGCAGTTCATTTCAGAACAGTGTTTGGCCCAGACCAGAGAACCTGATTTTCACTCTCTCTCTCTCTCTCTCTCTCTCTCTCTCTCTCTCTCTCTCTCTCTCTCTCTCTCTCTCTCTCTCTCTCTCTCTCATTCCCTGTCACTCATCACACTCTTTCTCCATGTCTCTCTCTTTCCTTTTAACTCTTTTATCCCTGTCTCTGTGTCTCTCACCTCTCTCCTCCTTTCTTCCTCTCAGCCCCCAACCACACGCACACCTCTCACACTCCTCTCTCCCTGATTCCCGGACTCTCTCGCTCTCTCACTCTCTCTGAAAATCTCCTGAGGTGTGATAGACTCCTCTGAGTTTTGCTCCCGGCCTTATCTAATCTGCCCCAGGCCTCCTGCTAGGGGTCACAGCCAACCTTTAATCTGCCCCTGCCCTGTCTGAGAGACAGCGCGGCGCGGAGCACGAGGCCCCGTTTAAGTGTCGGCTAATGGCTGGTCAGGAGCTGAGCAGCTTCAGTCTCTATGCCACCACACACACTCACACGCACAAACACACTCCTGCATGTATACTGGATGCCCAAAGCATACAGGCAGCTCCTCTAATTAGTTTAAGGTGCTCCCATTCCTGAAACAGGCATTGCTAACAGAATGGGATGCTCTTAATAAGCAGTAAAGGAACCTGAGATCACCCGACAATGTCAGTGCACTGGAACTGCAACCTCTGGAGTGATGGAGCTACATCCAGTGAGTTGGAGTGGAGCTTCTGTGCCAGAAATAATCATCCAATGTGCCTGATCCTACTAATGCTCTCAAATGCAATCAAACTTCTCACAGCAATGTTTCCTGACATCTAGTGTTACTCCCCAATATGTACAGGCTGCTGTTGCCCCTCCAAAATCTCCAAACGAGAAATTTTGCAGGAGAAGTAGAAAAGGTTCTTTATCTGAATGTGAATTAATATGAAGTTATTTTTGTGCGTGTCATTTTGGGTCATTTCTATTGGTAAAACGGTGAAAAATAATAAAATTGATTAAGTCTGCACCCCCCTGACAACCACACCAACCAACATACCTAACCGTTAGCCTGTTTATAAAATTACAACTATTGTTGTTGTTTATTATTATTACTGTTCCTTCTACGTTTTTTTGGTCTTTATTATCATTTGTTGCACATATATTTGTTAGTCATATGTCTATTAGTGCTTTATGTTTATCTGTGGTTCACTCCATTTCATCATTTTGCCTTTATTATTATTTTTCTACCATTTTTTGACCATCTTTATCATGCACTATTCAGGTTTGTTATTCTTTTAACATATTATACATTATATTCTGCTTTTGCAACATTTATCCTGAAACTGTCCTACCAATAAAGCTATTTAGAATTTGAATTAGACTGGAATAAAATGCCTTACTATTAGATTTAAATAAGAAGCCCCTACTGTTCCCAGGTTTGCGTTTGCACTTGGGAAAGTTTAATGTGTCTCTCAGGTTTGAGCTGACGAGTGCTGGGGCACAGGCTCTGCTTATGTGTGTAGGTCACGACCTGCATGTTTTTAGAGAAAGGTTAAGGGTCGGAGGGCAAGGGCAGTGCGATTACTGGGGCCACGAGTGGAGAAATGCTCTTAAGAAATCTCAGACATTTCTGCGCAGCATGAGAGAAAAGCAACAAACACTTAAGGGCCCGTTTTTGGCATGAGTGCCCATCAGTTTAAAACGGAGACATTTATGTTATCCGCTAATGACTGTGCTTTTAGGCCAATCAAAGAGAGCCATTAAACAAACCAGTGTGTAGTCATTTCAGAAACTCGATAGATGACTGGATGCCAGTTTTCAGCGCCATCCTTATTTTTTATCAATTGATTCTCTCTCCCCTGGTTTTTAATGGGGTTTCGCAAATTTTATGATTAGAAAAAGTGACTGTACTTTTTTAATGTTCAGAAAAGGCACTTTTCCACAGGTGTACAGGAGCTGCCCTGTAACTAAATTGTTCTGTGATGGTACTCACTTTGATATTCCAGTGTATCTCAGCATGGTATCAGTGTAATTAACGCTCTGGGAGTGCGGTTCTCTCCCCACAGTTTATGCATCCCAAAACCTCGTCCATGGAGATGAACCAGCGAACGCGGTTTTGTGACCATGTTATTGTGCTCTTTTATATAGTACAGTCTTGTTTCTCAGCATTGTTTAGCCATGCGATGAAAACATATCCCAGCTACTTGTTACCAATATCCTGGTACACCTTCGCTTTTCTCACAGTTGTTAGTAAACTCCCACTGAAATTTATCTACAGCCCGAACAGATAGCAGCGCTTGTACTCGGCACACTTTTTTCCACTACCAGTGAGTAGGATATGGCTTGGGTATGGGTCACTTTATTTGTAATGGAATAACATTTGTTTGCAGTACAGCACGGTACCTTGGAAAAGCAGTGAAACTGTATTGCAAAAATGTCTTGATGCCATATTGCTGAGGTTTATTGTCGTGTGGGATCTGATTGAAAACCTAAATGGTATACTCTGAGTAGAGAAATGGCTAAATTGAATTCAGAACTTTAAAGACGGAAGCTTGAGAATTTTGCCAGGCCTCATCTGTCAGACTGGACCTTCCAACCAGAGAGTTTTCAGGGCTCTGAGTTTAATCTCCCGTGACCTTTGACCTCCTTGAGAAAGATTCCACACTCCACATCACTTAGCACTAAATGACTGTGAGAGGAAAAACACAGGTGGACAAATACAGGCTGGTGCCCATCACTTTATTTTCAACCTGTAGACACACCTCACACCGCATCTTATATTAAAACTGTAAGATATGGGTTTTAAATAGCTTGTTGCCATTGGTGATTTAGCTGTTGTTTGTATCCACAGTGTGTAATAAATCTAAACAGTTTGCACATCCCTCTTTACACTGGATGTCAGAAAATGTCTGTAGAAGTGTTTGATTCCATTTAGCCAAGAGAGCATTAGTAAGGTGAGGAGGTACCAGCCTCTACCTAATGGGAAGTGTAATACTTGTTAGGTACATTGTTCTGAGAATTATGATTGCATTAAGCCACAAGAGCAATAGAGAGGTCAGGCACTGATGTTGACACAACTCCAACTCATCCCAGTGCTGTTGGATGGAGATCCATCACTCCAGAGAATGCAGCTCTTCTGCTGCACAGCCCAAAGGAGGGCCTCTAGATGCTGCTGGGTATTGGGAGTGGTGAACGTAAGTTGAAGTTCTACAGAGTGTCTCCTTCTAATGTTCAGTGCTTCACAATTTCACACTGTTGTCAATGTTTCACCTTTAAAATAGCCAACTTCACTTATTAGAGGGGCTTCAGCTTTTCCCACACATCGACGTTATAAAAGAGATGTTCTGAGAGAAGGTCTGGACTTGGTGGATATTTTACAAGTACTGTATGGAAAGCCTTGTGCAGATTGTGTGCGAAGGTGTGTATGAAGGTATTTAGATGTAGATGGTGTGTGTGAAGGTGCGTAGATGCACAGTGGTGTGTATTAAGATATGTAGTTGTATGATGTGAATTAAGGTGTTTGGATTTATGATGTATTATGTGAAGGTGTGTAGATGTACGATGGTGTGTGTGAAGGTGTGTAGATGTACGATGGTGTGTGTGAAGGTGTGTAGAT
>JBBKCR010000038.1:23988678-24001930 GCA_037577295.1 Ladigesia roloffi
TATATATATATATCCCATCCTTTATGAATGGAAGTCACCCGCAACATTTCCCAGCATGCACCTGTTCTCAGTTTGGGAGACTGCCAGGCAGCAGGAAGAGCCTCTACTTTGACTTTAGACTGGTTTGCCTCCTGTTTGACTGACAGGGAAGAAACAGAACCCTATATTTAGACTTGAGAAGCCAGTCTCTCAAACCACAGGCCTTTGTTTGCTCTGAATGAAGTGGGGTTCTGGATAAGAGTAGGTCCTCTTATGTGTGCATATGGGAGGTTATTTTGCCCTGAGGGTGCAAGGTGGATGAGGAGGCAAAAAGACCTTTGATGTTCACTTCTGATGGCACTTGAAACAATCTACCCCCTTCCATTTCCCTAGACTGCCTCCCTGGGACACAATGTCTGTTTGTCTGTGTTTTTCTCTCAGTTTAACCCTTATCTTACCCAGCATCTTGTCAAAGACACACTCAGTTTTTGTCTCTGCCCCCTTTAACTCGTAAGAACTCCCCCTAGAGTAGTATGTGCAACTGGAGCTTTCTTTGTGCAACTTTCTTTTCTAAAAGCTTCATGCTGTCCTTATTGTTGGATGCACTTTGTTGTCTATGGATGTATACACACAGATATATTCTGTTGAAATCATACACACAAATTTAAATCGGAAATCACATCCCTGAGGAAATACTTTTTATTGATTTATTGTTATTGGTATTATTGATGTTTCATCAAAGCTATTGGATTGTAATATTCTTATTTATATGTTTGCTCTCAATGTGGTAAAATGAAAATTGCTTTGTCGGGCATCATTCTTTACATGTTGAAATAAATGTGACAGCACCACTAAGAACAGTAGATTAAAAATAACAATTGCTGCGTTCTTTGCATCTGCTCTTAGGGGTTATGCTCTGACATTCTTTATATGTGTGTCTTCCAGAATAAGATACTGAACCGGACTGGATGTTGTCCTGTTTGCACTGAAAGTGAGTAAGTTTGTCTTCACCCTCTACTGTCATTGTCACTATAGCCAAAAAAAACCCCAGTATACAATTAAGATAAGTTTGAACCGAACTAACAGAAGTCTGTAATATACAGCCTATATTGGCTTATGAACAAAATTAATTACATAAACGCTGTGTTGATATAGGAGGAAACTTCTTGTGATATTACTGCCAAGACACAGAGACACTAAGATGAGAACAACATAAAATATAATGTCTAAATATATCCAATAAAATATCTGTTGAAAAAATACCTCAATATAAAATACACCGCTATATACAAAAATGCTGGTGTACAAATACAAGAGATAAATAACACAGTTTATAAAACAAAGATGGTAGAAAATGCGCATATTGCACATAGTAGAGATCAGTAATATATATGTAATATAGCCGTGAGTTTCACGTGCTAAAACTATTGCACATTATAAGATATTGCTCATAGCGATAAGTTATTGCACATGGTAGACTGTTGTACATCATGCACATAATGATAGTAATTTAAACCTGGTAAGAAATTATACCAAAGAGTAGCAACAGGTAAACAAATAGGTCAACAAATCAGGGGCAGGTTACAGCCTCAAAATAATAGAAATGTATACGGATACAATACAAATCTGAAAATGACAAATAATAGATGTTTTAATAATAAATGTTCCTCCTCTACAACATGAGATTTGTACTGAAATCCACACGCTCAACTAGCAGGTTACTTGAAGTGAGAAATAATAAATCCCGAGCAAAACCACGTCTTTGATATTACCACAATAACTTCTTAGCATTAGCAAAGGAAGTTGACATTTCACCCCCATGATGGTTTCCTCTTTCCCGCCCCCTCAGAGCCAGGCGTGTGCACCGTTTTTGGCGACCCCCACTACAACACATTCGACGGGCGCACGTTCAACTTCCAAGGAACGTGTGAATACGTGCTGACCAAGGACTGTTCGGAGGCTAAAAGCTTCACGGTGCTGGTGAAAAATGACGCGAGGCGCACGCGCTCCTTCTCCTGGACCAAATCGGTGGAGCTGCGCATGGGAGGCCTCTCGGTCAGCCTCCACCAACACTTGACCGTCCGGCAGAATGGCACTCGCATCGCCCTGCCCTTCCACAGCACCGGCATCCACATCGACCTGGACGGGTACCTGCTGAAACTCACCACCATCGCAGGTAAAGGCCAGCAGCGGCCGTTATCTGAACCGATTTGCGCTTAACCAGAGCACAGGTGGCGCTGGAACTTATCCCAGCGATCACAGAGCGAAACACCCTGGACATGTCACTAGTCCACCACAGGGCAAACACACGGACACACACTCATACACAATCAGGCGGAGGTGCAGTTTAGCATCTTCAAGTCACCTGAAGTTTGTGAGAGGAAATCCAGCAGAAACCCATGCAGGCACAGGGAGAACTCCACACAGAAAAGATCCTTGACTGGCCAGCCAGGACTTGAACCCAGGACCTTCTTAATGTGAAGCAAAGAGTGCTAGGGGCAACAAAATATTTTCTTTTTGATCTGATATCCAGTACTGTGAAGGATGGCATCCTGATCCTGTGACATTATTGTGTTATTATGTTATTGGAAATTAGATCTGAAAGTCTTCAGTCCTTCCATCCCCCTGAAGATGTGTTCGGTATCATAAGTTTAGAGGAGTAAAATAACTACAAAAAACGATGTTTCACATTCTTTCCACTATTCGATCAGAGCACTCGTTCTCCGTATTCTTCGTGTGCTTTTGCCTGTGTTTGTATGGGGAGTGGAGGAGGAGGGTGGATGGAAAAGTAGTTCCTGTGCCTCACAAATATAATTTTTACAATTTTTTTTATGTTTAACAAAACAATAAATATGAAAATGATTGCTTAAAACAATAATATTAACATGACTGGTTTAAGAAAATAACACTATCAATATTTTTGTATGAGGATTGATTCTCAAGAAGACGTATCAGGAACATAAATATTGATCCACTCACCCCTGTTGTGCTGTAAGTACTTCTCAGCTCCAGTTTAATTCGTCAGATCATTAATTCATTAAGCCCTTTCTGGAGTCCAGTGTGTGCAGGACTGCCACAGGAAGGCGCAGTGCAGAGGGGAAACGAGAGGTTATTTACTTGGAAAAAATGTAATTATTAAGTCTGTTATCAGTTATCATTGATATAAAACACCAATTCTGTTGCAGACGCACATTTAAAATGATTTTAATGTGTGCATAGTTTCTTCCTCTTCTTAGGTTAGAACCTTGAGTGTCATCCTTTAAAAACATGACCTGCATATTTCAACCTTCATCATCATATGTTATCTTTGTCCTTTCCTCACACTTTATAATACTGTTTTCGTTGTACATGTTTTGATAACTTCACAAATTACTGAAATTCTACTGTGTATTGGCCTGCCTCCCTCACACACTCCTGCGTAAGTAAGCTTCAGCTGGTTCAGAATTCTGCTGCCTGCGCTTTTACCAGGAACTCCTCCATAGAACATCACTCCAGTCACCTATACTGGCTCCCAGTTGAATACTGAATTGATTTTAGGATTTTGGTTTTAACATTCCAAACTTCAAACTCTCTTCTTTAAAAGTCTGTCCCTTAATGAACACTTTATTTGAAGGGGGTCTACATAATGGTGATGTCATGCACATTAATTCCACATTATTGATGTTTGTGACTGTTGTCATTAGGTGTCATTGGGTTTTTGGAATGTCAGGATTACAACTTGTTAATTGTTAAATGATTATATGCACCAGTTCAGGTGTTTGGCCTGACTTATCCTTTAGGTTTATGAAGTGATGGGTCTGAACAACTGGCCTGGACCTCAAGTTGTCATAATGATGACACCCAAACAATTTCATCGTGACATTCCAAAAACCCAATGACACAATATGACATTATCACTAATGTGTCATTAAGGTGCAGAACATGTGACATGTCATTATTCTGATAGTTACACGTCACCCTTATGTAGACCCCTTCAAATAAAGCGTTACCAATAAATCCGACATGTTACTCACTTAGCGTATCCTTAGATTGAACTCATTTTCAGTTTTGCTGTCTTGTGATTTTAAATGTTTTTTTTTAATTATGTATATTTTTATCGATTTTTAGTTTTCCTTTGTATTAATCATTCTGTGTTCTGGTTTACTTGTCTATAAGTTGGCCTTGAGTGTCCTGATAGGTGCCCTTAAACAAAAGAGACAATAGTAACACTAATAATACATTTTATATATGTCCAAATGAATAACAAAGATAACTTACAAAACATTGAGCATGTGGTTGCCATCTTTGCAGAACAGTTTTGGTAACATCTCCTCTGAATGTTTCCCTAAAGGCCTGGAGATCACATGGGACGGGGACAGTCTGGTGGAGGTGGTGGCTGCGCCCCACCTGAAGGGACGCCTCTGTGGCCTGTGTGGGAACTATAACGGCCATAAGCGGGACGACACCATGGGCGGCGATGGCCAGTTCCGAATCGATGTGGATGAGTTTGCAGACTCCTGGCGCGTGGACGGAAACGAGGTGTGCGAGCAGCCCCACCGTAAGCCCATATCCAACCTGTGCCCTGGATCTGCCAAAGTGAAGCGGCGTGCACATCTTGCCTGCCAAAAACTCAAATCCTGGGAGTTTCAAAAGTGCCACCCTGTGGTCGACTTCTCGTCCTTTTATAAGTGAGTGTTCTTCACCTTGTAAAGGGTAAAACGTCCTTTTGTCACACATGAACACACCACAGTGGGAAATTCTCTCTCTGAAGTGTAGCAGGCAGCAGTGTGTACAGTATCTTAATAAAGTGTACCTCAGTGGTGCCATTGGCAGTGCTGGGATTTGAACCCACAGCATTTCAATCACAGGGGCAACTCCCTAACCACCAGGCCACCTAGGAGTATTTTAGAGTTTAGCTCTTCATGAACAATACCTCAGTTTGTCATTTAGTTGAATTACAAAAGAAGGCTGCAGTAAAGAAATGTTAATAAAGTTGTCGTTATAAGTTCATATTATTTTATTGGAAATACAGGCCACTTTAGGCTGAATGATTAATTAGGTTTCAGTTCATTCACATAAATAATCGAATGTACATTTTGTACAAAAAGGAAAGTGCTGTATGTTTAAATGTATTTTGTTCGACCGCTGTTAAAAGAGTAAATGTTTATGGGGAAAAGCACAACATTTTTATGATACTATGCTGAAATGACCAGCGCAATTGCATCTAGTGAGCACCAGGTTGTGCTATTACTCCATGATTGTAAAATAAGCTCAACAGGAGCATGGATAGTAAAGTGCCAGCACCCCACAACACAGTGTGAGCAATGTAAGTTTTGCTTTTTAACCCATTCACCAAGTAAAGCAGTGGGCAAACAAAAACGTTGAGCAGTGTGTGGGAACGGTTCCTTGCTCAGCGGTGCGTTAGTGGTACTGGGATTCAAAAGCACAACCTTCTTATCTGGGCCACCATCTGCCATGTACACAATGTTCAAAAGCTTGTAGCTACCTCCTCATCCAGTGTTTCTTCTGAAGTTGGGTATTATTATTGAGTTTTTCCCTCATTTTACATTCAAATCCAGTTGATTAATGCAAATTCAAGTACAATTAGTGAGGTCGGGACCTGATGTGGGATGACTGATGTCTGGATCACAAACTCCCCTCCAGTTGATCTCCAAAAGAACAGATGGAGCTCTATCACTCCAGAGAAACTTTTCTGACTGCTTCAAAGCCTTGGCTGTGGGGCTTTAATTCCCCTGTACCTGATGTTTGACATTGGCCATGAGGACCATAGGCTCATATTTTGTGTCCCGTTTTTTGGCAGTACTTTAATCAGGAGTTTGTTTATAATATGTTGCTGGGAAAATTGGGTCTGGAAACTTTGGACCTACACCGTATGTGTGCTTTCATGGGATTATAATGATCATAAATTTCTCTTTGTTTGTACAGCGTCCTTCAGCATCACTAACGAGCTCAGATCCTGTGTAAGCCCATATGATTGTATTTTGGGTAATATGATCTTCACTCTGTGCAGGTCATGTGTAACGGACATGTGTGAGTGCCCAGTGCATAAAAACTGCTACTGCGAGTCTTTCATCGCCTACAGTCGGGCCTGCGAGAGGGAGGGAGCGCCTGTGCTTTGGAAACCAGAACAGTATTGCATGAGTGAGTAACTGCTGACAAAACATCATCCCAGTCTGTAATTCACACCAATTTTTCCTGTTCCACATTTTCATCAGTGACCTCTATGTCATTCGTAATTCATCACTCTGTTAAAAACAAGTTACAGTTATTCAGGGAGATAGAACTGGCTTATATTCCAGATTATGTTCCAGAATTAGACCTATGAAGCCATAAGAACCAGTGTAAAAAGAATTATGCGCATGGGAGTAAACATTCTAGAACAGAGTGAATGGTGTATAACATTTTAAAACAGGGTGGAAAGGAGAAAACCTCCTAGACTAGTGTGAATGTTCGTGAAAACATTCTAGAATACAGTGAAAGTTAATGAGAATAGTGTGAATGGGGTAGAATATTTAACATTTAGATTTATTTAAGACTGACATGGCAGGAAACAACACTGCTATAACAATCGCGACTATTAATGTTTTAGAATCGTGTGCATTTTAGTCAGAACTTTCTACAACATTCTAGAATGGTATGATTGTTGGTGAGTATTCTAGAACAGTGTAAATGCTAAACATAAACTACATTGAGGGCAAACATTTTGTTTGATAATGAATCCATTATTGACTTAAAATGATTTGATAAGTTTCTTTTTGATCTCCGTGTAAGTGCTGCCTGTTGTGTCTCAGTTTGTTTATGTCTTTTGCCTTCCAGCCACACAGTGTAAACATGGCACAGTTTATGACACGTGTGGTCCCGGTTGCACCAAATCCTGCGACAACTGGAATGAGATCGGCCCCTGCCTCAAGCCCTGCGTGGCTGGCTGCCACTGTCCGGCCAACCTGGTTCTCTTCCAAGGTCGCTGCATCAAGCCCACCTCCTGCCCCGGCCGGTGACACCTGTGACCCTGCTGAGGGAGCTGCAAGCCAAAGACTGATGCCAGGATCGCTGAGCGCTCATGTCTGAGGCTGGAGGGTTGAACCAGATGCCTCAGGACCGGTGTGTTGTGAGCCTTCCTAAACCGATTCATCTGGTCAGGACATTGGGACAAAAAAAACAAGTGGCCTTTGACCAACCAATTGCTCTATACATACTGAGCCACAGGGCCCTCAGGGCATTCCCAGGAACGCGCCGAAACTAGTCAGGTCACCTCAAGCCCATGCACTTCAGAGTCCCGTGAGCAGCTGTGGCCGTGGACTGAAGCACCTGCTCAGCATGGTAGTGCTAACTGGCCTCTGGACAACACAGAACCTCAAATTACAGGGAAGATGTCAACTGTACACTGAACTCTGGTGACAGGGGGTGCTTATAAACCAACAGGGAACATTAGACCAACTTGGAATTGAAAAAAAAAAAGGAATCAAAATGCTAATTTTATTAACGTTGACTTAAAGGGAACTATTTATGTATTTGTTATTTAGATTTTGTTGTTTATTTTTATGTTGTGTCCACCAAGGTGTGAGAGCTCACAAACATACTGTATTCTTAAAAGCTCAGAGTATTTTTTTTTCATGTGTGCAGTCGCACATGCTCATGTGTTTGAGTGTGTGGCTGTGTGTATGTGTATGTGTATGTGTGTGTGTGTGCGTCGTGAACATTGTGTACATTTCACTTGACTGGTAAGCAATTATTTATGATCAGCATTAAGGACTTATATCCTCTCAAAGGAACAGGCGTTCTTTATGTGCTGCTGCTGTTCCTCTGGACGATTTCACGCACCGACGTTCTGCCCTGAACGTCATGCTGCAGGAGTGGCAGGAGCTGAGGACTTTATTCAGGTTCTGTCGCAGCACAGAGGGGCTAAAGTTTAGCATTTGCCCCTATGGTGGCAAAAAAAGAACAAATTGTCAAATTGGCTTTCTTATTTAAAACATGGCTAACTCGGTACCTGATGTTGTTGATGAGCTTTAAATGGCATAAACAATAAATAATTATCCACTTTAAATGACTTCTGCAATGGTGATGATGGAAAAGGTGAAATAACCTATAGCACTCTGAAGAGAATTCTTAAACAGTTAGAACTGGTATGCTGTTTAAAGGAGAAATGTCTTAGTGTGGGCGAACTTTTAACCTAGAGCTGCAAATGATTGATTTAGCTAAATGACCAAGAAGCGTATATGGCTTTAAAATATGTAATCAGGAGATAGATACACCAATCAGCCACAATAATAAAACCAATGACAAGTGAAGTGTATAACACTGATGATCTCTTTACAGTGGCTTCTTTCAAAGGGTGGGATAAATTAGGCAGCAAGTCATCAGTCAGTTCTTAAAGCTGATGTTGGAAGCTGGAAAACTGGACAAAGTCCAAACGGTGACAGCTGGATCAAAGCATCTCCAAACCGGCAGCCATTATTTGGTGTTCCTTGTAAATAGCAGTCAGTACCTACCAAAGTGGTTCAACACCAAAACCATATTTATATTTATGGCATTTGGCAGAAGCTTTTATCCACAGCTACTTCTATTCTCTAACTACAGGGGGCAGTCTCCCTGGAGCTTGGGGTAAATGGTCTTGCTCAGGACCCCAGTGGTGGTGTGTTGAATGTAGGATTTAAACACATGACACCATGAGTATCCTACCCACCACCAGCCCCAAGCACACATATCTCATTGAAAGCAGCATTCTAGGTCTTGTTCTTCATGTGGATGTTACTTTTAAAATGTAACACCTGCCCATACATTAGTGCAGACCAAATATCCCCTAATAAGTATCCCCTACTATCAGCAGGATAATGCAGAAAAGTTAAAGATGTTCTCCAAATTCTCCAGATCTCACTCTGACTGATCACCTGTGGGATGTGCTGGACGAACTAATCTGATCAATGGAGGTCCCAACTCGTAACTTCTCTTGGTGCAGGCACCACAGTAGATCTTTAGAGGAGTCCATGCCTCATTTTGGCAAAACAAGGGGGACCTACACGCTAACGCTACCGATGTTGTGTTTAGTTAAACTGTGAAATTTCAATCACCCCTAAAGCAGTAATAACCAGGGTTTGTTATTATTGCCTACATTTATTGACATACTAGTTCTCCCCTTCAGTTCATGAACAGAAAAAGGCAACATGCAAGTTAGCAGCACATATGCAATTGATTTTAAAACAAAAACGATGATTTTATCAACACGTGGTAGTGCAAGTCAAACCGATACAGGCAGATCCACCTCACAAGTGATCGTTTGAAGGAACAGGTCACCTAAAAATGCTTGCGTATATAATAACGAATAAAAGCTTATTTCAGTCATGTCAGCATTTTTAGACCAACTTTTCCTTTAGAGGTAGTATAAACCCCAACACTGAGAACAGGCCCGAGTTTGTATCTGCACCTCGGAATGCTCCTCGCTGCATTAAATGCAAAAATCCACAATACATTCATTATGAGTTTTTTGTTTGTTTAAAATATGGTATTGCTATCGTATAACAATGTGTTGCTTCAATTAACCAACCATACTGGCAGATGTAAACCGAGGCATCATGGTCTCTCCCATTATTTAGGCCCTCCGATCATCACTGAATATGACTCCTCTGACAGCATTCGCAAGCTAGCAGTGCTAATACGCTAGCTGGGCCTGACATCACCATGCACGTCCACCATCTGATATATTATTGCAAACTTTATACACTAAATAGAAACCTCACAATATCAAAAATAATGAACATTAACATTTAAAAGAATGTGCAAATTGAATAAACTCATTCTGTTTTTAAAGGTATGGATATAATGATATATATGTGTATGTATAGCTTCACTATCTATTGGTTTTGATTGACCAAGAAATTGAAAAAAGACCCAAAGCAGACACACAAAGGCAAGGACGTGTTGATATCTTGAGCAGTTCATTTAGAAGGGAAAATGTGACATTAAAAGATCATGGGTGGTGGTGTGTATGGCTTGTGTTTGTGTGAGGTGGTAGACGGCCCACAGAGCTGGTGTTAGCCCACTGACTGGCGATCCAGTAATGAGTGGCTGTGAGTCTTTCCACAGGGGGCAGCACTGGACCCGGTGCTACAGAGTCATAAAATCTTCTGTAAAATGGAATTGGGCACTTCAAGGGTTTCATCCTTAACCAGAACAATATCATAAGAGTCCATGTATTTCTCCAAACGCTCATCCACCTGTATGGGGAGATTAAACCAAAGTCTAATAATAATAATACCAAAAAACACATTATCAGTAAAGTAACTTGTCTCGATGTTAAATTATACAGAACATAATTTTTCATCAGAATACCAAACCAAACTAAACTTTGAATAAATATTTTACATTAATGTTCTAAAATGGCAGATGCTAGACATACTACAGTATAAAGGGTTTGTAAAGAATATTGCTTTAGAGACTAGTGATGTATCCCAGTGCACCAGCTCAAGTCTCCAGTAGAGGGCAGCGGTACATTATACCAATTAATGACAAGCAGTGTTTTTCTACTGGAATCAAAACACTCCGAATCCGAAGCAGAGGTGTGGAAATAAGCAGTCACCTTATCATTGAGAAAGCCAACTTTAAGGATGTTATCCACGTTCGGAACACCGTCAGCCATAGTGAGGTCTCCCAGGGAGTCGCCAAGGAGGACGATGTTGCCGTTATCCTTCAGCTGTTTGAAGTACTCTGTGTTCCTCAAAGCTCCATCGTGTTTGTTGTACACATGAATAAGCTCTCCTTTAAAACCTTTCAGGATGCCCTGCAGAACAAGAATGCTCTTTAAAGTCAGCACACACACTGCAGCCGAGGTCTCAGTCATTCTCGCTACAGGTGATAGACAGGTGAAAGATTCATTTTCAGTCCAGTCTGAACCAGACAAGTTTTCAGAAGAATGTTTGTTTGTTAACCCACACAGTGAGCAACACATGAATAATTCAAGCAGAATAAAGTACATCTAACTTAAGGCCTGAACCAGTGAAGAAACAGGAGCAGATGATTCCGGATGATCAGGCGGTGATCAGTATACTGGTGGTGCTGAATGCTGAGTGGTTGGAACTCCTTTAATCAATAATAATAGTGGACACTCTTTCTCCTTCCCATTCAACGATTTCTTTGTCTTTATTATTGGCCACATTGTTGGCATTTTTTCAAAAGATTCCTGAGGAAACAACCTGGTATTATTAATCAACAGGTGTTCTCAGAAGTTCATTAGTGGAATTTCTTGCTTCTTAATGGGTTTGGGATCATCACTAGTGATGGTCAGGCTCATACATGCCGGTTCTACTCCACAATATGGAAAAAAAAAACACTTAACTTAGTAAACTAAGTCCATCATTGCTATATTTCAAGACATTTTCTGGTTTGTTTAACACTTTTTTAGTTTATTACATAATTCCATGTGTTCCTTTATCATTTTGATTGTTTTCAATAATAATCTACAATGTAGAAAATAAGACAAAAAAAAACCATTGAATCAATTTTTTGACTGGTAGTGTATGTATGTAGGGGTGTGTGTTTATACTACCAGAAAAAAATTGGACACACATTAGTTACTGAATAGTAGGTTTTATGAGGAATAATGGATTCAGCTTTGATCCTGGGGGTAAATAAAGGAAATCATTACAGAGAATGTCAAGGGAGATTTAATTTCCTCTGGGATCAATCACGTTTTCACGATTCTGATTCTATTGAGTCACCTCCATACTCACATTCTCATCAAAGTCCATGAAATTGGACACCACTTTGACGTTGGGGTGGTAAACTCCAGCCTGTCTGATGACCTCCTCCAGGACGTCACCCAGCCCGGCCGAGAAGATGAACACAGGAACGTTGTGCAGATGCAGCCGGTCGAAAAACTGCTCATAACCCTCCCTGCCATAGAAGATTAAAATACACTGTGAACAGCAATAAATCATCTTTATACCATCGTGATGTTTTATTTCATCAGTTATTTTGACTAAATTACATACAATGACGAACACCTAACCATGAAAATTATTATAAACAAATAAAATTGGTAAAAATATAAAGCCCTGTGACTAAAATTTTATACTGCTTATTATAAGAAAGTTCTGTAGTTTTGAAAATGAGCAATTAAAAGTACAATTAAAACCCTTAGAGTTTAAGAGGTAAAGTGTTGACAAGAATACAAACATTTAAACCTGAGAAATAAAAAACAATCATTATACAGCCTTATGCAAATCATACCGCAGGCTAACATCCGACTCTCTCACAACTTCGGGAAGCTTATCTCTCTGTAATCTCTGCTCCACCAGTAAAGAGTGTGACTTAAAGTACCTGAAAGAAACGGCAATAAGAAAGCAATGAATGTGTTAAAAGAGTATGTGGGCTGACAAGAATAATATTCCATTGTTACCACAATACTGGCCAAGGACACTAAGGTATGTCTCCACCCACTGCTCCCCAGGGTGTGTTCATGTGTGACAAACGGATACTTAACACAGTTTTAATACATTGCTGCCACCTAGTGGACATAATTTGAACTTCAGTAAAAGACTTAGTTGTGATTTTGAGGTGGTAATCAGGTATTTGAGCTCAGAGACACCAATGAGCATTTAATAACCATCAAATACTTTTCATACCAGCCCCTGATATCCCAAATGAGGATAATCCTCATTGACCTCACAAATGGTCCACATTTCTTTATTATCCCGATGTGTTGCAATCTAGGATTGGAGCAAAATCATGGACTGCCTGGTGGTTCCAGAGGACTGGCTTTAGATGCAGGGCTCTAATCATTCAATGCTTTTTATTTTGAGGATCTGGACAAATAATCTTTCCAGATGAATTTCAATAGTGCTCTCCACATTATCATAACAAACGTGCATTATTTAATAATTAAGTTGGTTTAGGGCTGCACAGTGTTTAGCCTTAATTTTTATTGCAATAATATTCCCAGAAATAATGATCAAATAAGATGGCAATATGCAAACGAGCCTCTAAACCAATCACAATGTTTCTGACAAGGTGACTAATAAAAGCTCCAGGTGAGTTACTAGGTGTTCTGATGAATCAAGTGCTTCAGGTAATCCAGCAAAAGTCTATGTTTTAACCGTTAAAAGGTTGGCGAATCGGTGCATGACCGGGTGGGGCTGAACTGCTTCAGTCAGGAACAGGACACATATTTAAATGTGTTGATTTTGTGACATCACAAAAACTAGGGATGCACCGATACCACTTTTTTTGAAAATGAGTACGAGTACTTGCATTTTAGTACTCACCGATACCGATACCG
>JBBKCR010000038.1:24002030-24021911 GCA_037577295.1 Ladigesia roloffi
TGTTCCATTTACGTGTTCTCCGCGAATGCTTAAGAGGAGCCTCGCCTAGCCTCTGAAGGAAGTGACTTGGAAGGACGTGTCCTGCCGAGGAAGTATCCTTGACTATGAGAAACACGCCGTTACTTCTTGGTCCAGATGCAAAGATGTTCATTTTGACTGAATTTCATCACTTAAGAATATTTAAATGAGCTAAAAACGAGAGGGGACATAAAATCAGCAGCGTTACGTGTCGTATGCATTGATCTGATGAGAATTATTTGTAAAATGGTGCTTCACGTGATATGAATATTATGTTACCATTATAGAGTGAGTCTGTGTGTGGACCTCTAGAACCCACATTATTTCTTCTGTTAGTGTTCATACATAAAGTAACCTCGCAGCATAGAATTAGCTCAAATATCTGATTATACATTTTATAGATTAAGTGTGAAGTTTTCTGGGTGACTGAACAGTAACTTTTTTTGTATTCATTTTGAAGACAATTCCTCTCCTCACCAACAGATGGCGCCAAATTCCCTTTTTCTCCCGAAAAAGGTCAAAAGAAATAGCAACTGCTCCACCTTGCGACATGAGAAGGGAGGTCTTCTAATTAGCTGCATATCCGTTGTGTTTCGGGCCCAATAATCAAGAATATTAGTCTATACATAAGAATACAGGGGAATTTAAAAAGTTTTAACACATAGTGGTGAAAAAGAAGTGAATAATGAATCAATATGAATCATATTTACATACCAAAACTCTGTCAATGGGAATCATAATTCAGCATTATTTTAGGTGAGTGAATAAGGACTGCTTATATCACCTTGGTAGCCTTACTAATGGCACCAATAAACCTCAGAGACGGGAAAAAAACTAAATCCAAGGGAAAGGTAGGGTTCGGCCCGTTAAAACAAACTGGGCAAAGTGCAAAGCAAGTGCAGTTAACCAGTCATCGCATTCAGATCAAGTAAGAGTTAGCAAGGGAGATAGGTGGGAAGATACAGAGAGAGAGAGAGAAAGAGAGAGAGAGTGAGTGTGTGAGTTAGACCTTTATGTGGTAATAAAGGGATATTTGAGGAGGCCTATCTAATAGTGACCCTGACCAACATCAGAAGGGGCTTTGTGTTAAACTCCAGTGCACACATTAACCTGGTCTGCTTTACACACACTCGCGCACACACACACACACACACACACACACACACACACACACACACACACACACACACACACAGTGTTTGTTGACATCTTCACTCTCTACAAGCAGAGAAAGCTTAATTGCACCTGGACTCCAGCACTTCGATTATGAAACCTGAGAGGGTCACCCATGAGGGCATCAGTGATTATGACAGCTCTGTTATTCTAAGCGTTTTGACCCCTCACGAGAGGTCAGCTGGCAGTCACACACTTTGCACCCAACTGGCCAAATGGAGACAAGCTTGGATACTTGTAAAAATCATGGCTGAACTGAGTCCTAAACTTTGTTGGATGGTAATATTTCCAAGCTGTAACAGTTGAAGATGAAACAGAAGATACGGTCACTCAAAGTTCAGCTAGATTCATTAATCCAGGCAAACACTGAAATAGACCAACCAGGCCAAAGCTTTTGTGGTTAAGTTGAAGAAAAAGTCAGCTGAGCTCCATTAGGCCTTTTAAAGCCACAATAGGTCACATGATCAGAGACCAAGCCTGGAAATTACACTAAGTCCTTTAAAGTTAAACCAATTCTACACCAATCATTGGGCAGCATTATCAGGAAGCACTATTGTCAATTTAAAAATATGAAAAACAAAAACTAAATGGGATGAGGACCAGTACTAAATTCCAAGGAAAACAATAAAAAAACACACACACTTGCCCCGAAATGTGTATTTCAAACTAGCTCTCAGGTCCTTCAAGACTTCGAGACCACAGAAACATGGACCTTTTAGGGAGTCCTGAGGACTCCTGTATTGATGGTAAACTGAATGGTGTTGGAAATTCAGTCCATTTTAAACTATAGTCATTATTTAGCCCTTCAGGACTGTTGCCACTAGTGATCAAGAAGAGATAAAGAAGATTCAAAGAGTTTCCAGGGTGTGTCTCGGAGGGTTTTGTCTAAAAGAATGTATAAACATTCATTCTGCACAATGTGTGTGTGTGTGTGTGTGTGTGTGAAGAACACGTGAATCACTCTTGCTCCATACGTGCTTAAAAAAGGGAGAAAGGATTACAGTATCTCAGAGGACAACGACTTAGATAAGGCCTAACGATTTAAAGACTCATTTAGCAAGTTTAATTAGACAGGGTCATGTATGACTCTTGTGTGTTTGTCACACACACACACATCAGTTTCCATAGTGTCAGACGTGACCCTTGGTGTGTGTAGTTACAGATTAACATGGGGCTTTTTTAGGGAACTACCATAAGTACCCTCATCCCACTTACTCTGCTGTTTAAACACCTCCAGGTCGTCACTTTACAATCGCTTGCTGTCGTCAGATGCTAAGCTAATGCTAAGTGTTAGGCTGAGCCTTTAGCTTGCGCCGTATTTTTTTACCACTTTTTATCCATTCTATTGTTCGAACTGACCCCCCCCTCATATTTCTGTCTCCTTCTCACTGTCACTCTCGGCACTAATGGCCCTTTCGGTGCAATAAAGTGGCGTCACTAATAGGCAAGTGCATGACAGATTGGTTTTCGATGCTCTAGGTGGTGTATCTACTGCGTTTGCAGAGTGGGTGGGGGTTGT
Source organism: Ladigesia roloffi (assembly GCA_037577295.1). NCBI lineage: Eukaryota > Metazoa > Chordata > Actinopteri > Characiformes > Alestidae > Ladigesia > Ladigesia roloffi. The sequence goes on from JBBKCR010000038.1 coordinate 24,004,741, forward strand.
TTAGGACCTCGTTTCGAACTACTGCTTTCAAGCTGATAACATGAGTCAAGGTGCTTTTTCTTTCCTTCTCTGTCTGACGCAAGCCCTTTTGTTAGGATCTTTACTTTTGGCCCATCTCGGACAAAGTCTTCTCTGCTTTTTGGAGGGCGACATCACGTCTTAATGCTACTGCATGTGTTTCTCTATAGGCCTCCCCAGCTATAGGAGTGGGCCCCAAACTTCTGACCCCCCCCCATACCTCCATTCCCCTCTTCTTTCACACATGCACATGTTGCATAAAATGAGTAAATATTGTCCAGCAGTTTGTCCCGAAATTATATGGTATTCATCATAATATTCACCATTAACAATTGATGTGCTAAGACCATTCATCATTTTATATTGCAGTCATTTCATTCAACCATAGCCTTGACTGATGCAAAGGCCTTCACTTTATAAGATGCTTTTGTTATACTACGGAGGCCAGATGGCTAATTTCCGTTAGCGCCTCTATGTGATCTTCAGTTTTATATTAGCAACTAGCTAACAGTGTTGTATGTCCTTTTTCCCACATGGCAGCTGAATCTCAGATGAGATCCTTGACAAATGTTTCATGTAGTGCCCAGGACATCCACCGAGTACTATAATGAGAGTAGGAAGCTTGGGTTTAAAGCTACCTAATCAGATCGCACAAAATCAGGACAGGGCCTTTTTTCTTCTCTTTTTCTGGCCTCCGGGTGGAAGGTCACAGGGCATGTCTACATTTTTGCTTTAATTTTTAGCCTGATGCATTTTTCCCAGTCTTTCACTCACTCTCTCTCTCTCTCTTGTTTTCCTCCTGCCGTACTGCGTCCCTCATCATGTCTTTTTCTCTTTCACCCTCCCCGTCCTCCTCTGTCATCACTATGACCACAGTGTCGCCCTTGGACTGCCCCCCTCTGACCCCCCTGTGTCCTGTCTCAGGGGCTATCAGAGTCATCAGAAGCTCCATCAGCAGCCCTATACATCACACAGCAGCTTCGGACCAATCAAAACTCACAACCCATCGACTCGCTGACCCGCAGATCCAGAGATGACAGAATTTATTTTTGATCAGTTTAGCGGTAGGTCACTGCGGCTTATGAAATCATTATCGTTTGTAACTTTTACAAAATTGGAATTCCGTTTGAGACTCGGATGTACTAATTTTTACAGACTCTACTGGCGTGCATTTATCTAATTCAGCACTTACATTGAGCATTGCCCAAACCAACGCAGACTCGCCTTGATACTTACGAGTTCTGATTCAGTTCTTAATTTCAGACTAGACTGTATTGAATCAGGACTTGCTGTATTGACTTTGGGACTTGAGGCCTGCATGTACTGACTCAGCACTTAACATGTACTGACTCAGCACTTAACATGTACTGACACAGCACTTAAACGGCATAGTGTTTATTCCTTGTCCTAACTGGACTAGCTTGCCTGTACAGACTCAAGACTCAGCTTGAGGCCTGCTTGTACTGACTCAGGTAAGATTTGAGACTTGTGTGACTTGACTTACCTGACTTGACTCAGAATTCAAAATGAGTCTTTTCTTTACTGATTCAGAGCTCAGGTTGAGGCTTGCTCTTATTGACTCAGATTTTGACTCTCGTTTGGTCTGTATTGACTTGGGACTCAAATTAAGGCTCTTTAATTCCACTGTCAAGAAAAACTCAGAGGATTGTACACAATGGTGGTGAATGGAACCAGATGTCTGAGGAGTTAAAAGTGCCCTCACAGATTATATGAAATAATTGTGAAAACACTGGTGCCTGGACATTGCTTTTTCACTGGTTGTGAGAAGGTCTTGACCTAAAAACCCACTGCACTCTACCAGGCGTAAACATTTACTTCGAAAAACAAATCAGGGCAAGAATGTTTTTTCTTAATTAATAACTTCTGAGATATAGGGTTGGTTCGACTGTGTCAGCATACACATTTTATGCAGCAATAGTGAAAGCAGTGATGGCCCACATTAAAGAGAGTCCCAGAATGTGACTCAGGACCCCCAGCATCATTCTGTGGCTCAGGTATCAGTTGTACGTGATGCGGCGAGATGACTAAGCCATCAGAAAGTACACATTTCACAAACATACATACACACACTATGCAATAGCCTCTTATGACCAGCTGCTATGAAACCCCAAGTGCTCTAGTCACTCGTGTTCTAGTCCTGCAGGAACAGGACAGACAGCCTATCTGGAAAGTACATCTCGAGAAGCAATAAATCACTCTACTAATGCGTCATCAAAGTGCCTCTTTGGTGAGACCAAAGCCTTCTTTAGGAGGGTCAAAATGAACAAATAAAGATCGCAGGAGGCAGAGTGTTCTTCTCTGTTGCACAACACGTCTTAAATCAGCCAGTGGAGGAAAACAGCCTTAGAACGGACCCCCCCACCCCCAAACTGTAAACAGATCAGTGACACACTGGTGCAGAGCCACTTGAAAAAACTTTATTGGGTGTTTTCTGATGAAAACAAAACCAAGTCTTTGACTGAAATTTGGGCAAAAAACTGAGTTACAAAACAGCATTTCGGTAACAATCCACAAATGAAAGCCTCGCTTTGGTCTGGCTCTCAGAACTCAGAAAATGTTATTGATCCTGGAGGAAGCTACTTATCTGTTACATGCTGCTTGGTGGAAAACGTGGAGATGTTTTCTAGGTGACAATGGGTTCCAAACCTTAATGTCTTTGCATAGTTTTTCTATGATTTTGTAAATGGTTTAAACAGGAAATATAATATAATATGATATAATACCAGATCCTCTGAGAGACATAACATCACAACACACACTTTGAACAAAAAAATCTACAAAATATCAAAAAGAATAAAGCAAAAAAGCCCCATAATCTTATATTAGATAAGATGCCCACCCTATCCCATACCATCCATATAAAATACAAACATGCCAAGTTTCTCAAGTATGTTAAATCTTTGACCAAGTATCGGTACTGATGTGAATTGCCTTCTGTCAGTGTGCTGCTCAATAACAAACTTTCATAATCAAAGAATTAATAATTATAATAATGATACATTGTATTTATAAGCTCCTTTACAGAAGTTATAAAAGTTCAAGAATACATATATTAAATAAATATATTCATATAATCATTTTAATAATTGCAAAACTATAAGCTGAATTTTAACTGAATTTAAAGTGAACACATACAAACTATTTTCCCACATTTATTGCAGGAGGCTTGTAAACAATGCTAAAAGGTCATTTAGCACTCTTAAAAGAATAGAAAGATCTTTAAAATCCATATAGTTAGTTAATTTTAAGATCATAACTGGGGTGGAGGTGTGTGAGTGGACGGTCCGGAGTCCATCCCGCTTGTCCTGACACAGGCTTTACCTTCCTGCTGCAGGATCACCTTTCAGAGGGGCAAAAAGTCAGAGGTCGGCTATTAGGGATCCCCACTCACCTCCTGACAGGGGTCAGGCTGAGCCGGGTGATAATGTGGGCGACAGCGAGGCAGGAGCCGTCATCACTTTTCTGCTGAGTATCGAGGGGCCTGGGGGCATTCGGGCGCCTCTTCATCCCCGTCCCGACTCTTCAGGCCCTCCAGTCCTCTTTCTGCGGGACAGGACTCTTTATGAACTCTACTGAGTGTGAAGCAGATACAATGACAGTCTATAAATCAGGAGCTGATATATGAGCTTCATCATATCAATTAATCTGGGATACGATATCATTTTTATTGTGCTTTAAATGAGCGCTCAACAAATGGGGTTCCTTTATTATGTGGAGTTTTTGTGTGTTGAGATAAATCAAGCTATGTTTATCACTGATGGTGAGGAACTGGTGGAATAGTTTTTGTATAAATGGATGGGGTGTTACCAGCAAAGGGTACCGTACTGAAGAAATGCAAATGGAAGACAAAGGAAGGGGAGCTTGAGGTCCTCAGATGTAACCTCAGATGCGGGGTTCTTCAAATGAAGACCACAGTTCAGGCTGTGGTTCTGGATGTTGGAGCTCAACCTGAAGAGCAGGACAGGAGAAGTATGAATGCCTTTGAGCTTTGGCTCTGATGAAGACATTTGGAAGAATTATGCATGAGAAAGTATATAAATTTATCTTGGAACAAATCAAGCCTCATCTGTGGCCAAACTGAAGATTCAATTTTGAAGATGTTTTAAGAAGAATCAAATGAATGTGAAAGACAATAATGCTCAGAACCTTTGAAGGTAAACAAAGAAAAGCATGACCATCACAACCTGATGATCTTTGTCTCTTGGGGCCTTCAGGCTTCTGAATGGCTTGTTTCCTGAATATTCTGGAGAAACATAACCTATTTTGTTAGTACATATAGATTTTTGAATTATCCTTCAATAATACTTTACTTGCTGCATAATGCAGATATAACCATACCATAAACATTACGTGGCAGATGTCATAATCTTTCATTAGTCATCAAGACAGGTTATATACTTTAATATAACAGTGTCATGTTACCATTAGCGCTTAAGACAGACATTAAAGTCATGAAATGCTCATTTGAAATCAGAACATCATACAGAACAGGATCTGTCTTGATGATTAAAGTAATGGGCATAATCTCTCAAAACAACTCATGACAGAACATGACATTCGCCATGATGTGATTGTCAGTTATGTAGCAGAGCTTAAGTAAAGTGTAATTTTTTTCTTACATTTCTTTGCACTAATATGTCCTAGTCATGAAAATGGTACTTTAGGAAACTAACCTGGTACTTCATGATACTTGCCTTTATTTTTAGGAGTGCAGGTTTGGAGACTCTATTTATATAATATAATGAATAAGAAAGAACCATTCTTAGTACAGTGGTACTGTAAACCCCTTTTAGAGCTAAGAACCATTTTTTTAAGTTTCTTAAAATAACCAAATTTGTCTGATTCTTAATCAGAAGCTTCGTTTAATGAATTAAAGTAGTGCATGTAACCTTTAAATAGTTCTTAAAGTTGTGATGGTTCAGTAATTAACAATTGCCTTAATTAAAGAACCCGGTTGCCAGATTTTCTTCCCAATTAGTTGTCCACCCACTCACTCGGACTCCAAAATCCCATGATTCTAACTGCACTGGGAGGGTGAAGGTTAGAGCCATGTGAAACGTCATAGCACCTTTTTGTCACTGGATGGATCAATACACTCTCCACTGCTAGACTGCAGTATAAATCACAAGACTGTATTTCAAACTGTACTATAGCTGTTGACAACACTGGGTCCGTTTTTGTTCTTAAGTTTCACCATGGTCCTGGATGGACATTGTTTCATTTCATTGTTTACTGTAAATGTGGTTGAAGTGAAAATAAAAACAGACTTGACTAAGGGCTAATTCTGTTGTCAGCTAGCAGTTAGCATCACAAAGATGATCCTTGTCTTTTGGGATGGTGAGGACATTCTACCCATCCAGAGAGAGCAGTATTCTCTCTTGGACTCCTATCAATGGAAAGATTTTTAATATCTTGTTACTCTCGACATTGCTTGGATCTTTAACTGGACAGAGTGTCTGTGTGCACAGGAGCAACACACACAAGTGTCTTCAATATAAATATGGAATTATCATTGATACACAAGCCAGTACTCATCAGAAATACTCTCATGTCCCGAAGTGATCTGTGGGTTGAAACACTTGCACTGAAAGGCCACTTGCCTGGCTGGACAGTGCGCGGTGGAGGCCGAGACCCCACCCTGACCCCTGGCTACAGTTTAATCTGCCCTCCAGGTCAAGGAGGGGTCAGGACGACCGTAATGACTTCCTCCTAATAAAAGTTTGATATATGGACTCTCTGATATGCTTTGCTGTTGACCACTGTGTCACCCCATTAGGTTCCGGGGAGGGGGGGGAACAAATCCTGTCCAAATAAGAGCGGCCTGCTCATGACCTACAAAAGTAATCACCCCCCCCCGATTCCAGCCGGAACCAGGCACACACGGATGGAGTCTTGGCATGACAGGAGATGCTGGTAATGTCATGCCTGGGAAATGACTAGGCAACATATTCAAGATGGTTCAAAAAGTCTACAGCTCATGTGTACTTTTGTTTTTTCAAAATTTTTTCCCATTGTTTGCTCGAGGCCAGTTGCAGCTAGTTCAAACCTAATGCTAACTGTGCTATGGCTAGATGTACTTCATTTGAAGTGTCTTGTCAACATGTCTTTTTGAACTGCTGCTAATGCAACATCACTGGACAGCTCAACATGCTTGGAGGAGAACCCTAATTTCCCACAGTGGCTAGCAATGAGAATACTGAGGCGGACGGCCATCCTACCAGGCTTGGATGTTACATTGGTAGGGATCAAATTTGACGGGACCCTCACTTAGCCAATTGTATCATTTGGGAGTCCCCAAATCATCTTTTTTTTATACCAAAACTATATAAAGGACAAAATTCCACAATTCCAACTTGATTGCTGCTCGTTTTTAAACTTGCTACTGCTGGTATTACACAAAAGAGTCTGCATCTGTATCAGAAACCCCAAGCAATTCTATTTCAGATTGCTCAAGGTTTTGTTCAATGCTAATTACATATGCTGTAAGCTTCCGCAACATTCCTGCCTAGGGCAAAAGTAAAGAAGCAGATACCTAAGCTGATCTATTATGGGGTAAAAAACTACCTGTCAAAATGTTTTTGCACACCAAAGGCTGTACCACTTATTAATTCATTTAATAAACCACAGATTTTTATTTGCCGAGTGAATGATTATTCATTAAAATATGCCAAAAATAACAAATTTCCTTCATATGATGGAAAGAATCTGTAACAGTGCATGTCTGACATCCTATTAACTGGTCGTGTGGGGATGCAGAGTCAAGCTATAGAAAGTCCTTACATTTTTAATACACTCGTTCACACTTTCAGCACTTTATATCTCATTAAATATCTTACATTTGTCTGGTGATTAATTTTACATTTATAGTTATAGTAGATGGCTTATATAGGTGGGTAGTGATGATGAATTAAATGCAGTTTGTTAAATAAAGTGAACATACTGTAAATGTATTGGTAATCAAAGTATATTGAGGGCATAAAGTGAGTAACATGAAAACGTAGAAAATCTCAGTGTGTGCACAAATGTCTGAGAGGCAGTGTATTTTTGACTTTGGGCCTAAAGATCATTTTAAAGATTGTTTGCTGACGTTCAACTTATTACTAAGCAGAACAATGTGACTCTTGACAGAGTGCTTCCTGCCACCTCTAACACACACACACACACACACACACACAATTGCCTGCATAGTCTGATGTAGTCTGATATACAGCTCAAGCAGCGCAGCGCTTATGAGAAGTGGTCTGGCGTGTGGCGTCATGGTTGTAAAGTTTTATCACTTCTGGGTCCGAGCCTGTGTGTATACGGTGCTTGTGGGCAGACAGAGAGAGAGACTGGACGCAGACTCATCACTTTGGCAGCCCCCATTTACCCACCATGTGATTACACACGTCCAGACCCCTCTCTTAATGAGAGAGAGAGCGAGACAGGGAGAGACAGAGACAGACAGAGAGAGTAACAGATACTGCTGAAGTCATATGAACACAGAGCAGATTTCCCAATAAGACACGCATCGCATCACAATGAATGGAATAAAGTGTTTCAAGCACTCTTTCTCTCTCTATCTTGCTATTACTTGCATTCTATTATTTTGCACACACCTTTTAATGCACATACAGGGAATACAAATGCCCAGCAGGTGGCGACATACTGTCACACACTGATGAATTCGCCTGTCACTCTACAACTTTCTGCTTTGAGAGAGTGAGAGGAGCTTCACAACAACAACCATGCCTGGTTTGACTGAATGACCCTGACTGGCCATGTGCTCCAGGGGTCTTTGTGGTTATTCTTTGAGACTGTAGTAGCAAAAATGTCCATGCACAAACACACAGACGCACAGACACACACACAAGCTAACACATACAAACACATTCCTGCTTTTTTTTAGTATCCAGTAGTATCTAATCAGAATGTAGGGGTCCTACATTCTGATTAGAAAGAAAGAAATGAGAGCACTGCAATTTTATTTTAAATCAGCATATCAGCCTCTCTATCACTACGAAACACAATGTACTTAAAATGTTCTTAACTCTACCTTAATTTATAAACCAAACACCTTAATTTGAATAAAGTGCCCATTAATTTGTAAACTGTTCCCTTAATTTTACCTTAAAAGTGATTTAATGTGTGAGTGTGAAACCCCTTAATCCTAAACATAAGACATTTTCTTCAGGAGGCTCAGTTATTTAAGGGGGATATTTTAAAAAATAAGGGGAAAATTTGGTAGTTTTACCCCTAAATCAGATTTAATCTGTGCAGTTTTCCACTTAATTTTCCTTACATTCCTGGAAATTAAGGTAAAAATTAAGGTCATATTAAGGGGTAAAATTAAGGGGTTTGGTTTCTTAGTGTATGAGTAAGGCAACCATTCCTTGCTGATTTCTGTTTAGTTCCTACAGGAGCTCCTCATTCTGCTTTATGTTTAGTGATCCACTGAATCAAATCATATTCAATGAGGAAGAGTAAAAAAAAACACTGCTGTAATCCACACTCTCCTCTTGTGACAATTTAAATTGTAAAACACTACTAGAAGTTCAAAGGTCATTATTACCATTTAGTTTAAACAAACTATTTGTTTTGAATTATTCAAGTTCTGTGAATACCTTTACTCTATTCTTTGAAGATTTGTCACTTCCTGTAAAATGATGCTTTAAAGAATGATTTTGTTTTCTGGAAAATAGAAGAAATATTGTTTTAAAGACTAAAGCAAAGTTGTTCAGTTCAGTACCTGCACCTCTAAAAGCTAAAACCTGAGAATCTGAACATTTTTACAGTCGCTTAGTTCTTTTTATACATGTAATACTAAGTTTTATTCAAAAAATGTAAACGAATTCAAACCAGCATGTTCACCCTGAAAATGTTACATGATGCAGACCAACACACACACACACACACGCATGCATGCACTCTCACAAACACACACACATATGCAGCACGGCCACAGCTGTAGAGAAAGCCAACTACATCCTCCTGTTCTTCCGGAGAAACAATGGCGGCCGAGTGAATGGGTGAGAATGCAGAGAGTGAGGCAGGTGTCAGGCCGGCCAGCTGCGAGCGGAAAAGAGAGAGAGGGAGAGAGTGGGATAGATGAAGGGAATGAGGGATATGCTTCCCTCCACAAGCACCTGGACGGAGAACAAACGAATGGGCCAGCGCAGGCCGACCCGGACGTCCCACAGAATGGAAAAGAAACACTTCCGCTGGGTTTGTTACTCTGACTGCGGCACCTGAGGGATCACAACCGTAAACAAGCCAGTTCTCAGGCTCGGCTTCAGTAACTGAAAAATGATGGCAGACTCTTCAATATGTCTGAACTAGTGATGGGCCGGTCCACGTTTTTCCAGTTTCGATACAAATCCGATACATGACTGCCTATAACAATACAGATTCCGATATAATACATCTTTTTACTTTAATATTAGCATTATTGTGTGTTTGTTAGAAAGGTTAAATTAATTAGTAATACATAAATATTTATTAATATGATTATTTATTATTAAAAGAGCCAAAAATATACATTATTGTGCTGAATGTAAAGGCATTCCAAAGGAATTTGTCGCACTTCAGAAAAATGTAGCACCAACAGATGTAAAATTTAGAAAATATCAAAAACACATAAATCTTGGCAGAATCTTCTAAATAGTTCAGCTATTGTCCACATTGTGAAAACTGTGTAAAACAAAAAGTGCAAAACTAATATATTTTAAATAAATGTGGACGGGCGGAATTACGAGATGCCCACCTTTAACCTTGTCATGTTTTGAGAGAATCATCTAAATTACTATGTCAATTTATCCATATTATGTGCATTTTAGCCGTAACAGCAAGAAAAAAAATATTTTTTATGACATAATTCAAAGCACCATTTCTGGCACCCTCCTTTTTGAGAGCATTGGTAATTATTGTACTATTCTGTTTGTTGTATTGTTTTTAGGAAACGTTCTGAAAATTTTGCTTTACAATGACACACTTTAAATTCACAGCACAGCATACTGATTGCAAGACCTGATGAGCTCATATGGAAAGTAGAAATATGACTAGACACCTACATTTTTAGCTATAGGTGTTAATAAACAGGGGTAGCCTTTTTCAGATTCTAAATTTCCCATCAAAATGATATAACCACAGGTTCTACAAATTCCACAACAAATAAACCATACGCCGCTTTTTGAAGGTTTTTCTTTTTTACAAGAAAACATTAGAAATTATTCAAACTAAAGCAACTGACTGGTTTTCAGTATTTATTATCTGTAGTGACACAATTTAGCCACAAATGCTCAGACTAATAGTTGTGAAGAGGCGAATCAGGTCTGTCTTTAGTGCGCTGACCTTCACTGTGTGTTGATCAAGAAATAGAGCAGTATCTCTCAGTTATTCTGCATCACACAGTTCTTTCTGGTTTACATATCACTGGACACAGTTTAATTCTTCAAATGAATAACAATCTCGAGCATTCTTCAAAATTGCACCAAAATTACATCCAGTCCAATGAAATACAAAATGTATTGAGAATTATTTCTCAGACTTCCTAGTCTCCAGATTTTTTTTTACACTGAACTACATGAGATAAGCTGAACTAAAGTCAAAATCAGTGTTTAAAAAATGGTTGGGAAGGATCCAGTGAATCTGTAATGAAGGCAAGGTGTGGATATATTGATAAAACTAATCAATACATTTTAACATCCATTAAACAGCCCTTACAGTGTGTTTTGTTACACTTCACAACCAGTTACATTTATTTTGAGAATTTCAAATCTCTTCTTGTGCTAAAATTGTAATTTTTTTAAACCTGAGTATGTGTCCAACACTTAAATCCCACTAACTGCCTGTTCATTAGAACTATCATCTGTTCATTAGAATTGAAATCAAAATCTGACCTCTTGTTCTTAATCTAAATGATCGGAAAAGGGTGGCCCACACCGGAGCGAGGGGGAATGAAGGCGGAGGGAGGAAAAAAGGAAACAGACACACTGACAGCATGTAGAAAGCTCTACTGCTGTGTGTGATTAGGACCAAGAGCCTGAGGGGAGAGGGAGAAAAGGAGTGGGCAGTGGGATGGGAGGGGGGTGGCTTTGGACTTCCTGGTTTGTTTATACTTCTCACACACTTCTCTTCCTGTCAGGGCCGGATTTAGATTTCCTCTTTCAGTGAGGCTATTCTCAGAGCTGTTTTTTTGCCCAAATACTCTCTGGAGTGTGTGTGTGCATGTGCATGTGTGACTGCGTGTGTTTGTATGTGTGTGTGCGAGGCAGGATGGAGGATGGAGAATGGCACCAGGTGCTGCATTAAACAATAGAATACAGGTGCCCGCACAGCCATTATGTGTGTGAGTGTTTGAATATATATATATGTGTGTGTGTGTGTGTGTGTGTGTGTGTGTGTGTGTGTGTGTGTGTAACGGTCTAAGCAAACACACTGCAGTCAGAGTACCTCAGTGTAATTACCATCCTGATAGAGAACAGAACATAAAACAAAAGGCAATCACAAGCTTTGGAATGTCCTTCAAGAAACCTGGAGAACTAGACAGCTTGTCTATGAGAGTTTGGGCTCTGTTGAAAAATTACCATGGTTGGACCAAAAATTGACTTTAAAGCTTGTTGGAATTACACAGACACTCTCTGTTTTTGCAGTAAATCACTGTATATATTGTTTCATTTTCCTTGCGAAATATAAAGAAATGAGGGGTGATTTAAGACTTTTGCACAGCACTATAGATGCGCACATATAAATTGTGTGTTACATTTCAACAGTGAATCCTTCAGCAAGTCTCTGATCACCATCTGACACAAACTCAGTATCTAGAATATCTAGAATATCTAGAAGGCTTAAAGTTTTATTTGTGGTGATAAACAGGCCCCAATCTGGAGATAAAAACATGTGTGTTTGTGTGTGTGCGCCCGTGTGTATTTGTCTCAGGAATGATAAATTCACTTTCATTTTGTATATACTTTTGCAAGAGCGCTGTTTAGATATTTACAGACAGCATCTGGACTTAGCATATTGCTAAAACTCTCTCTTTCTTCCTCTTTCTCTCTCCTCACACACATATAAACATGAAGAGGACCTTCTCAAAGCCCTTGGGCATTTCAGAATTGCCTTCCTGCACGTAATAAGTGCGTGTATCTGTGTGTGTGTGTCTGTGTGTGTGTATGTGTGTCCACCACTTGAACCATAGCATCTTTCTTCCTGTTTACCAGCGTCTGCCCACCAGTCCAATCCTCAGATCCTCCAACAGTTCCTCCTCTCGGCTCATCTGGAGGCACGTTAAGCAGCACTTAAGCCACATGACATGGAGAACGACACTGCAGGAGTTTCAGTCGCAATGAATTTAATCTGCTTTTCTGGAAAATAACCTCCTAACCATTTAAATAATGGCATTCAAAGCGTTAAAATTATTAATCACTTTCATCATCAGAATCATTACACTGCAGTCAAAATGGATTCTGAACGGATATGCATTCAAGATTCAAGATCCTTCATTTGTCATAAAATGAATCTCTGAAATAGAACAAATTATATAGAAAAAAAACATTCAAAATAATACAGATTCAAAGTAACCATTCAAAGTAATACACGAATGTAATCAAACATTATGAAATCTGAGCAAGATCTGAAGTGTGCACATGTAAGAAGATAGAGCATGTACTATAAAGTGCAGGTGAGGTACAGTAAGTTAGAAAGGCAGGTGAGATACAGCGAGGTAAAGAGGTAGCAAGGTAAGAGTGACACAGTGAGGTAGAGATGTAAGACAGATATGGTGAGGTGGAGAGGTAAGAGAGATACAAGTAAAGAGCCGGGTGAGGGGCAGTGAGGTAGAGAGGCAGGTAAGGTCAGTGAGGTCGAGGAGTAGAGAGTTAGGAGAGATACAGTGAGGTACACAGAAAGGTACTGAGGTAGAGTGGCAGGCGAGGTAGTGAGGTAGAGAGTTCAAATTGGTTTAAAATGAACCATATGAAATTGTGTGTTGTGTCTTAGTTAAGAATCTGGTGTTCTCAGGATAAAAGTTCCTCCTGTTGGCTGTGTTCTCCTGATTTCAGCTGATAGAGGACAAACTGGTGGAGGACAAACAGCAAACACCAAAATGACCACCAACCAGGTGTTATCCCCTGGCACCTGGATGCACTACGGGAGGAAAGCTAGGTGACTGAGGCTGTGTGATGCTCTGAACAATGTTCTTATGGGAAGCCTTGTCCATTCACAAGATGTTACTTTGGCATGTTCCACCTACCTAAACATTGTTTCAGACCAAGCACACCTCTTCATGGCAACTGTACTCCCTAATGTCTGGAGCATCCTTCAGAAGGGTGATGTTCCCTGTCACACTACCTTGTATAAGAATGGTTTGAGGTACTTGAAAGTTTAAGGTGTTGAATTGGCCTGAAATTCCGAGTCTCATCAAACATCTTTGGGACATGCTGGACAAACGAGTCTGCTCCATGGAAGCCCCACCTTGTAACTTACAGGTCTTAAAGGATCTGCTGGTAAAGAGCCACAACACACCTTCAGAGGTCTGGTGGAGTCCATGCCTCAATGAGTCAGAGCTGGTTTAATGGCACAAAGGGGGCCTACACAAAATGAGGTTTTAATGTTGTGGCTGATTGGTGTACATATATAAAAGTCCTTCATGATTGTAGACACTTGCTTTCATTCTTGTTCCTCCAACATGTGTAGTCATGGTCCAGCACAAGCTCTTGAGGTCAACTGGAAATTAGAATTTTCCTATTGCTTTTTTTAGATTGTTGTTTATTGATATATTCACTGGTCTCCCACCAGTACTGTACACCAGTGGTCCCCAACCCCTGGGCCCTGGAGCGGTACCAATTAATTCAGGATAAATTGATTCCGGGCTGCCTAAGAAATAAATAATTATTTCTGTTGTATTTATTATCTGAATCTGAACAATCTTTTATCTGAAAGAATTTTTATTTTGAAAAATGAAAAATGATTCTCTCAGTTACAAGCTCAGGGCTCCCATTGTTTTATCGTTATATTGAGTGAAATTTTTCATAGACTTTATTTTTATTTTTGTGGTGTATCTGTATCTTATTTCGAAGGCATGTTTAAACGTTACCATAGTGACCAGCGTCAGAGAGCATTGGTCGCCAACAGAGGAGGGTTTATTTCAGGTGTGGTATGTTATTACATGGTATGTTTAATAATAAAAAATCGAATTGTTGTGTAGGCATATTAAGATAATAGAGAACGAAATGTGACTTTTCAGTTTTTTTGGATTTATTTTTCCACATGTATTTGTTTATAATGCATTTAGGGGGCAGACAGGATGTTAAAAGAGACTTTGATGTTATAGTCATGTTATGTTGTTGGCATAATATTATAAGGAATCTGCTAATAAAGATGCATTCATGTACACAGTGGATTCTCATTTGTTATTATATTTGCAATATAAACAATCTACGTAACCCCCCCAACCGGTCTGCGGTGATAAAAAGTAATTGAAAGACAGTTGCAGAGACAGAGCAACCGCAAAAGCAGCTTCGCTTCATGCTAGAGAGTTTAAAGTGTCAAACCATGAAAACGTCTCATATTTCCACATTTTCATTGTGTCATTAGTGCATGCATACTATTATTTTAAGGTCTTGACATTGAAACGAACATAAAATGTGCAGGTGCAAAACCGGCCAGATGGAATGTAAATCGACTGGAAATGTAATTCACTGTGACACTACGTAATTATGTAATTAAACACTAGTACCTAAGCAGATAATTACATAGTGAAGTATATTGATTCATATTACCATACTACTCTATTAACAATCATGTGATTTATTTGAACCTAGATTAAGACTAGATACGGAAGTTCTTTACCAGATTCCTTTTGTCTTAGACAGTCTGCATACCGTCTTGTCGCTTTTAGCCACAATGCATTTAAGGCGACTATTTCTGAGCACATGTTCATGTTAACAATCATTTTCTCTTTTGAGAGCCTAAATACTTTGTCCAGGAACGCTTGTGGCTGGCAAAAACCGAGGCCCAGGCCCAAAACCGCTTCTTCTTTGGCTCCAATTAAAGCTTATTTTCACTCTCGCTCGGCCGACTCACTCTGCCCTGGTCAGGACATGGATGTAGCTGGGTGTCGGGGCCATGCCATTTCTTTAATGGACCGGAGGGTTAACGGTGAGACCGCCGAGTGGCCCTCTGCGCCCTAGGCCTCCTCAGCCCGTCTCCTCAGACGCTAATTACTGGCCTGGATGTTTGTGTGTCTGCAGGATCCTCCAGCGACAAAACAAAAAACCACAACAAAAGTTTTCTTCCCCCCCTGTTTTTTGCAGAGCTCTGATGTTATTTATAGGCCTGTTTATTAGTCGCTGGAGAGAGAGAGAAAGAGAAGTAGAGAGAGAGAGAGAGAAAGAGAGAGAGAGAGAGAGGGCGAGGGGAGGTAGAGATAGCAGTTCCCGCAACAAAAAGAGTCACGTAGCACCCATGTCGAACAGGTGTTTAAAGTGGGCGGTGATGATATTGAACAACTTGTGGCAATATCTGGCTTTCAGAGGTTGCGCCATAAGCAAAAGGCCCTACCTGAGGTTGGTTTGCACATTAGCACGTGTTTACAAAGCCTCGCTCATGGCTGACTCAAAGCTGCTTCATACACACAAACATGTATTTACTGTAAACAGTGGATCTGAGGCCTGAGTGGAAGAAAACAGCGAGAAACCTTGTCTCCGCTTTGAAACGCTCCATTGATGGACGTCAGTATCTCCCCTGTGCCAAATGAGCAAACAGGCGGTCCCCGTGGGCGTTACAGGGCATGACTGGCCCATGGGCGAACAATGGGACCAAAACGCTCACCTGTGCGTCATTGTGAAACAGCGCTTTTCTCAATTCAGTTCTGAAATTAGCCACCACCACAGGGGCTAATCCTCCAGCTGAACGTCATCCCAGCACCTCACAAGGGTTTGTCAATCCATGACCACAAGGTCGCGTACACTAAGGCCAGCGCTTGTCCGGTCATGCTCAGGGCCTTGACCATGGCGATATAGAATGTAAGCCTCGGATCTACTCTTGGTCGTGTGGGCGGCACAGGCGCTCCTCAGGGTGTGAGCGTGATCGGACAAGCTTAGCAGTGAAAGCAAGTTGTGTTCACTCTCAGGATTAAGTAACTGTAATGAACCTTGGCTGACTGGAAAAACAGATGAGTGTTTGTTCCGGCGTGCTCGGTAATCCAAGGGGGTTGCCGTGTTAAAGAAATACCAGTGTCCTTAACTTTATCTCTTACACGTTCGATATTATAGACTACACACTTCATAGACAACAGATTGAAATAACTCTCAAGAGAGCCGTCAGTGGGAGAAGCAGCAAGACATTTGGAAAGTCAGAGCAACATCAAAAGCAGCAGAGCTTCAGCCTGGAACATCACAGGATGGTTGTTATAAAGGAGCTTTAGTAAATATTGTTAATATAGCATTTTATCACAATATTATTATGTATTGTAACATCATTTTAATTTTTTGACATTGAAACAAATGGAAAAAATGCCGAAATTTTTAGAATGTGCATTGGCTGTAAATGTAAATTCTTTATGGCACTATGTGATTATATCATTAGGTAATATCTTTCCACATCTTAGATTAACCCATATTAGGCCCAGATATGTAAGTTACATGCCACATTTCTTTCATCTTAGATTGTATACAATCTTGTCTCTATTTAAGGAAACTATTTCTAAGCTCATGTTCATTTTAACAATCAGTTAAGCCTAAATACTTTATAACTTAGCTTTATCATCTCTATCATAGGTTTGATTCTCATTGACAATATATTCGATTGATTGAAATGGACTTGTAAGGAGAGCAACTGTGTAAGCAATGATCCTACCATAAACTGTAGAAACAGTGGACAGAAAAAAGGGAAAAATGGACTAATATGTTTTTCCATGGCTGTATATATCTATATATCATTTTACTTATACGTTTGCCCATTGGCCTCTGTTGTTCTAAACTTGTAATTGACAAATAACCTCATGAAAACTAAACAACCAAAAGGAAGTGACTGTTTTTTTTTTAAAGGAATGAAAAATAAACAATACTAGGTTACATTATATAGCACCTTTTACAAACCCAAAGGATCACTATTTTTGTCTTTCTGTCTCACTTTCTCATGAACTATTTCCTTCT
>JBBKCR010000038.1:24030262-24048396 GCA_037577295.1 Ladigesia roloffi
ACACACACACACACACACACACACACACACACACACACACACACACACACACACACACACACACACACACATCAATAAAGACTGTAATACACCAGCCTACTTGCAGTTCCACCTCAGTCCACTTGGAGGCTAAGGCCCACCAATTGAAAACCACTGATGTAAAACAACAGATGATACCTCACTATCCAGGACTGACTTAAGAACAAGGTTTTGTGGGAAGGGTGGGGGTGTCCAAATTGGCCAATGTGTGAGGCCTAGTGCCACACCTGACACCCCCTCGACAAGCGTCTACTCTCAGGGGCCCTTAACAGCTGCCTGTACCTCTTTTAAAGGTCAAGCAGAAAAGAATAGGCATTAATCTGGCCACTACATTTCAATCAGCGTTCCGTTTCCCTGGAAGAACGGTTCTCATCACTTTTCTGTTTGCCAGAGCCTGTCAGAGGGGAATGCATGAGCAATGGCCGAAATCCCCCCGGCTCTGGCTTTCTGAGTACTTGTGGGCGTACGTGAGAATGCGTGTGCGTGTGCTTAATGACAGGTTGCGACGCACGCCGCGTATTCAAAACACATCGCGAGACACATTCAGCGTGTTGACAGAGTGGCAGACGGCTCCACTCTGACGTCTCTGGATCTCTGGGATTCCTCCATACACACACGCACATACATACACACACACACATGGTAAACAAAAGAGAGACAGAATGAAAGAAACATCCGCGATGGACGCAGCATGCGAACCAGACAAACACACATGTGGTGAGCCACGAAACACATGAGCCACAAACGCATGACTGGTAACACTTCAGATGTGACTGTCTGGTTTGAGGGTGAATTCAATCCTCAATACTATTTTTTTTACCAGAAACTAGAGGTTTATGCCTTGGACTAGATAAAGGCTAGTTAGACTGAGAAGACTCTTTGTTGGAGGATGAAATTCAAATGCATTCAAATATGCCATTAAATTTAATGTGACACAGAAATGTTTCAACAGTAATTAAGTATAGATGTTAGGTAAAATATATATTTTATTCATGTTGTAATTATGCTTAGTCATGGATATATGTAATATTTATATATTTAGTTGACTAATTAATTAATGATGGAGAAAGAAATAGAAAGAGAGACTGAAGGAGAGAGAGAGGAATATAGTCCTGTATGGATCCGATTAATTTGTCCAGCGCAACAGAAAAATCTTGAGAAAAATAAACTTGGACACTTTGTCATGTTCCTCAAACCATTCCTGAACGGTGTTTGCAGTGTGTTTGCATATTCCTGCTAAAGAGTCCACAGCCATTTGGGAATAACATTCCTGTGAAGGGGTGTACACGGTCTGCAACAGTGTTTTGGTAGATGGTCCAGGTCAAAGTAATCTTCACATGAATGTTGGGCCCTTGGTTTCCCAGCAGATCATTGTCCAGCAAATCACACTGCCTCTGCAGCCTGACCTTGCACAATTAGTGCATCCTGGTGCCAAGTCCTCCCCAGGTAAGCAATGTGCACACACGCAGACATTGATCACACAAAGCCACCTTTTTCCATTGCTCTGTAGTCCAGCTCTGATAATTTTTCAAATATAAGCAGTTTCAGCAGTGGACAAAGATCAGCATGGGCACTCTGACCAGGCCGCAGCCCAATTGGCAACATTAACTTCTTCTGAGAGAATGGATGGGTTAGCCTTTGCTCCCCACATGTAGTAATGAGCGTCCATGACCCTGTTGCTGTTTCACCAGTTGTCATTCCTTAGATCACTTGTGTTAGCTATTGAGCACTGAATACCAGGAACCCCCCCACAAGCCCTGCTGCTCTGGAAATGCTCTGACCAAGTGGTCTAATTCTATTTACCATCCATCCATCTTGCACACCTTTATCCCGCACTCAGGAGGGACTAGAGCCTATCCCAGTTACTACCCTGGACAGTTGCCAGGATGTCGCAGGGCCACACACTCACAACCACACCTATGGGCAATTTAGTGTGCTCAATTAACCTATCCCCAATCCCACATGTTTTTGGTGATGGGAGGAAACCCACACGGTCAAGGGGATAACATGCAAACTCCACACAGAAAGACCCTGCCCCCGACCCGGGAGTCGAGCCCAGGAACTTCTTGCTGCGAGGCGACAGAACTAACCTTTGCGCCACCATGCCGCCCCATTTTATTTACAGTGAGGAACATAAGAATTTGAACACCTTGTGATTTTGCTTGTATGATGATTGTATGATTTGTAAATAATTTTTTTGTTTTGCACTGCTGCACAAGTATTTTAACACCTGAGAAAATCAGTATTTATATTTGGTACAGAAGCCTTTGTTTGCAATTACAGAGACCAAACGTTTCCTGGAGTTCTTGACCAAGTTTGCACATACTGCAACAGGGATTTTGGCCCAATCCTCCACACAGATCTCCTCTAGAGATCGAATTCTTGCTGATTGCCAGGTGTTCAAATACTTATGTGCAGCAGTGCAAAACAAATCAATTCTTTACAAATCATATGATTTTTTTTTACATTCTGTCTCTCACAGTGGGAATGCACCTACAATGTGAATTTCAGACCTCTCTATTTCTAAGTGGGAAAACTTGCAAAATCGCAAGGTGTTCAAATTCTAATGTTCCTCACTGTACATTTACAATAATTGCAATAATGCAGAGCAGCATACATCTGTGCTTCATGGTCCACAAGAAAACACACTAGTAAACCTAGACTTAAAATTGAGAGTTGCTTGTAGACTAATATTCTAAGAGTGAAAAAGTTGGTACACATCCAGGGATCTATCAGGTCACACACAGAAGAAGTCTGTGTTAGTTAAGTTAGTCAGATTGGTCCTTAACTAGTCTCAGATCCTTAGCTTTGTCAATTTATCAACTTCAGGAAGTGTTACTCTGACTAATGCATAACGAAAACCAAGAATTTCAGTACTTCACCTGTATTGTGGCTGATTGGTGTATTTATATTGAAAGACACAGACACACAGACACATAAACACATAAACACATAAACACAGACACACACACACACACACAAACACAAACACACACACACACACACACACACACACACTCTACCAGGATGCTTTTTCATTCTTGGGCACTACACATACGCACACAAACACACTAGCGGAGTACCCTTCCATTATCTGGTTTCCGACACGGTCTTGCTGAAATGCTAATCACACTGTAGTCTAGTCTCTCATAGCGCCTTTCAGATATCAGTGCTGTGTGTCTTTATCAGTATCTGAGGTGTCTGTCTTTTGGCCTTATATTTGTCTGTGTGTGTGTGTATGTGTGTGTGTGTTTGTGTGTTTGTGCGAGTGTGTGTGAGGGAGGGAGGAGGAAGCCAGGCTGAGGTAAACTATATTTTGTCTCTCCTCAGCAAAGGGCTACGTCGTCTGCGAGGTACTTTTGATTGCTGGGCCTTTGATGTGTGGACGGAAGTTTTTGGGACGGAGGAGGAAAAGAGTGAAGGGAGGGGCCATAGGGGACAACACCGGCAATTTAGGCTACAGGTGTGCCCGCTGTTTTGCTGGAGAGACGCCAGCTTCAAAAAAATAAGAGAAAAAGGCCACCTCCCCCTGATGAAAGAGGGTCTCTCTTTAATTGTACGGTGAAGGAGAAGACACAACAAATAAAGATGACAGAACTTTCTAGTGGCTTTTTTAAAAAGAGCTTGTGTTCATGACCACAACAGTGGGACAAAGATGCTCAAAATGGAAGGGGGGAGGCATCGCTTCCACAGAACGGCTCTTAAGTGGTAATGTGTGAAGCTAATTCTGCACCCAGGAGTGCTAATATTCTTAAATAGAGTATTCTGAAGGTCGTGCTCACTGGTATGCTCTGGTTCCGTGTGATTTTACCCACATTTGACTTGAGTTTTAGGCAAACTTGTTTTGGATAAGTTGGACCTTAAACCGGGTTTACAAAGAACAATTCAGTCTTAAGAGTAATTTATTGCCATTTTATATATCTATGACAACTTGAGTCATGACATTTATACTGCATAATACATATAGGACGATGTAGTAGCATACATACATATATATATATATATATATATATACACTAAACCCCCATTCCAAGAGCTTTTTAGTTGTAGTTGTTGTTTTCTTTTGTAGTTTTTCACGCAACACTGATATCAAGTATATAAATCTGCATTTTATGAAACTGGATGACCCATAACTTGCTGTGTGTGTTATGCAATTCATTTTTTAATCTCACACCCTCTAAATCTGTTTATTAGTCAAAATACAAACAATGTCAAAAACTCGTACTTCTGACTTGCCACATTCAATCTGAGATTTGTGTGTTTAATAGGTATTCTATTATCCTTGACTGTTAAATGTGATAATTTACTGTGTTTTTGCAGAGAAAACAAACAAAATCATATTTTAATCATTTTTTTAGTCTACATTTTACAAAGCTTTATTTCTTATTTGATTTCATTTGCAATTGTTTCTTTTAGTTGTAGACAAGGCAAAGCCATACACTAGCATGTTAGCATATATATTAATGTCAAGTATCTTGCACCTTTGCTAACACAAAAGAAGAAGGAAATGCCAGGTTAGAGCTGTGAGCTTTAGGTTATATTAAAGCAAGTAATGAAAGAAATGGTTTATCCCACACATTAGACAAATTGTTGGAGACAACAAGGTTTTCAGGGAAAACAAATTACATGAATTTGTGTTAATAAAATATTCATTATTATGTTCAATTAGCTAAATGCTTTCAAAAATCTTTAAGAGAAAATGGGCCATGGCAAAAAGTGGAAGGGACACACTGGGCCCCATCAAAAAGCAGTGGTGAAGACTAAATGAGTCAGAGCAAAAGTGGTGAAGACTAAATGGGCCACATCAGAAAGCAGTGGGGACAAAATGGGCCACATCAGAAAGCAGTGGGGACAAAATGGGACACATCAGAAAGCAGTGGGGACAAAATGGGCCACATCAGAAAGCAGTGGGGACAAAATGGGCCACATCAGAAAGCAGTGGGGACAAAATGGGAAATGTCTAAAAATAGTTGGGAACAAAATGGGCCACATCAGAAAGCAGTGGGGACAAAATGGGAAATGTCGAAAAATAGTTGGGAACAAAATGGGCCATGTCAAAAAATATTTGGGACAAACTGAACCAAGGCAAAAAGTGATGGGGACAAAACGGGCCGCTTCTAGAAGTGTGGAGACACAACGGACCTTGTCAAAAAGTGCCTGGGACAAAATGGGCCAATTTAGACAGTAATGGGGACAAAATGGACCACTGCAAATGTGGGGGGGGCAAAAAGTCGGGGGAACCAAATGTACCACATCAAAAAATAGTGGGGACAAAATGGGCAACATCAAAATGTTTGGAGACACAATGGACCTTATCAGAAAGTGGTGGGGACAAAAGCCACAGCAAAAAGTAATTGAGATATTGTCCCTAGTGTTAATAACACATGTCTGTCTCAGAGAGTGGGGGGTGGGGAGTTATAGAGTGGAGATGAAATCTGAGCCCATGTCTAATGACATGTTGCACTTAGGCCCAAAACACACCGGTATCTTCTTGTAAAACTCTGGCTGCTCCCTGTCAGACCTGTGGAAACAACATGCATATTGGAAAGTCACATGAAGATGTAGGTGGACCATATCACGTCATTAATTGTGGGCGTCGGTCGTGTGATTTAAACATATTTTTTACTTTCTGTTTAGATTATTGGGAAACAGTAAAATGAGCCAATACGGGCCCATGAGGCATTAATATAATCTAATGGAAAAATGACAAATAAAATGAAGATGTTTGACATGTGTCTTGTGGGTGGATTGTGCAAAACATTTGTAGCAATCAGGGGATACCCCATCACAAAGATTTTTTAGGGGGCACATGTATTAATCAGTCCCTAATGGGAACCCCGGAATTGTGCTTCCTGAATCTTACATCTTTCTTCTTCTTTCTCTTTCGGCTTTTCCCTTCAAGGGTCGCCACAGCGAATCATCTGTCTCCACCTAGTCCTATCTTCTGCATCCTCTACCCTTACACCAACTAACTTCATGTCCTCTTTCAGCACATCCATAAATCTCCTTTTTGGGTCTTCCTCTCAGCCTCCTGCCTGGTGGCTCCAACTGCAGCATCCTTCTACCATCCTTCTACCTGAACCTTTCATACCTTACACTTATATATTCATTCATCCATCAATTTTTCTATTCTACGTTTTTAAAATGTTGACTGCAAACTTACATTATGAAGAGCTGTGACTATTCCCCTTTATCTTGGGACAGTTAAAGTGTGGCTTTAACAGTTATTTGGATTTAAGGGCCCCGTACAATGGCATTTGTTCCTTCTAAGAAGGACTCCTGTACATTTATTCATTTCTCATTATGGTGAGTATCATGAATATCTTGCAATAATTAATGGGGGATGAGGACATCGCAAGTTTGCAGTTATAAGGTCATAAAATATCAGTAAGCTGGATATTTGTGTGGTTGAATTGACTGTGATCCTGAAACTGAATTTCGGTGAAGCACAAAAGGGTGTAACGAGTAAAGCGACACCTCCTGCATCTCGGGTTCCTTGGAAAGAAACTGTTCTAGCTACTGCAAGCTTAATCCGCTCGCCACTCTTAGCAAAACACAGACATACCCCAAGCTTACAGGGAGAACGGCAACAGGGCCACAAATCCTGGGTGGCTTTACAGCTTAGCCGCCAGACTGCGTGAAGAGGGCAGCTTTGAGGGCGTGGGAGGGCAGTTCCACTGTGTCATTGTAGGGGATTTATCAGAGAGAAATGCTGCGACATCCTCCTCTCTGTGTTTGAGAGAAGACACCCACTCATGACCTTCTACACCACCATTACCGTCAAGTGAAACCAGCCCAAAACACCTTCTGCAGGACGTCCCCCCTGGGCTCAAAAGTGGTCATTGGCTTCGAGACTGGATTTCCACCACGTTGGCTGGCTTGACAGTCCCAGAAATCGTTCTACTGTAAACATGGGGATGGCTTTCCTCCACCGCAACCTCACAGCCTCCAGTGTGGGTCAGTGCTGGTGACTGACGGACAGCTGACAGTGACAGCGACGAGCGAGTGACTCGTCACTATGAAAACCAATCATCTTCTGGTCAAGTCAAGTCAGTAACAAAACCACATCTGCTTTTTTTTTCTCCTCTCACAAAACCCGGGCTAAATTGAGCAGAAGCGATGGTAATTATACTTAATGCGGAGAAAGAAAACAGGGTAGTTACGAAACGCGAGACTGAGTCATGGTGCGTCTTCATGCTCAACTAGCATGAGGGAAAATAAAACTCACTGTCTGACCTCGAACAGAGACTCGCGCCACTCAGCAAGTTTCAGTTAATGAACTTCAGAGCATATCAACAACATGCTGTGTGAAGGTGTGTGTGTGTGTGTGTACGTGAGTGTGTAGGTGGGTGTGCTACATGTGTTTTCCTCAGAAATGAAACCAGACGTTTGGTGTGAAAAGCCGCAGTGTTTGTGCGATTTAAAAGACTGGATTCCAGCTAAAGCTCCTAAACCATGGACCACTGGCTTGGATTGTCCCACCAGCCAAACAACAGAAATCTGTCCATGATGAAGCAAAAAAAATTATACCAAAGTGGCGCTCCAGGAGGCAAACGCTCTCATCCCTGACTTTCGCAATTCATTAACAGCTCTTGTAGTCTAAGGTGCCCGATGACAAATAAACATTTCACCATTGCTGAGATTAGGGACACTCCCTCCTGACTTCAAAATAAATATTTGCTTGGTGATGATGTGCAGATCCTGCAGAGTCGCGTGTCCAGAACCAACCACACGCATGTCTGCTGATAGTTGCAGGTCATAAAGTGTCAACTGTTCATTACAGGCCTGGGAAGGAATTTCAGGATTTCAGACTGTTTCTACAGAATGAAACATCTCATTAAACTTAGCAATGTGATGCTTTTCCATGCAAGAACAAAACTGATTTTTTTGTTTCTCTCCTGAGTATGATTGAGTATGACTGAGTAAGAAGATAAGGCTTCTCTAATAAACAGTTACATTTATCTTCATAGGGCATAAAATAGGGTTTGGGTTCAGGGGTGGGTGTGTCACGAGATGGGGTTTGGGAGGATGCAGGCAGAGCTCTATGCCTCGGCTTTTGTCCAGGAAACAATACGTGGGGGGAGGGGGGGATGCAAAATGAATTATTTTGGACAGTGGAGGGGGGTGATATAATGGTTCAGGCACTCATGTTGGGATATAATTTATATGTTGTTGGCATTATTGTTGTTACTAAAATAACATAAAATAATAATAATATTTAATGATAATAATAATAATAATAATGATAATAATAATAATGTTTTATAAAGGTATTAACAGCAGTAGTTAGAGCATTCTATCAATTGTACTATTAGCAGTAGTAGCAAAAATGAGCTCAATTCAGTGCAATTTTATTTCTATAGCACTTTTACAATTTACAATGTCTAAAAGTAGCATTATGGAACACAGGTCTGAGCGCCAGAGAGCAAGCCGTTAGTAATATTATTATTATTATTATTATGATTATTATTAACAATAATAATAATAATAATAATAATAAAAGTAATACTACTACTATTACTACTACAACTACAACTACTACTACTACTACTACTACTACTAATAATAATAATAATAAATATTTAATAAAAACCATCATCTTCATCCTCATTATCACCATCAACATTATTATTACTGTAGTTGTTGTTATTTATTATTATTAATGTAGTTCTAGCAACAGTAATTGTATTAGTGGTAGCAGTAACAGTATTGAGATCAACTCAGTTCTGTTTTATTTCTATAACACTTTTTATAACTGAAGTCTTAATGAATAAGCCAAATGCAACAAAGGTGAGGAAAAAATCTAAAAGCCACAGAACTAAACAGCCAGGAGTTGAAAAGGTATCGATTCTGGTCAATAGAGAGAATGAGTCTCTATGAAGAAAACTAACAAGAAAAGGTCTTTGAAACCCAAGATGAACAGTCCAAGGTAGACAAACCAGACCAGGACAGGTGGGAGAGGGATCTCAACAATGGCTGATCTGGGGTGGGGTGGTGATCCAGAGTCTTGGTATTGGGCAGAGGCTCCCCTTAGAGAAAGCCAATGG
This sequence comes from Ladigesia roloffi, assembly GCA_037577295.1. Taxonomy (NCBI): domain Eukaryota; kingdom Metazoa; phylum Chordata; class Actinopteri; order Characiformes; family Alestidae; genus Ladigesia; species Ladigesia roloffi. The sequence goes on from JBBKCR010000038.1 coordinate 24,039,349, forward strand.
TAGAGAAAAAGTTAAAAAGAAATGGATCTGTGCCGGAGGCACAACAAATAAGTCAAGACTTCCGTGTATGGAGGTTCCCCTGGTTTGTGCTAATACTCAAGGTATCAGATGTCATGCTGAACTATGTTTGGTGTTCTATGTCACATACAATTGATGTTATCAGAATTTAAATAAAATGTAATAATTGAAATTTAAATAAAGTGTAAGAACCAAAATTCCCAAATTAGTATTTAGAAAAAAAGAACTCAAAAGGTCTTTCAGGATAATCTCCGCCCACAAGTGGGTCCAAAGAGTGGCCAAGCAAAAGAGCCATAAATGGCGAGTGTTTAGGAGAGCCAAAACTGGTTTTAGATTGTTTTATGCTGTTTCTGTTTACTGAAATCCGATTTTACTAATACACAGTGAGTTCTAAGGGCACTCTGCTAATAAAAATAATAAAAATGGTATTTCCTTCTTTTGCTTTTTATTATTAGACATGGGATTATTAGTCTGGGTATGTCTGTGATGAATTATTTCCAATAAGTCTGGAACATTAAAAAGAGTCCTTGATACTGTGCTCATGTAAATGTTAATTTTTATTAGAAATGTGTCATTGTTCAGACTTAATCCATGTCTGGGAAACAGCCTTGCTTTTAAAGCCAAGTCTACCCACACACAAATATCTGATTTGGCAAGCTGATCAGACCCACTCTCCTCCAACCCTCCATCCTCAAAGCTGGAAAGCGTAACACCTTTAATCTGGCAAAAGGTGTTCAAGCTAAAATGTTCCAGAGAGAAACCAAAACTATGTTCATACTAAAATTCAGCCAAAAACATCAAGAGAGAGAGAATAAAATGTGAAAATGTACTTACTGGTGTCAGAATGATATAACAGGCCTACGTTTCTCCGCACTCATTCTCAAGAAGTTCCATTTTCTACATAGATGATTAAATTTACTTACATTTTTAAAGTAAAAGACAAATTAAAAAAGATATTAGACAATTAAATACATATTAATTAACATAACTCTATAAAAAAACACAGTGAGATTTAATAAGAGAAGATAAGAGAATAAAAGGTAAAAAAAAGGCAAGGTAAGATAAGATACTACCACCAACACAACAGCTTGAATGAGTGTATGACAACTGTTATAACTTTTTTATTACTGTTTATTAATGATTTATAAAATGTATACAACAAATTATGAACCTGATTATAAACCATTTATAAATATTTTAAGGGTAGTCTTACTATAACCCCAAAAATAATATAAATATAGAAGTGGGTGTGTGTAATTTATCAGAATCAGAATCAGAATCAGAAAACTTTATTTATCCCGAAGGAAATTGTTTTATGATGTAAAATGATGTAATTTATACACCTTTTAATTACTGAATACTTAATGAGCTGATACAACTGGAGAAACGACTCAAGCATCTACAGCACAATCAACCCTGATCTGAGATGGACCATGGCTAGTTTGATAAAGACCTCAGCTTTCCCCCCCTCCCTTGTCTTGTCTACGAATCACCTGACAGTGCTGCAGCCCATGATGCCTCAGTGACTCACTGCCTATGGCTGGAAACTCAGGGAGTGGAACCGGCCGGCCCAGTCAGAGGTGCCGGGACTTTCCAGAGCAGCCGAGTTTTCGTCCACACGGCCGGACCCACGCAAGCGGGAAGAGAGAGCACAAACATTTGCACAAATCGTCACCCTTTAGATTAAATCCACATTGCGCTCGCTGCTGCCGAACAAAAACAAATGTCACACGATTTCGCACATTTAGCTTCACATGCTACGCTTTTTAAACACATCTGAGTATGACGTTCCGGTCAGTTCGCAAAAATGTACCAGGTTCACTGAAGAACAACACCACATGAGAAAATATTTTTGCCTGGATTAGTGTGAGCCCTTATCAGCACTTAGATCAGAACACCACATTTGGGCCAAAATTTTGAAAAGAAAACTTGTGATAATTTGTGCTAAGTGGTACCACTTTACAAGAAGGTGATCTCTATAATGGGTTTATAAATGATTTATAATCAGGTTGTTAATTCAGTTATAGACAGTTTATACATAATTTATATGCAATTATAACAGTTGCCATGCACAGATGCAAGCTCACTCTTTGGTAAGATCTTAGATCTTTTCAGTTCTTTCACAATTCTCAGGCAGAAAGTCAAACGGTCACCTCCAGGTATTGTTAACATGCAGGTACCGTAATACACTGGATCTTGGTATGTTGTAAGCCTGAATCAAAGTATAAGAACTGTCATGACTGGTTTACATCCCAATTAACAACCTGATCATAAATCATTTAGAAATCCTTTATGAAAGTAGTGGCAGTAGTATTAGCAGTATCTGTAGACGTATTGAGTTCAGTTCACTTTTTACAACTGAACCTATAACGAATCCACATACAACAGAGGTGGCTAAAAACTAAAAGACACAGAACAAAACACGGAATTGAAAGTCTGATGGGGATCGATTCTGGTAAGGAGAGAGAGAACAAATTCTGGTCAGAATAGAGAGAATAAGAACAATTCTGGTCAAAAGAGAGAGAATAAGAAACATTCTGGTCAGAATAGAGAGAATAAGAACAATTCTGGTCAAAAGAGAGAGAATAAGAAACATTCTGGTCAGAAGAGAGAGAACACTACAGATCTGAACACAACATTTGAGACAAAATGTTCCTAATTGACAAGTTTTGAGAAGAAAACGGATCATTTTGGCGATATGGCAGCACTTAACAATAAGACTGCCCCTATAAAGACTTTATAAATGATTTATAATCAGGTTGTTAATTCAGTTGTAGACAATTTGTACACAATTTATAAGCTATTTTAAACAAGTTATAACGGTTGCCATGCACTGATGCAGGCTCACTATTGGATAAGAAGATCTCAGATCTTTTCAGTTCTTTCACAATTCTCAGGCAGAAAGTTAAAGTGTCATCTCCAGGTTTTGTTAACATACTGCTACCGTTAATACACTGGATCTTAGCATATAGTGAGCCTGAATCAAATGATAACAACTGTCAAAACTTGTTCAGAACTGATTTAAAAACTACATCCAGTTACAATCTAGTTAAAACCTGATCATAAACCATTTATAAAAGTAGTGGTAGTAGTATTAGCAGTATCTGTAACAGTATTGAGTCGAGTTCAGTTTTATTTCTATAGCACTTTTTACAACTGAACCCCTAATGAAGCAAAATGCAACAGAGGTGGCTAAAAACTAAAAGACACAGAACAAAACTTGAGGAGGAACAGAGAGTCTGAAGGGGATCGATTCTGGTCAGGAGAGAGAGAACAAGTTTCTATGGAGAAAACGAATGAGAAAACCCAAGATGCATCAAAGTATGACAACTGTTAAAACTTGTTCAGGACTGGTTTATAAACTGTCTACAATCCAATTAACAACCTGATCTTAAATCATTTAGAAACATTTTGTGAAATTAGTGGTGGTCCTTTCTTTACAGACAATGCTCAAAAAATCATAAAATAAAATCGTAAATAAATCTAGATAAATCCCACCAGGTAACATAATATTGCACACTTTGAAATCATTGACATTTTTGCCTACAAACATTTTAAGACAGAAACACCCTTTAATAATTAATACATGATATTTTAGCCCCTTACATTCCTAGGCTCATACGACTCTGAGGGATCCAAATGTTCTTATGAAGTCAGTGGAGTGAGGAAAGCTAGCTGGAGGATTCCGGCTTTTAGAGGGTTCATGGATGTTATGTCTAAGGTAAATAACCATAACCATAACCACCATGTTTTCCTTGGGGGCATTTTCCAGATCTGATCAGATGCTAATCTAACCTCTACTATCTCCTGAGTTTTTTGGACAAGCTGGAAGTTTATGTGAGCATTTATCTAAAAACTGAATTAACTTGTGAATCACAGAGTAGGAATTTGATTTCTTCTTATACATTGTTTTCCCAGAACCATACTAAGCTTACACATAGGCCAAATGGCAACTAGGATGGGAATTTAAACGTTAAAACAGCTGTCCAAAGCCAGGCTTAATGCATGTCCATGAAACTGCCACGAGGGACCAACGTGTGAGCAAACCTTTCATTCAAATGTCTCATTAAAACTGGTTCTTTTAAATAAACAAGTCAAACTAACTCACATGCCCAACTGAACAGATCTAACTGAAGCAATGTTGAGATATATGTTGTAGGCTGAGGACTAACACAATCCTTTGACCAAATTTTCACACAGAGAGTGAAAAAAGTGTAGAGAATTTGATCTGTGAATCAGAAACTTATTCAAACCTTCTCATAGGGTAATCCTGTAATTTTATAAACTGATACCAACAACAATTATATTCTACTTACTTTAAAAATGTCTGCTAAAGATCATCAATTGATGAATCCAAGAGGACCGCATCAATTGATGAAGCCAAGAGGACCGTAATTATTTACAAGCCCTCTGATTATTAATTGAAAGCAGTTTTTTGCAGTAAAAGTATTTACAGCATTTTTTAAAAAACAATTTATGTGCAGTAATGGTCACAATCCAACATTGCTAAGGGCAATTTTTTTAATGACACAAGCCAAATTTCAGCCTCAACAAAACCAACAAGAAACTCAGTAGTAAATGGCATGGCATTACTTTGGTTCTTTAGTTAATATTACTCAACCTGACAAGCTTATCTGAGAGCGATCTCTGATTGATTTATGTATCAAGTCAATTATCGTTGTAGCCTACGGGAAAAGCAGAGCTGGCTGCCTTCCAGTTGCCTCCATCCGTTACACCCACAGGTTTAATCACAAGCACTGAGGTTTTCTGTCTTTCACAGTACATCAAAGTCATTCAAACAAAAATACGTCAATACATGTTTGCATTATGCAAAGGACATCAAAAGGAGTAATGTAAAATAGAACAGTCAGCACGATTCTGGCATTCCTGACTCTCCCGGGAAGAGATATGTCCGACGCTGACAGTTCAGGGTGGTTTAAGTCAGAAGAAACAGACACAGAGCTCTAGGAACTCACAGCTGTAGGAAAAACTGTACTTTAGTTCAAAAATGTACTTTAGGGAAAGTCAATAAATGAAAAGCTTAAAAAAATAAATATGTAATTTTCTTTTTGACATGGCTGTGACTTGTGAGTAGTTACAGTGTTTGTATTTTAATAAAAAAATATAATTAAAAAAATAATAAACATCTTTGAAATTTTTAAGTGGAAGTTTTTGAACACCACTGCTTATCCCTGTATTTAATAAACTACAGAATTTGATTTTCATTTAACACTAAGTGAACAACTATGAAGAGATGTCAAGTAAAACAAGTTTAACTTTATTTGCATTAAATGGATATTCTGCTCCATTTAATTGGTATTGTATGGTAGCTGTTCAAGGACACACACCCTTAAAAAGTCATTCCTCGTGGGTTATTTAGTGAAAGTAATGGTTTTAAACAGAACCACCATCACAATCAAATGAATCATTCAATTGCTCGATTGATTGGTTGAAAGTTCTAACACTTTTAAGGAGCTTCTTTGTGTTAGAACTTTAGAAATGTATTTAAAGGTTTTAGGAGTTTGACTAAATGTAACAGTTGTGAGTGCAATAACTGGTTCTTCAGCTTCTGCTGTGTTTTATTGCAGATCAAATCCCAGTCCCAGTCTCATAGAGAAACCTGTTTCATCAGATGTTTGTAATTTGATCCATGTAAGTAGCTGCAATAGCGTCCACTGCAAACCAAGGGAATGTAATGGAAAAATGTTTTTGGTTGAAGTTATGAGCTTGATGTTGGTACAAAATTCTTTGTAATTTGCATTCAAAGATTTGGCCCTGATGTGCACCCCAAATCTACCTGTCAGCTGATCAGCTGTTTCCTTCAGGCATGACTTTAGTGGGTCCGATGACTCCTCCATGGGTTTTTTGTCTCACAGTGTGACTTGAGTTAAAGAAGTGGTTGGGCCACATATTTTGCAATCAGGTTTCTCTATGAGACTGGGTCCAGTCCCCCTGTCTTCCTGCTGTTAATTGCTCATGTGTATTTCTGTAATATTTTTGTGGAACGTTGAGCTAGAAGGTACCTACTGCCCCCTTTACCGCATACGCTCCCCCACCCCCACCACCACCACCCACGCTCCTGCACTTTACAATTCTAGTTCCTGGTATCTGCTGTTCATTTTAGGTAACTCTTCAAATTGCAGATGATAAATATTTCTTTCAAGCAAAAAAAAGAAAACCCAACATTGAATTTCATGATTTTCAATTAACCAATTGAAAGCATTTCCATTCCACTTTATTTTAACAACAAGTTTTATAGTCATATTCAATAAAGCCGTCGAACTGATTCACAGGTCCAGCTGGATCAGTCTTTTCTATACAGAATTTCCTTAGAAAAGACTAGAATAATAGTCTTTTAAATCATGATGTGGACTAACAGCACAACAAATGGTTCTTTGCCTGATTCCACATTAATTTATTTATTTATCTACGCTCCATATTACACTCCTCATACTGACTACATCATTTTGTGTATATAGTATGATGAATCAATACCATGATATCTGAGCATATCTGGTGAATTTTATTCGGTCTTTTATTTGACTTATCCCATATTTTATTTATTTGTGTCTCTCTGTGTCTGTGCAGTCATAACATAAGCAGTTACGTTCAAGACCAGTTTTCTGATTCTGATTCTGAAGAACAATGTTTTGAAAGAGGTCTGACAATCTTCAGACTCTTTTATTGTCAACAATCTATCTAGTGAAGCTAATTATCAACTGTATTCAGCTTAACTTTAGGTTTAGGTTTTGGCTTGAAGTTCAGGTTAGGATTGAGGTTAGGAAACTAATTTTGGATTTTAGTAGATACTAAATCAAAACATCGGCAGGGGCCACTCAGAATAAGGGCTTTCCAAAAATGCTTCATACTCTATTAGTTAAACCTGTTTCTATATTGACCTAAAATGGTTCTTCAATTGCACTAGTTCTTCTATGACACCAAAGAATAATATTTTACAATAAAATGTTATGAATGTTAGAAATATTAGAAATATTTCAAATCCACATATCTGATTTTAGAAGGAACACTGAAAAATAAATAACACATAAAAATGGCAAAGCTTGGTTGATATGATATAATGTAGATGTAATGTAATACTGTTCTTGTATATTCAAATAATTTCCTCCACCCCCCAAAAAAATTGGAGTAGTAAAAAATGAATCTTTCTCATGTTTTGAGTGAATTTAAAAAGTGCAGATTTTGATTTTGTGGTACCAACTGAATCACCTCCCCTTTTCTCTGCCTCCATCCTTTTGCTTTCTTCCTCTACCTGTACCACCTCCTAAACACCCCCCTCCCCTGGCTCTGTACATTCTGGGTGGTCCACACTCCTCCCTGCTTCCTGGCGACATGTTTCTGGGGGCAGTTACAGGACTTCCTCCTCCCCCTCACTTCCCGTGGAGCCCCTCTTGAAAGAGCCGTAAAGCACCCACACACATGAGGGATGTTTCTTCTTGCAGCGTTTGGGGTTAACCGCCAGACCCCCCTTTTACGCTGCCACCCCAAAAAAACCTGTACAGGGCGCTCACTAAAAAGCTGAGGAGACACATGTGGAGCGTTCATATCTTATGCCAACAGACCCCCGGCCTCCACTCTCACCCATGCAGCACATCAATAACACACTCAAAACTGTAGTTCACTCGCCTGACTGCACTGATAATGAAGTGAGAAGAGGAAATACCAACATAAAGAGTTAATCTTCAAGTTAATCATTAGATAATTAACCCATACTGGGGTGGTACTGTAATGTCTTTTTCAGATAATGATGTAGTGTGATGCATAAACCTTTAAAGATTTTGAATCAAAATACTTTCTTTCTCAGATCACCTTATGTTTGCAATTTTTGGCTATTATTTCTTATGTATGTGTATTTTTTTATTTATTTTACCTTTATATATATAAACAGAAATATTCTTACCAGAAGCCATCTGACAGTTTCACATCTGAAATTTCTACAGAATGTTTCTGTTGCTTCAAAGAGCTTCAAGTAATTATTACTGTGTCATTACATACTGCCCATTATTTCTCTCATATTATAATAAGGTGATATTCATCCATAGTTGCATTTGTGTTCAAGTAAAATTCATAATGCAGTACGCAAACTACATGAAGTGGAGTATATTTACATATATACATCTGCAGGAAATGCACATGTAGCTTGCTATCGAAAAACTCTCTGAGTCCAGAGAATGGGGGGCAGATCCATTATAGCAGCCTAAATTCCCTGTTGGTGATATGACTAAAAAAAACAGTATTTTTTATAACCTACAAAATCCAACTAACAAAAATTGTAGCGTGGAACACCAGACAAGTGTTAAATATCTATATCATAATATGTAATGTCTACAGGCCATTCAAATTAAAATACCTCTATAGAACAGATATGGGTGGGTTTTAGAGTAACAAAGACTTAAACTGTCAATGAACTAATGAATAACATCATCTCATTGCAATCTGAGAGAACTAATGAGTGATTTGTAATAACTCTGTAACATTGTATTAATCACAGTAATGATTCATCACTTGTAGCTCTTTGAAGCAACAGAGATATACTGCAGAATGTTCATATGTGAAACTATCAGATGCTGAATCAGAAGTTCTGATGAGAATATATGTGCAAACAGAAGAAAAGGCAGCTTTTACATATTTGCCAAGTTTCGTTGTTTCTTGACATGAAAAAACGAATGTAAAAGTCATAAAGGCACAGGGAAACCTGTTCATACAAAATGCAAAGTGAATGTAAATTTTGAGAGTGTTTTTCATAGCTTATTACAGACTTATGCAAAAGTTTGAACACCTTTGGGTCAGATCAAACATTTAATAAATTTTCTGAATTGGACAGGCAGATTAGCACTGTTGTACGGAACAGCTTTGTTCAATTAAGGCAGATCGCCAAGCTGAAACCAGTCTTGGCATGGCAAGAGTTTGAGACGGTGATCCATGCTTTTATTATAACTCGTCTGGACTATTGCAATGCCCTTTATGTTGGGATTAGCCAGACTCTCCTTTCGCGTCTTCAGCTTGTCCAAA
>JBBKCR010000038.1:24056801-24068395 GCA_037577295.1 Ladigesia roloffi
CCAGGGCGACGAATCTCTAGACCGAGCGCGGCTTCCGTCCTCGCGCTCTTTTTCGGATTCCGCGAGGGCATACGCCGCCGCCCAGGCGTTGAGGGCGGCGTTCCACTCGCGGACATCCGAGGCCTCGTAAGAGGCTGGGGGGGGATGTGACCATCTGTGACGATCTGCGGCCTGAGCCGTAGACCGAAAGCTACCTCTGGTGTGGGGAAGGGAGGCAGGTTATTATTATTATTATTATTATTATTATTATTATTATTATTATTATATCTATCTATGCTGCATGTTTGCTGAAATGTTACTAACGTAATATTAATGTGATGATTTTAGATTTAATACTTGCCTTTGCTAAGTTGTGCAATTCAGAAAAGATCTCGAGCAACAAGGCCACAATTAGCAATTATTAGAGAAAACTGGTTCACATTATGCTACCATGTTTTCTACAACAATCAGCTGGCTGTTTGAACCTGGAAACTTCTTGACAGCATAAAAAAACACAGTTTCACAGAGAAAAGTCTGATTTTGTAGACTTTTTTTGCATGGCTAGAAAACAGAATACATACAATGCTTTTGTTTTTTTCCTTCACTATTAATTGCTTGCAGGCTGAACTTTAGGTCAGTCATGTATAGACTACATGCACTTGATAGACAGAATATAAATTCTTCTCATTTGGCTTATTTCTGAACAGCTTAATAAATATGTAACTAAATAAAAAAGCCACTGAATACAGAACACAGAGGCAAGTATTTACACCAAGTAACAAAAGATTTGTCTGTGGTGCAAAGATGCCCACTTTGGCCCCTTTTACACATCACTGACCACAGCCTTATGTATTGTTAGATGTTTATGGTTTGTTGCATTATGGGAAGGAAACTTAACGTAGCTGAAGTGACTGGAGAGGAGGCCAACTAACTTCTGCTTTCATTCCTTTTGTTCTTTTCACAGACTGACTGGTATTTTTGCGGCTTTCAAATTCGAGGAATTCCAGCTTAATCAATGTTGTCAAAGTCGGTAATGGCCAAATCGCTTTCGAGAAAAGCTGAGGTGGCAGCAAATTCAGGATATCCCATTTCCTTTCAGTAAATTAAATTCATATTTAGCAATGTGAAACAATCTCCTATAAATGAAGAGAATCAATCTTACAACATCGGCCAGACCCTCCAGATGTCTCAACAGTCAGTTTCATCATGTTTTAAAAGGACCTTAACACAAGTGTTCCCCAGTTTATTCTGCTCTTTACCAACTATACCAACTTTTTTCTCTCACATTCAACAGCTTGAAAGTCATGAAGGAAACACAGATGCAATTTAACATCCACCCCACTGTGTTTAAAACAGCTGCATGGTGGATTACGCATATGTTTTAAATATTAATAGACATAATTTTATATATTAATAGACAGTTTAATATGTGTCAATGTGGGTCAAATTATCATGGGTGATTTGATTAATCTATGGACACAAATACTAAAGAATCAAAATAAGAAAAATTGAGTATTAAACAGGGACAGTATTACATGGTTATAAAAGCATTGATTGTTCGGGACTGTGCAACACTGTTACTGTGTTAGAAAAACTGGAAAACTAAATTGCCTTGGGGCATCTCTACTCCAGTAGCACAGGCTAACAAGGTAACATATTCAGAATGAACAGTTATTTCACACATGACTGACCCACGATTAAGCCTGCAACTTATTTTCCACAAGGTGGTCTTGCAGAAGTGAGGCTGACTATGTTTGCTATAGCAGTTTTTTAACTTATAAATGCAGTATCAAAATTAAGCAAACATGTTAAAATGTCTCTTTTTTACATTTTTTTCTCTCATTTCTGCCATGAATTCAAGTGTCTGAGTGGTGAGTTGGGTATCAAAAATTTAGGCTGGGTAAAGAGCCTTTGACATATTAACTGAAAATGAGGTGCAGATTTCCTATTGGGACGGTGTTGCACCCGCCATGCAACTGCTCAAAAAAGCTTTTGAAATAGAAAGGGCGAAAACATTCCCCTGTTCTTATTAAGGCTAAGCTCTGGGTTAAGTTTAGACTTCTTCAATGATTATAGGTTTAGGCTGTAACATATTTGTGATCTCACAGGTGTCTGCTCATGCATGTTTAATTGTGAACCCCACCGGTAGTCTTTAGTGCACATGAGTCTCTCAATGTCTTAACAGGTTGGAGGTGTCAAGCCCTCGGTTCCCTTGGGTGTCCTAGCCGGATCAGTGTTGCGTGTTTCGCTCAATAGGGCTGCTGTGGCTCAACAGGATCATGTTCCAGCCTCTGAACGACTCTCTCCTCCTCTCCTCTCGCCAGCCATTCAGCCTCGGCCTCTTTCCATCAGCTTACTGGAAGAGCTGTATTGAAAATGAGCAAAAGATCTAAGGTTACACTCCTGATTTGGGCCTGAGTTGGAATTTCCTTTATTGGTTCGTCAGCCCTAATTAAGCTCGGAGTTCTAATGACTCGCAGTGAAATGAGATGAAAGCTTACACTGTCGGCCTCTTGGTTTACGAGCCGCTTTTTCAACAAGGGCGGGGGCTCCGTGTGACCGAAGAATTGGACGCAGCGAGGATGAGCACTCAGGGTCATCTTAAAGGAGTAACATCAGCCCAGCATGCTAATGGTGCTAACAGCAAATAACAATGACAGGAACCAGTTAGCGTGACCTCATATGCAGAAATGCTAACTGCGCTATAAAATCCCCATCATTAAATGGATTCCTGCTGTGATGAAGGAACTAATACTGAGTCATTTGGTGAAAATGAACTCTCAAGTAGTTCATTTAGCAGATTTGAATGTTGTGGCTCCCTGTTGAACCACAGCATCGTTGGAATTTGGGGCTAAACGACTCTTCTAGGATGCAACTCCACATAATGTTAATGCTTTTTAATAGCTAAGCAAAATGTTTGTCATATTTGATGAGAAAACATAAGTAAATGGACGTGAACCATGCAACATGTACATAACCATGACAAAATATGTCATGAGCTGCCGTAATTGACATGAAAAATTATATTAACGAATGTAATAGTGTCCTGTTACCATAACCTGACAGAAGTGAAATAGATAATTTACAGTATTTGTACTAATAATGTGACATTTGTAAATATATTCTGTTATGATATCTCTTGACTGCATAATAATATCTGTCATTATATGATTGGTAGGGTATTGAAAATCATTGGATATACATTGGAGATGTAAATGCAGTTTAGTCTGATATAACAGTGTTTAAATCAGCAACACAATAGATTGTAATGTACAATTACTTGCATGGTAATGGATCCATTACTGGTCAAGTGATTTAGATTATCATGGGCAATTAGATACATCTACAGACAGAAACTAAATATAATTAGAGAAGCAAAAGCTATAATATTCAATAGGGACCATGTTACACTGGAAGTTCTAGGGAAGAGTTTGGTTAAGTTAACTTGATTAAATATTTGATTAATTTGATTAAATGTATTCTTTTGTAGTATTTATATCCTCCTCTCTTACTGACCAGAGCATTTTGTGTATATAATGTAGTGCATTTAGAACAGAGTAATGTTTTATTTGACTTTATGTTATATTTTAAATTGTTCTTTTCATTGTGTCTGAATGAAGTATAAAGTTTTCTGATGCTCATCCGCTATTTATATTTATTTTATTATTTATTACTGCACTTTTTTCTGCTTTCATACTTATTGCCTACTAGGGACGGTCATATCGCATAAAGCCTTGAAGTCAAAATATTAGTTTAAATTAAGGACAATATTAGATTGAATGTCCCCATTAGCCTTTTCTGGGATGGCACTTTATCCCTTTAACACGAATTCCCTTATGCATGGCCTAAAATTTTATGAGCAAATCCTTCACTTTCTTCAGTGCGTTACTCCAATACTAAGTGTGTGTATGTTTGAAGTTCTGGGGTCGTGTCTTTTCGCAAACAAGACACCGAGTGTTGGGGTAACAGGTTGTTGTTTTTTTATGTCTGACTCTTACCTAAAGCCTAACGGAGTAACAGTAGAGCGTCGCTTCACCTGCCAGCACCTCACACCGCCATCACACACCACATTAAATATTCAGGCCTATCGCTTACACTTAATGACGCCCAAATCGCTCTCTCATCAATGGACACCTTGGAGGAAAGGGGAGAAGCAGAGAGAGAGAGAGTGCGACAGGGAGGGTGAGAGGTGTGTGTGAGCCTGGGTGTGTGTATGTGTGTGGGCGAGAAAGAAGTACAGAGGAGAACAGTGTTTCTAAACAAAGGATAGATGATGCTGTTGGTTGTTAAGTCTGACCATGCAACCTGGATCTGCCGGTGACAAATATGTTTGGGTATGAGTGTGTGAGTGTGTGTGTGTGTGTGTGTGTGAGGGCCTGACCGTGGGCGCCGATGGGTGGGAAACTAGTCCTGTAGGTAAATGTTTGTGCGGCTTTGTGAAAGTCCCCCCCGCCTACATGAACTCAGAACAGAGAGAAAGATTCATGCTCCAACTGATGAATGTGTTTGCTCAGCACTTCTTGCGCAATGCGGAGTCATTATACAAGGAATAATTAGCGAGATGAATAGGGCCAATGCTGGAATATGACACTTACTGTAATGCCTGGCCTGCCAGTTCGGTGTCAAGTCTGCGGTCAGCTAAAGTTTAACACTGTATTTGAGATGTGCTACATAACATAAACATGCTGTGTGCTGTCGTGAGCTGCCATGATATTTACAGCAGTGTGCAAAAGCCTTGAGTCCTCATTTCTTTTTATTTTGCCTTTAAAGAGATAGAATAATTTGTATTAAACATTACAACATAAGAAAGCTTATCTAACTTATGGCCTGAACCAGTGAAGAAACAGGATGATTCCAGATGATAAGGCAGTATACTGGTGGTGCTGAATGCTGAGTGGCTGGAACTCCTTTATCTAGGCACTTTGTATCTTTAGGCACTTTGCAGTCTTTAATGGTAAAATATTTCTTTCATGTAATCTACTCAGCATACCAAAAATAAGACAGACATAAGACAATAGTTTTGCTTGAAAGAAATTGTAAAGGAAAGAGGGGTGACTGAAAACTTTTGCACATACTGTGTGTCCATTAATATGAAAGTGTTAAGACACTAAAAAATGAAACTACCACTATCTAGTAATCATTTTCTAATTAGTAATAAGTATTAATAAATGATCTGAACTTCCCAATGTCAGGACATTGTACATTGTTATGAATTAACCAGTATATTTCAGTCAATCCTTGGATTTTGTTCAGGGTTTATCTGACCATAATAAAGGCTTTTTATGAGTTAATGTACTGTATACACTATACAAATACACTATATTTGTATCACTTCACCTAAGGCCTGTATTTATGACACATAAGTTTATGACAACTGACATAAACCTATATAATCATTTATTTTGACAGGCAATAGTTGTCATATTGGCTTTTTTAATCAGTTGTGATGGAATTTTATCCCAGGAAGTGACACTCATTTGGAATAAATCTTTGTAATGGTTTGTTAGCTTGTGTCATCTGCTATGAATGTTTTTGTTTGTGTTTTGCATTTATGAACACCGGCTTTAAATGAAGTTTTCAACCTTTGAGCGGAATTTCTTATATATTTTTAGTTCACACAGATTTACCCAGAATGTGGGCGTTTAGCACTTAAAATAGTTTAGAAAACTTTTTTTTTCACTTTCTTATTTCCTCAAATCTCGGTGACCTCATATCTAATCTAGTGTTAATGTACTTCATATTTTTGGACAATTTATGCAGTTTTTTTTGGAACTTTCAATGAGTTTACTTTAAAAGGCATGAAAATTAGCATGCTAGCAATTGAGACCTAGCTCCAGCAATTCAGGGTGTGCTAACTAGATGTCTGGCTGGTCAATTGTTTTTGTTCATTTACAATTACATTTATATTTATGTCCACAACTAAGGGTCTTGCTCAGGAACCCAGGAGAGCATTGTATTGAAGGCAACAAAACAATGATATCAAATTGTGCTAAACTGGTTCGCAAGGAGCTGGTTAGCTTCTTGCTGTTTTGAACTAAATCTAAATGACAAATCACGGTGTGGTACTACACGAAGTTGAATCATCTCTAGGCTAAACAAAATGTTTAGTATTAATTGATATTCTTTATGTAGCCTACGTAAATTGAAATTGATGACCATCTGCAAAACCTGGTGGTTGGTGTTAGCCGCAAAGGTTTAATTTCTGAAAGTGTTTAGTTTTGATTAAAAAAGGATGATTTAAAATGTGCACAAAGTAAGGAAAAAGTGTGGTTTGCACACGTCTTGCTGTCCTTCAAGTGCTGAAAAAGACGAAAACTTACAATACAGATTTTCCAAGTTCTATTTCGAGTATTTTTAGTCACCTCTGATCTACAGAACTTTGAGGAACATCTGAACGCTAATAGCTACTGGCTCAGGATGAGTGCTGTTTCTCCATTTTTTCTCCCTCCTCTCTCCTCTTCTTCCCTCTGTTCTCTCGCTTCTGAGTGTGTGCTCACGGCTATCAGGCTTCTGAGTAAGAGTTGGCTGGCAAGCTGAAGGTTAGTCACCTCTGAGCCATCACTTCCCCCAGCTAGACGCTGAAAAAAAAGAAGAAAGAAAGAAAAAGGGAAGCGCTTTCTTCCTCTCCCTCCCTGGCCTTCTCCTTCTCCTTTCTCCCAGCGGCTAAGGAGCAGACACTATGCACAGAGTCTTAGGCTACATGCTGGCTAATACATGGATTTGTCTCTATGTAATGTTATGGTAATCGAGGTGGCTACCTCACATCATGAAATGGCACTTAGGTTAGGAATTCCAACATAACATGCTCTTTTACAGTTGTAGTATCATTAAGCTGGTGAGGATAAGGACAGCATTTTATGGCATTAATGGAGCTCCCTTGACTCTCTGAAGGCTGAAGCCCTGCTGCAGTCATGACTATAGGCCTCTCATTCAAACAGGTTTCAGATGAAGAGCTCCATTAATGGTTCTCCTCTAGATCCTCCACTTTAACCAGAATCAATGAGCTGTATGAGGGAGGGGAGAGCCCATAACTGTGGAGGAGCCTTACACATGTATCAGAGGTGCTCCTGGAGCTTGAACGCCATTAAGAGTAGAGATCTAAGAGTAATCTAATACAGCTGATCCATTGAAGGCCTTCTGGAGCATTTATATATTAGAGCCAGGTGGGCTGAACTTTGCAAGACAGACTAGGAATGCCCCTAAAGATCCTACTGTTACTGAATTATATATATCTATACATCTCTCTATCTCTCTCTTTCTCTCTCTCTTTCTCTCTGTCATTCTCTCTCTCGCTCTTTCTCTCTCTCTCTCTCTTTTTCTCTCTATATGTATACATCTCTTTCTATTTCTCTCTCTCTATCTCTCTCACTCTCTCTCTCTCGCTCTTTCTCACTCTCTCTTTTTCTCTCTATATGTATACATCTCTTTCTATTTCTCTCTCTCTATCTCCCTCACTCTCTCTCTCGCTCTTTCTCACTCTCTCTTTTTCTCTCTATATCTATACATCTCTCTCTATTTCTCTCTCTCTCTCACTCTTTCTCACTCTCTTGTTCTCTATCATATATTTGAATGTAATTATTTAATGATTTATATTGCATGGTAAAACATGCTACTTATTCTCAAAGTGGCCAAAACTTGATGGAAGAGCTCGATTTGAGACCCAGAATGATCTCCTTCTCCACAGGCCCGCGTGCTTCCATATCATCGCACATCAAAGGGCTGCGTGTAACACGAGAGAGCAGAGTATCCATGGGCAGCCAGCGACGTGGCCACGCGCGCTCAATACTGGCCTTTATGACGGCCGGGGAGTGGGGGAGAAAGAGAGAAGTAGAGAAAGACTTCAAAGTGGCACGTCTCAGTCTTCACTGAGTCATTGAGAAAGGGATGGGACAAGGGGGGGTGCCTGATTTCTCATGAGATACAGAAGGTGCCATCACAAAGATACCATTTAGTGTGTGGAGCTGGAACACTGTGCATGTGTGTGGGTGGTTTGTATGTGTGTGTGTGTGTGTGTGTGTGTGTGTGCACGTGTGTGTGTCTGTGTCTGAATCAAAAGGAAGTCGAGTGTGTATTTATTTATCAAGGAGAATAGTGGGACGTCCTGGAGAAATTATATGAGAGGATATGGGGAAAGGGGCTAGAGAATGAGAGCGAGAGAGAGAGAGAGAGAGAGAGAGAGAGAGAGAGAGAGAGAGAGAAAGAGAGAGAAAGAAAGACAGGCTCTTAATGGAAAGCCCCCAAATTACCCGGCCATAACAGGAAGTTCAGCAACAATGACAAAGAAAATGGGATTGTTCCTAATCGCGATGGAAATGTCATGCGGATATGAACGTGGGAAAATCATTTTCACTGAAGCTCTTTAAGCACTTAGACGGCTGCTTGAGAGCCGCCGCTACTGTGAAAAGCTTCTCTCCTTCTCAGCGCACCTCCACAGGCTGGGGCAGAGTTAGCCTGAGAGAAAAAATGGGAAAAAAATCAAATAATATTTGTATCAATATTTAACAATTCATTTCAATCTGATTTTAAAAATATAGATGAAAAATTGGAAGTATCCAAACAGCATATCACACTTGAACAGTCCCAAATGGACATTATATAGCAGTTGGACTGAACGGAATGAATTATGGCCATATTTTTGTCTTTTTATATTAGACACCCAACATGAGACTGCATAAAAACTCGAACATCGTTGGAGTTAAAAGAGTGATGGTATTCATTTAGAAAAATGAAGCAATGTCTGAAAATGGACCACCAATAACCATTTCAGTTTTTATCGATATCCATTTTAGATCATTTAACACCTCTATGAAGCTAGAAGTGTGTAAATCTAAAATGTACAGTAAATAGCAATTAATATTACAATGGACGGACCTTTGTCCAACATTTTGTCCAATTGTATAGAAGACTTTAAAGGAGTGATGATATTTATCTAGAAAATCGAGAAAAAATGGACCACAGATAAAAATGAACCAATGCCCTATATAACTGCTGTCCACTGTACATTTTAGTTTACAGCTCTACAAAGTGAAGAAAGCATGTGATGATTTAGGTGTGCAGTTTGTGAGGACTGTTAGCTTCCATTACTTGTGAATGACATGAACCTTGTAGATCCAGCGACTAAAAAGGACACCGATGCCTTATTGGCTGAGGGACTTAATTTGCGGTTTCTTATTTCGGCATTTACTCTCCGTTTCAGCTGCTATCCACTCATCACTGGTTGTGGATTCTCCTCAGGGGTCTAGTTTTGCCCCCCCCAGCCACACAAGACCCTTTTGCTGTCAGTGTGGGTCGTAGGTTTGAGCTGTGCTTATTCAGGCCCTGCTGCTGGCCTCGTGTCAAGGATTAGGGACCATGGCCCACGACAAAAGTCCTGGCATAACAGAGTGGGCAGGGGGCCATGGGGTTATTTTGAGGGGCCGCTGCTCCGCTCTGGCTCGCTCTATAATGTCGGCTCCAGGTGTGACGGTGGGGATCAGGTTTGGCCTGTGTTTGCACAGGGGTTGTGGCAGGCTGGGTTGAAAATGTGAGGAATCTGGGTGGCAGGAGGTCCAGTGTCATACGCTGACCCTGGAAAGGGCTACTGTCAGTGTCAGTTGCTGCAGGAACTATTGTGGGTTTTTTTAGTGAAGTGAGTGGCGGAGGTGCCAGAAAGGGGGGCTTCTTTTGTCTCACTGGGCCGTTCTCTGAGCTGTGTCTCGTTTCTTGGGTGTTCTGTCATTAGCACCTAGGAGCCATAAACCACCCCTGAGCACTCCTTGCTTGAAGTTTTATTTTCTGCGCGAGTGAAATACTCATATATTCACAGAGCATCGCGCCGTTGAACAGATACGGAAACCTGACTTGTAAAATGACTTTGTTTACTGGATGCCATTTTAGCGGTGTGAAGTGAGAGTGTCAAAATGCTCCCTTGTTCAGGCCACACACTCACAGGCTCATTGCTCCCTGTTAACTCATTTAAAGGGACAAACCCACCCACTTTCCTCTCTAAGGTTAATGTAGCTAACTAGCCATGGAAGCTAATGAATATTAATTAGCATCAAAAAGGCGTCTGCTACTGTTTTGAACTATGCAACATTATTTTATAAGGAACAGTGTGTCATATAGTGCCAGAAGATAAACAAGTCTTTTTGGATTATATAACAATATGGCATGTCAGTCCGATAAACCTTGTGGGTATCATGTTAAGTCACTGAGACGGGGAAATCAGGATATCATGGTTGCGAGAATCACCAAATCTTGTGTTTGATGGGCTAACTGTTAGCTGCATTGATTTCCGATGTGCATAGTGTGCTTTTGTGTGTGTGTTTGTGATGTCATCATATATGGCCGCATCATTTTGGCTAATTGTGATGGTTTGATACTGTTTAGAGTTAATAGTCTGCCACTATATCAACCCAGAGTGACTTTCCCCCATGTTTTAGCGGTTCCTCAGTGATGAGGCATGCCAGGCATGTCCAAAACGACTATTTTCAGGAAACTTAAAAAAACGATGTATATTCTAAATAAATGAATACTGTGTCATCAAAATTGGTATAAATCTTTTTAACACTTTTCATTGGTTAATAATTTATAAATATTACAGACACATGTGGAGACTGAAAAAAAGGATCTATTTTACTTATACATTATATTGGACATTTTACACGTGCACAATATTAAAATATATTATGTGACTACTGTACTTATTCATATGCATATTTATTACATGCATTTTTTTTTTTGTACACCACTATTGCTCGGGTAGCTTGCACACAAGAATTTCACTCACATGTAATGTACCAGTATACTGTAATGTGATGTGAAAGTAAAAGTGATTTGATTTGATTTGATTTATGGAAAAACACCAAAAGTGGAGACCAAAAGTGGAGTTACGAGGTTTCTGCCAGACAGTGACGATATGCTATAATATGATGGTTTCCAGATCGGCTTACTGATCTATGATACAAAATGGACATGACTTTCTGACCGCTGCTCCACCAGAGCCACAATAGTTGGTGGGCCTCTCACCTGAGTGACTCTCGCAACCATGAAACCATGAAGCTCCAGATTTCCCCGTCTCAGTGACTCAACATGGCATCCACAAGGTTTCTCGGACTGACAGGAATCTTTCCCCATGACTCCGTGTCGTGGTCTGAAGAGTTAGCCCCTGGCCAGTGTGTGTCTTTGTGTGTATTCTGTTTCTGGTTTTATGCTCCTTTGGGTTTTAAAACTTCTTCTGATCCTAATTATTATCAATGTAAGAGCAAAACATGACTACAATAATCTTCTGACTCATATGAAACAAAGAGTTGCCCCACATACAATACTTTGTTCTTTTAACTTTCGGTTTGACCACACTCAATATTTAATAAGTAACTGCCATTTTTCTTTTGGTTTCCTATTAAATGTGTCCTTTTATAAAGAGATAGAATTTGATAAGGATTTTCATAAACAACATAAATTTTCATCCTAATTCTGATATAATTTCCTTGAGACCGCATTGATTCTGATTGAAATGATGGTTTTGCTCCTTATAAACTCATTCAAATTAGATTTTTCATGAATAATATGGATTCTGATTCTGATTTGGATTCTTGTAAATTCTTGTTCTGATTCTCATAAGCAGTTATGATTAA
>JBBKCR010000038.1:24079480-24115312 GCA_037577295.1 Ladigesia roloffi
AAAGAGAGAGAGAGAGAGAGAGAGAGAAAGAGAGAGAGAGAGAGAGAGAGAGAGAGAGAAAGAGAGAGAGAGAGAGAACAACAAAGAGGACATGTTTTGATTTTGGTTTTCATTGTTTTTTCTGTAAAATGTTCATTCTTCTTACAATTCCAGCACTCACAAATTGAAAAATAGAGAAACATCAATCCATCACAGGGCAAACACACACACATACACACACACACATTTGTATATAAATCTCTCACCTAATTTGAATAATATTTGTATCGTGAGGACTTGTAAAAGTGTCCTCAAACTTGTGAAAAACAGCAGGAATGCTGACTGGACTTCCGCTGATGAAGAGAGCTGTCATCCTGTATGTCACTGTAAAGTACAGTGTGAGACACTGCTGATAAACCAGTTTAAAGTTACTGGCAATGTGAATATTTACTGCTCTCCCTCTCTCTCTCTCCCTCTCTCTCTCTCTCTGTTCTGCTGGCTATAATTAGTTCCGTGTCTTGCCAGCAAAAAGTAGCTGCCTGGAATGTAGTGACATAAGAGAGATGATTTCATCAAGCCTGTAAAATCCTTTCACTAGAGAGAGAGAGCGCGAGAGAGTAGGGAGAGGTAGAGAGTGGGGAGAGACAGTGAGAAAAGGGAGAGAGATAGACAGCAAGCAAGACATAGAGAGCAATAGAGAAAAAGGAGAAAAAGACGAGGAGGTAGAGAAAGCAACAAAGTGCACCTCATTAAAAAGAATGGCACTATTTAAATGAATAGCGTTAACATTGGATGAGATATACATATACAAACATATGTATGTGTGTGTGAGTGTGTATGTCTGTGTGTATGTGTGTGCCCTCAGTTCCAACAGCTTGATGCCCGAGATTAGAGGTGACCTTTAGGGGTCGTGTGGAGGGCACACAGAGGTGGACTGGCGGCCACATCAACACTCTGGACACTTCACCTCACCGCAGCCCCGAGTGACCCGGCCACTTCGGATGCACTCGCACACTGACGGATGGCACCAATCTGTCTCCATGGCGACAGGAGAGTTCCTCACAACTTCCTGCAAATATTTACAAAACGAGCCCTAATTAGTGAAGGATGTCGCAGACTGGGCACTGAATACACCTGGGGTAGTTGCCCATATACCCATATATATATTTATATATAGAATTACATCTTTAATTTTGTAATAAATTACATTTGCAGGTTTACATTCTGTACCAGCTCCTGCACTTCTGACTGAGATTGGTCAAACAGAGCGAAAGTGTCTGTGTTTCAGCAGTGAAAGCAGTTAGAAAGCAAATCGCAAGGCAAACATTTTCCATTCATTTCCTTATATATATATATGGGCCAGAGGTGCATTTGTTCTGTTTATGTAGTTGTAATGGTAACTCTGCATTTTCATTGCAATCCTAGCAACCAAGATTTCAACTTAAATTTATAATGCCATCAAATCCACTGGTTATATAACTAACTGCTGGATCAAAATTCCATTACTGTTGTATATTTAATTTAATAGCTTAATATACAAAGCAGTAAAATGATAATGCAAATAAAAGTTAAAATGTTTTAGCTTTTTTACATTTGCGCCACTTTTTAGCATGAAATTCATACAAAGAGTCCATTAAATATACCAGCAGACCCTCCACAACACTAAGCAGTCGGTCATGCAGTCGGCAGCATAAGGGAATAAGATAATAGAGGAATTCCTCTCGGCCTTGTTGACAAATACCTCGCCAAAAGGGAAAATGTTTTGCTTTTTTTTTTCTTTTTGGTTGGGATTTTTTTTTTTTCGAAATAAATGAGCAGAGCCTGTTGAGGCTGTGGGGAGGAAGTGGCATTAAAGGAAGCCTCCAGTGTGGCGGGACGTTTAGGGCCAGCTGGGTGGCTGATGGCTGGGATGGAACTGACTTCCAGACAGAGCAGAGGAGTGCAGAGGAGCAGGACCACCATCTGAGCGCTAAATACTCCCTGTCCAATTCCGGCTGTGTGTATTCACTCACTGATTCACGCCGTCCGTCCAAAGTCAGGGAACAGCTTCTCCAAATCTATTTAATCACAAATGGACTCTTTATCAGTTTGCTAAAGAAAAAAAAGAAAAGCCTCAGAGCAAAGGCCTCACATGTCAACACTCAAGCCTTTCAACACAGACTCATATTTGACAAAAAGTCAACAGTTAATCAGATAGCAGAGTTTAAAAATATTTGAGATGATTGTATTCATTAACAAATATCTAGTCTGATTTCCATTTTGCTGGGTGGAATGGCTACCGGGCTAACCGACTTTTCCTGCCAAAGAAGACATCAGCTGTTTATACCAACAGAACCCACGCTTTCTTCCTGAATTGTGAACATATTTGATGGAAAAAAAATGTGTGTGTGAGGGTGTTAAGGAAGAGAGAAGTACAACAGTTTGACAGTTTGCGCACTACATTGACAGACCAATCTGCTCGTCCACTACTTACTTATCATTACAGAGAGTAAACACACACACACACACACACACACACACACACACACACACACACACACAGAGGGTGGTGGGGTTGATTAGTTTTAGTCTGGTGGGGGTTGATTAGTTTCAGTCGCCAAGTGGGGCAGAAGTACGGCAAGCGTGAGGGACCCGATGCTTTCACAGACAATAGACCCCAATGGGCCTCAATAATGGTGGTGGGCGGGGGAGTGGGGGTGGGTCTCCTGTGTCTATTAGACCCCTCTAGAGTTTTACTACTCAAAGTTTTTACATAATTACATAATCTTTAGTTCTGTAATTAATTACATTTGCAGGTTTACATTCCATACCAGCTCCTGCACTCCGGAGTTTGGTCATCCTGACTGAAAGTGTGTGTGTTTCAGCAGTGAAAGCAGTAAGAAAGCACATCGCAAGCCAAACATTTTCTGTCCATTCCCTTCTTTTAATCTAACGTTTAAAAGAACAGCTCGCGGGTTGACTCCAGTTTACACTGTTCACCATGGCTGGGATGAACTATGACGAATGAATGAATAAATTATATTGACAACGTAATTAACTTTACCTTAATGAATAAATCATTAATCAATGGGTTGACCCGGTGGTGGGTGCGTGCGGACGTCCGAGCACGTGGCGTGTGTGCATGGGCAGTGATCGAGTGTCCACTCATTAGGGGCCACCATTGGGTTAAATGGGCTCATTGTCCCTCCGATGCTGATTAAGCAGGGACCATGGGTACCGGGGGGCCCGCTCCTGTCATATTCATCCCTGACTTAATTCATCACTCGCCGCAGTCAAAAAGCCGCCACTCCGGCCCGGGACAGGCCAAGAGGAGCTTAGACGAGGTCCCTGGAAGGTCTCGCAACTCCAAGCCTGTCCCAGTCCAATTTAATTCCTGCCTCCTCGTCGGCGATTAAACAAAAAATCAATAATTTTAATTCGGGACGTTGTGCCTTAATTTGGGCCTCCAGCTGGCTCATACAGTACAAATTAAACCTCCATGAATTCATATGTAAAATCAGGTCACATAAGACAAACTGCAGTTAATCCGTCTGTTAAAGCCAAAAATCAAATGTACACAACTGTCCTGTCAAAAATATGGTAAAAACAATACAAAACAAAACACGGTTTTAGCTCTTAAGCTTGGTAGCTTAAGATATTAGACTTATATATTAGACTTATATATTAGACTTATAGTCACAGTACAAAAAATGTAACAATAAAAGTTTGGAATCATGTGTTAAACCTCATAAAAGCTTGTGTACCTAAATGAGCAACTGTAAGGCACAAAAATAACAGTTGCAATGTTAATCTATGGGAAGATATATTTTTTTTCATTTTGGATTATTTTTATTTTCTATGCAAAATATCAATGATGAAGTTTAAAATGTTTTTTATTCCCCAAAAAGCAATTGTTATTCAATAAATTACTTAAATGTGTGCAATAAAATTAAAAGAACTGAATATCCAATAAAATGTACTAGACCTAAAACTTTTTTTTTCAATTTAAAATATTGTTAGCAAGGAGCTGGTAAAAAACATAACACTTATAATGATGAACTCATTAAAGATTCTGATCACTGATACACTTTGATTACTCTCCAGGGTTCACGACCCCGTGCAAGTCCCTGGGCAAGACACCTAATGCTACATACATTCATTCTATAAGACGATTCAGTAGTAAGTTGCTTTGAATATGAGAATCTGACGTGTATCCCCTCAAAATTGTGTTTTACCTTTAGATGCATTCTGATAAAAAACAAATTCTTAAAAAAGCTGCCTCCACTTAACTTAAAAAACTCAATATAAAAGTTTAGTTTATAACACCATTAGTTCAGTAAAATTTTAAGACAGTCTCAGACACAATTCTTACAATATATTTAAAACATAAATGCACTTATGGAATGCAAAATCTTTGGCATTGTTTTATTCTGATCTCATTGTCAACTGTAAACTGAATGAAAACTCTTATATAGCTACAGTTAACTACAACACAATGTATTTTTAAATAAATGTTTTTATACTTACCATTACCATTAAAGTTTTACGAAAACCATTTATAGCATGAACGTATTTACAAAACTTGCATTATTAAGGACAACTTTACTGTAATTTCACTCTGAATTCAGTTTTCTCAATTTTTATGAAACTGTGGTCTATTCATGAAATGCAAACTTACTACATTACATCCGATATTAGAATCAAAATGCAATAACTACATTCATCTGCAACAAAATTCCTCACATATTATTAAAACAATGGTTGAAATTGTGTAGATATATGTCTTTTATTTTGTCCACTTTATTGTGAGTCAAAAGCAATGACTTGGACAGACACATTATACACGTTAGACGTCCTGTTTCCTGATTTATGAGTGTATTTACACAATCATAACACTGTTATAAAATCTCGTTTTCTCATCAAAATGCAACTTTTTTTTTCTTGTTTCACTGCTTGTGCTCTGGGAAGTGACACACACTGAGGTGTGCAATCTGATCATGTGGTTAACTGGTTCAGGTGCGATCTGATAGGAAAGACTGCAGTGGCTTTTTTCCGCTCCTCGACGCACATCTATTATCTCAGCTCTGCTTCTGTAAAAGATTGAGGCCGTAACACAAACCCGCTGACCTCGAAAGGTTTGAAAGTGAAATTGTTTTTATTGCGCTACTGTCCTCTGTTTCAATGGGAGATGTGTGCGCCGATAAAATCCACAAAAGAGGGTACACCGTTCTTCACTCACACACACACACACACACAAACATATACACACACACAGACACAAGGGACAGATCGAGTTTAATAGGACACAAAGCTGCCGAAAAGCCATAAGAAAGTGAGGAGCAGCCTATAGAAAGTGAGGATCCCTATTGTTTAGCGTTTTTAGGCCATTTCTTGATATCCAGGATTGGGACATCGGCTGAATAATGCACTCAGGCAAGCGCAAACACACACACACACACACACACACACACACACACACACACACACACACACATACACACACACGCAGAGCGTTAGGCTGCTGTGGCGCGTGGCGGGCGGAGGGGCAGAATATCTTGGCAGCGTTTTTGCTGAAGGTTTCTGGCAGCAGGCCAAGCCAAATATTTCTTCTGGATGAGAGCAGCACTCAGCAGAGCCACGGCAGGCCACAGGACTTCCCTGAGCGTGTGTGTGTGTGTGTGTGTGTGTGTCCCTGTTCATGGAGGTTCTCTTCAGAAGTGTAACACATCCATCATAAAGCTGCATTAGCTTCTCACAACTGACATGAATCAATTTAAATGTTTATAAAGGCTTATTTCAAGCGTGAGCTGCCTTTTCCTCCCGGTTGCTGGACGACGTCTTCATAAATGTCTATATAAATGTCTATCTGTTTATGTCAGGTGTCAGGAAAGGCTGGTGCAGGTGTCATGCAGTCTTATGAAGGATCACCTTCAAGTGTTTGGACACGTAGGACTTTTCCATAATGTGAAACACATTTAAATCTAAAGACTTCCAATAAAAATAAAAAAAAAAACAAGTGGTGGAGTTGATGCCCAGTCGCTTAGATTTATAATAAAAAATACTGTATAGGATTAGAAAAGCAGAAGCATAAATATAAACATATACAACATATACATGCATATTTTTAGTATGTTCATACATATGCTTCTGTTTTACGCAATAGTTTTTTTGTATATACATAAAATGTGGATGACATATGTTTGGATGTTTTTTTTTTAGGTATCATGATATTTATTAGTTCCTCTTCATCATTTAAGGCTTTTAAACATCGGCTTAAGACGAAACTGTTGTGAAACAGTGTCCCGGGCATCAAGACGTATTGAAAACCATATTATGTAAGAACTGACCTCACACACATAGCGATAGTGTGTGTGGGTGTGTGATCAATTTTAATGTACAAATAAGGACCTTTGAAAAGGGTATGAGAGGCCATTTTTTTAATGAGATATGCAGAGTATAAAGAACCTTAACACAATCTAAGGCTACGAGGAACCATTTATTGGCTATTGAATTTTCTGTACTTGTTCCGTACTCCATCAGAAAGTTCTTTGAACAAACACATCCCATTTTTTAAACATGGTTCTACAGACATTGCTCAAAGAACCACCTGGCTGAGAAGATCAGAGGTCACCAACCGGATTATCAGAGTCTGAGAGATGTTTCATTTTGAAGAAAAAAAAAAGCTCCCTGTTACGTGATACGGTACATCAGAAGCTAACCAGAAGGAATAAAAACATTTTTATTTTGGTGTATCTACACAGGTCCATGAAAATATTATTTTCACTGGTCTGTTGCAAAAAAACACCGGGGAGCGCTGATGTAGATCGTCCACAGTTAGGACCGTTAAATATGCAACAGATTTCATATGAGGTTTTAATCCAAATTATCTTATCCAAACTGTATCTGTGATCAGGTTGGATAGAAGACTGTCCACAATGTTTGCATAATGATGCAAATTACAGTCTTATGCAAAACAAGTGGGCTTCTGTACAGTTAGTGTTGATTGATGAATTTGATATCAGAGATAAAAACGGGTCTACTCTCTCTCTCTCTCTCTCTCTCTCTCTCTCTCTCATATACATATATATATATATATGTGTGTGTGTGTGTGTTTGTGTGTATATGTGTGTATAATATGATTTAGAGGAATGCAGTCTTTAGAAAACTAATGTATTTTCTGACCACCTTGTTCTGTCTGGATATGTATATTTTAGAGAAAAAACACTGCTTAAAGCTGCAGTATCTGCTGTTGGATGAACAGAGGAATTTGAGGCTATGATTAAGTGTAATCTGCTTATTTACTGGGTTACTGAAAGTAAATGA
The DNA here is from genome assembly GCA_037577295.1 of Ladigesia roloffi. Taxonomy (NCBI): domain Eukaryota; kingdom Metazoa; phylum Chordata; class Actinopteri; order Characiformes; family Alestidae; genus Ladigesia; species Ladigesia roloffi. The sequence continues at coordinate 24,086,762 of JBBKCR010000038.1, forward strand.
AGGTTCGGTTTCAGGCTCTGATCAGGAATAGCTGAAGAAACACATCTGGAGTTCTGCTTTTTACTTTAATTCTCTCTTTTTTAAACATTTTTCTATCATTACTCACTGAACTGCTGCCCTTCTGAGCCTCATGAACCCCTCTACAGATTGTAATTTGCATAAAGTTCATGAACCACATTTGAAAATGATCGTAGGGCTCAACCGGCACGTATTCATTTAAAGGTCAAGAACACTCTGTTTTAAAAACCACTAGCTTTGAGAGAAAATAATAATAATAATAACAACAAATACAACAATAACAATAATAGTAATAATAATATTTGATATTACTTGTATAATAATAATATATAAATTGTATAACGCAAACAAATATTTATAAGCAGACACAGAGGTCTATGGATACATCTTTACACATTTTTTCTTTCTTCTTCTTCTTCTTCTTCTTCTTCATCTTCTTCTTCTTATTATTATTTTTATGCTACGCTTTTATTATTTATTATGAGCCTCTATTTCCCGTTTGCATTCCGAGGCTCTGATTTTGCTATTGAAGTTGCTGCTTTCCTGCAGAAGAACCTAAAGTGGTAATTGCTCATCTAAGTCCTAATTAGGCACATTTGAGTGGAGCCCTGTCTGTTTGTGTGTTGAGGAGGGTGATTAAAGAAAGTAAAGAATGGAAAGACTTGCCTCCTCCACCTCACACACTGATCTTCACTCTGGGATTCCTGCGGATTTGCAGATCTCTCCCACTGACTGACCTCAGCCAGGTAAAGCCTAGCTATGTCCCTCTTCTCTCTCTCCTGTTCATCTTTCTACTCTGGTGACCTGAAGAACATGTGGAAATAAACATGTGAGGTCCAGCCTGTCTGTTGGTTTATTCACGCTTCTCCTCTGACCTGTGTTGTCTGAGTCGATGGCCGGTCACTGAAAGTTCAGCGTTTTGCCCAACTTTCCCCCATTTCAGGGTGTCAGATCGATCTTATTACGATAAAAAAAGATGCTGAGTACGTTCTTCTCTCGAAAGAATATGTTTGTACGTGGCTCACTTGCGTGAAGAAAACTGTCTCATTTAACCGTATGGTCAGTATACAACCCTGTGCACTGCAAGGCATTGTTTTCCTCTCTCGATTATAATCAAAATAAATTAAACGAATCATTTACTTTCATCTTTAACCCTCCTGTCGTTTTGACAGCTTTATCAGCGTTTATCGCATGCTGATTGTTGTTTCTACCCGTTTCCCGTATAGTCCCACTCCCTCCGCCCTACGATTGGCTGAGAAGTACGCTCCCTGAGCTGCGATTGGCCAGATGATGTCGCTGCCTGTGCTGCGATTGGCTAATACTATCCCTCTCTCTGTGAACGCGAAAGTACTAGCGGAGCCCAGACGGAATACGAGTGTGTTTTAAGCTTCTCTGTCTGCCCAATCCGACCCCTATACACTTTTCGTTTGATTTGTTTTCAGCGTAGCGTGCAGCCAGTTAGCTGACATCTACATTTCGTGGAATGTTTTAAAGTCCACTCAGCTTGAACGAAAAAAAGAGGATTACACACCTGTGTTTAATGTTTCCCACTGAAGACCATTTTCCTGTCGCGGTTACAGTCACCAGATGCATTTAGAAAAAGTCACATCGTGTCACACCATTTACATTGCACTATCAACCCACAAATCACATTACTCACCAGTAGACGACGTTCAGAAACCACCAGGAACAAGGAGATACGTTGAATGTCTTCTTTCATTTTTGAATTTCTATGATTTTTGAAGCTCTCACATGATGGCAAAACATTACAAAATACGACAATATGATTACAACAGAGTGCAGTTTCTTCACACTGAGTGAAGGCTAGACATGGAATGACTAAACGCAGCAGTGTGTTTGTTTACTGGAATGCTGGAATTAGCTGGAGGCTGTAAACATTTACCTGTTTTTGGTAAGCATTGCGTCAGAGCACTTTTCTAATGAATTAGTGGTTATCAGTCCCTAATTTTAGATTTCCTTTCCGGGTAAGCAGTGTTTTTGTCACTCCTAAGTCATGGTTATTGGGGCCTTGTTAAAAATTGAAAAACTGTACTTGGAAAACTGTACAAGATTACACGGAGTTGTCACTCCTGCTGAGGCCTACTTATATAAATAGTCAGAAGTGAGTAACTCAGCAATATTCTGATAACTTTACATTGCGTCCACTGTGCTTTATTCATGTAGATAATTGGAAAAAGAATAAAGACTAGCTACATTGCATGGCAAAGACACCCTCAGTCATTAGGCCTGTTTAAGTGGATTCACTCGGAGTGTATTCAAGGTTTTTTTTAATGGGGCATCTTTTTTTCTGGTAAGTTTTGACTAGTTACACCTTACAAAAAAATGCATTGTGTATTAAAAAAGTAGTGTGATGCAGCTATGACATTGAGTCTCAGAAAGGTGATCGAATTTGACATTTTTGCAAGACACAATGGGCAGTATTTGATATTTCTGAGTTGTGATTGGCAGAAAATGACCATGAAAAGATCACCAGAACACCACAGTCCTTCATCACACATGAAATGCATCATGATATTTCATTAAAATTTTCAAGAATGCTGACAAGTGGGAGCAGGCGATGCTTACACCCAATCAGTAGTTCCACATTTCATACATTCAAGAAAGAAACAACAGGAAATATCCAGCATAACCAGTAAAATAGATGGGCTAATCTACCAGGGGGCTACTTGTTACCGCTCGCTCTGTTTAGTTAACTGAATTTATCACCATATTAATCACATAATGTAATGGAGTCCACCGCTAATTGCAGGGGGTCAACGTGAGCGTGATTGTTTTTTACCTTGGTTGTGGGGTTTGCAGTTTGAAGATATTATACGCCCCCCCCACCCCCACGTCCAATGCTGAGCTGGACACTGTACCCCAGATGGCTGGGGGGGATTGGCAGGATTACAAGCTGAGGGGCACTACTTCCAGTCTATGGTTTAAAACCAGGGGGGCAGTTGTACAAACCGCATGCTGGACACGTGCAGGGCTGAATAACACACACACACACGCACACACACACACGCACACACACACGCACACACACACACACACACACGACTGACTCAACCATTGTGGATTAACTTTCCCAGAACAATGGCCATTTCCCCCACTCAACCATTTGCACACATGTACACACACCAAAGTAAAGCTGAGTTGTGCGAGGCTTGTCCCACCCGCCCCCACACCCCCAACACACACTTCGTCGTCCCCCAAGCCCCCCCCTCCCCTCTTCCATCACTGCGAGCCTGAGGCTACCGCCACCGGCCCACCAGCATTAGTGCCTCTTCCTGGGCTAATATGCGGTTAGCCTGGCTTATAAAAAAAAGAGAGGCTGTTAACCTCCAGGCCTTGAGTCCTTCAGTGTCCCTACATTTTCAAATTTATCACAGATGTTATTAAAGTTAGCATTAATACAGATTCGGTCGAGTCTTAATACTGCTTCTTTTGCCTGGTCCAGTTCTGCCTGGATTAGAAGGAAGCCAAAGAGAAACTCATTATAAGTGTAAACCATATCAACACTGTATTTCTAGAAAGGATTCAAATATATTTTTTGTGAATTGTTCCTTCAAATGCCTCCAGTAACATGATGGACACTGCAGTTAGCAAAATACGTCATGGTATCAGCACTGGTATCTTGGTATTTAGTTTCCAGCACCACCTTCAGAAGAATCACAGAAACTCAAATGTAGCTCTTTTAAGGTTTTTCCTTGAACATACAGTTAAATGTGTTTGGAAAGGGAGTGTGTGTGTGATGTATCTGGGTGTGTTAAGTACTGTTGGGTGCTTGGCAGGGGGTTTGTTAAACATAAATGCAAATATTGGGAGATATTTGAATGGGAAGGATCTTGAGGAGCCAAATGATTTTTATTTGCCAGGGTTATGAATGACAGATGGGATGTGGTTTGCTCTAAATGGCCAGAGGCGGTTGGATTACACTGATTAAAAGAACAACTGTAAAGAACCTTCCAAATTGGAGTTGCTCTTGTTGGAGACTGTCATTTCGCTTGCAGTCGCTTATAGTTCCTCTTTCTCTCTCACTCTCTCTCTCTCTCCCTCCCTCTCTCCCTCTCTCTCTCTCTCTCTTTCTCTCACACACCTGTATTTAGGGTCTACAACAGAAGGCCAGGCGGTGGGTTTGATAGTAGCCCTCAGCAAAAACTAACAAAGCTGCTGGAAGTCTTTTGGCCCTTTTGTTTGGCTGCTTTCTTCCCTCACAGGCATGCAGGCCACATTAAACCTCACTACAGAAGTGAAAAAAAGAAAGACTTCATTTGAATTTGACTTCAGAGCCAGGGAGACCCCTCCCTAAGCTCCCCCAGCCTACTCCTTCCTTTATAGTGTGGGCAGCCAGAAAGAGAGAGAGGGAAACGGGAGTAGAAGTCGGTAGAAGTCGGTTATGATGGTCACGGCAATGAGGGCAACCTCCAGTCCTCGCCAGATTGTTCCCAGCTTCTGGTCCCCGGAGACCTCGGAGAGCCCGGAGAACCCGGAGACCCGACCGCACATCAATTTCCAAAGGAAGCACTCGTTTTTGGCTCGAAACGTTCAGAGACCTTTGTTGTTGTTTCGTTCTCTGCGGCTTGTTGTTGAGTCAGGGCCTGCTTTGGAGCTGCAGAAGGCCCAGCTGGAGGCCAGATTTTGGGCCTTGCCGTGGGCCGGCAGTTGGGTCTGGTTAGGTTGGGGGAAGAGACAGACTTTTGGGGGGCGGTGTTGGTGGTGGTGGGTCGTGTGTGTGTGTGTGTGTGGGGGGGGGGTTAGATCCTATGGGTCGTCCGCTGCCAGGAAGTAGTAGGCAGCAACCAGTGATGTGGTTAGATCTTTGTCACCAGCAGGGTTTGGGTGGGTGTCTGAAGTAGGGGGACTGTATATCGTCGCCGTTGTAACAAAACCTCAAGAGAATCTCCTTAATGGCAGAAATATAAGCCTTTATTTGCTAACAATATTTCATTATGGTCATTAATAAAAGTGGTCATTTCTGATGATTTTTTTGGTTGGTTTTTAATATGACAGTGACAGCTGTGGAAATGAGGTTGTCTGAGAATAACCAGACATCTTCCTTCTATTCTTCTTTTCACTTCTTTGCTACTCCTCTTCATTATTCCCTGTTCCTCTCCCACACACACTCATGTCGCTGTGGTGTAGCAACAGATAGAAATGGGGGACGAGGGGATTTCCAGGCTTTTTTAAAATAAAGCCTCCATTGCCATGGGAGAATCTTATTGTGGCAGACCGTGGCAGACCACCAGAGATTCTAACCGTCTGCTGCATGCACTTCGCTCTGCTTTTTACAAGCTTTCATCTTCAGCCATGGGTTTGACAGCAGCTCAGTGCAAACTTACATAAAAGCTTGGTTTCACTTGAGTGTCACAACTTTGATATAGGGATGCAATCAAAGCAGAGTATGTTGCTTTTAGCCCCCTGACCAGATTAGATTTTCTTTTTGGGGCAATCAGGGCTTCAGATGTTCAAAATAAAGGCCAAATAATAATTATCACCATCTTGCAGGACTATAATCTATTATCAGTGTACAGCAGACATTTTAATCAATCCAACATGTGCTCAGCGTAATGCAGCCCATTCTTTAACCCCATCACCTCAAAGATTCATGGATAAACTGTCAGAAAGGGTTTTTTTTCGGAACGATACCCAACACCCCCCACACACAATTCAACTCCAAACCACTTTTTGTGTTTTTCAGTATACTAATACAGCAATTGTTTTATTTATTTACATCCACCTCTCTTACACAGCTTTTATGTATATAACAAAGTATATTTAGAGTATTTTCTGTTGAGTTTCATTTTGACATCATATTGCTGATGTCTGTGTCTCTTTGTAGCATGAAATATTTACTCCAGGATCCATACAATTTTCTGAATCTACTGGATGTTTCTTCTGAGAACAATTTTTGAGTGCACTGACCTCCATTATATCTAACCAATCCAGGCTTTTTATAGGACCATTTTTTAAAAGGTCTACCACATTCTGAAGTGAGTCCAAAGCATCCAGCCCCAAGTGATGTTACTTTTTCAACCATCTCAGCCAAAGGCCAAACACACTAAAGCACATAAGATCAGCCCAAGACCTCTCGCAGCGAGTGGCGCCCCCTAGAGGAGCTTGGAGCCCAGGGTGCAGAAGGGGGGAAAGGGAAAAGATCGGGGAAGAATGGAGAAGAGCTTGGGGAGGAGGAGGTGTGTGGAGAAACGCAGTCATCAATCTGCGGTCCTTAGTAAACAGCAACAGGTTATTGAGTCACTGGCGCAGGATGTCCTTCCTCGGCAGGAAGACAGTCAGAGGAAAAGGGATCAACACCCCCCTCCACCTCCAGCGTCACCCCCTTCCCTCTTCAAACATTCAGATGAGACCCTATCTCCGTCCCAACCCTCTCTGTGAAATAATGATTGGCGCCTGTTAGTTCACCTTTGGTTTCAGTAGCAAAACGGATAAAAGGGGTTCAAGCACTTTTCAGGAAAATGAGTGCAAAGAGACTGCAAAGATTGATTTGTGCTTGTGTGTGTGTGTGTGTGTGTGATGTGTGTGGCACAGACATGACTGAAGTACGGGAGTGATTGTTAGACCAGAGGGTGGGGACAGCAAGAAGAAGGCGAGAGCGAGAGAGAGAGAGAGAGAGAGAGAGAGAGAGAGAGAGTGGGAGGAGGAGAGGGAGGGGCAGAGTGCCTTCAGAAGACAGAAACATCAGGCAGTCAGTTAAACTCAAGACACTCACAGGAGAACACACTCACCATCTGGACTAGCGGTGGGACGGGAGAGGGAAAGAGGGGTGATCTGCACCTGTCCCACAAAACACGCTCCCTCTCTCTCTCTGTCACACACACACACACACACACTTGAGGGAGAGATCAGACGGCTCTATGTGTGGCTGGAACCAAAGTCTGTCGGTGAGTGCGATTGGCTGGATGTCTTTTTTTGTTTTGTTTTTGCTGTTTTATTTTACTTTGGAAAGTGCTGGTACTGTTTTATTATGGTGTTTATTGGCTGGGCTAATTACGCTGCAGAGTTTGGTCAGATTTCCTTCAGCTACAGAGATTTTTTCTTAATTTAAAACAGACATTTTTAAAGCAAACTGTATATTTAACTAGCCAAGCGTGACTGATTTTAAAGGGACTTGTTGCATATATGAAACTTTATTTAGTGGAAAGAATTGCTGAACTGGTAGTGAAACCAAATTTACATTCTGTTAAAAATTATTGCTGTTCGGCTGCGAAACTAGAAATGCTGAAATGATTTAAAATCAATTTATATTTCAACAAGAAAAAGGTTGATTAAAAAAAAATATATATATATTTAAATGAGAATAACGTAATATAAATGCAAACATTTAGAATTCACAGCAATGAAATAGCAAATCTTAATTTTTTTTAACACAGTGTTAGAAGAAAAAAAAATACATGGTTGCCCAGTTTGTTCATGTTCAGTTTCTCAGTTTCAGTATTAGTTTTGATCTTGCAGCTGTCCTACACAGTGAAATTAAGGCCGACTTGCAGGATTTGATCATCTCTTGTCTCATGGAAACAGCTCAAATTATAAATAGATACAACAATAGAATAATGCATTTAACAAAGGCTGGTCTTGAGTTCTGAGCTTGACTACTTAAAAAATTGAAATAATTTAAATAAATAAGATTTTCCTTTAAAAAAAAAGAATGAAACAATGGCAATAATAAAAACATTTTGCTTCTTAAGAGCTGGCCTTGCTGTGGCGTTTGGTGGAATTTTCAGTGGTGGTCTTTTTCAAGTGGGGTCCGACAGACACCCGGGCTGTTTGTGGGAGAGTCTTGGGTGGGAAACGTTTGAAGTTTGTTTGGCCCCCTTATGGAAAAAGTTGTTTTTCTTTCCCTTTTGTTCTCCCACAGACACACACGCAGTTATTCCTTAGTCCAAGAGTCCGTTGCTCTACTACTCTGATTCCAATTTTAGCTCCATTCAGATACAGACTTCCTTCCTCCGCCGTCCCTGTTTGCGACTTTTTTTTTCCACCCCAGAGGGGAGAGAATGAGAAGGGGGGATATGGCAATAGAGATAGGGAAGGATGGAGAGAGTGAGAGAAAGAGTGCGGCCGGCGGTGGGGAAGGAGCTTTAGCCTCGTTGGATTTGCGTGTTGTAGGTTTGAGAGCACTTTTACTGAATGTTAAGGTTGATTTGACTGTTTTGCATTTTTCGATTGAACTCTGATGTCAGTTTCCACTTCATTAGCCTTTTTGTTACTAACGAATAAGAGATTAATTGATTTTTTCCTATGTATGCAGCTTTTTTTATTTTAATTTTCTCTTGGTGGCATTTGGTTCTGGTTTAAAGAATATTAAAACTAAGCTTAATTGGAATATGAATGAATCTTCATTGATAGTTAGATAGAGGCAACAGAATTAAGATTAAGATTAAGAAAAGAGTAAAACAACTCCAATAGTAAATTTTTTCCAGGACTAGGTCTAATAATTTCTAGGAAACCAGTTCAAAGACATCTAAAATGATGTACCATCACACTTTATTCTAATTCAGCTTTATTAGAATGATCATAATTAGTTATGGTATTGGTAAAGCTGAGAAATATCCTTTAAGGCTTAAGGTTCATACTGTACACTTATGTTCACTCATGCTCGGTCTCTCTCTCTCTCTCTCTCTCTCTCTCTCTCTCTCTATTCCATGCCACCTCTCAGCATAGCTCAGTCATGTTGACCACCGAGGGGGTTCCCCACACTCCCCACACTGCCGACCAGGTGGACGCGAAGATGGATGTGGAAGACGCCGACATGTCCAAATGGACAGAGGCTGAGTTTGAAGAGAAATGCACCTACATAGTGAAGGACCACACGTGGGACGGCCCTCTGGACAAGCCGGAACTAAACCGGGCTCAGTCCTCTCTGCCCCGTAACCTGGCTTTCAGACACTCGTCTGACTCCAAAGAGGTATGGCCCCTCTCCTGCTCTTTCACATTCTCACACACACCCCACTGTGACTCAATGCTGGCTCACACACTCGCACACCGAGGAACTCATGGCCTGCAGGATGGTGTTTGGGTTTGTGGCAGTGGATTCATGCATGATACTGTATATGCCATCTGCTCGTAAAATCCTCCATGAGTGAGTGTGCCTATTGTGAGAGGCTGACGAAAGCTGGGTAAAAAAGTGTGAGCCCCAGGGAAAGGAAACTGTTGCTATGATAAGAAAGTGTGGTAATTCCAGTTGTTTTCTTGTTTTCTTTAAAAAAACGTGTAAAAACATCACCGCCCTTTATATTTTCATATCCGGGGGAACTTGACGCCTGGCCCAAAAGCAGTGGTGAAGAAATATATCTGTCTCCGTCCGACTGAGCAAGGTGGTGGAAGTCAGACACTCACTGCTATAAAGCCCTTCTTACTAATCACACTGTTATTAACCTTTATTATCTGCTGTCAACGGTGCTTCGCAAACAAAACAGCAGCTCCTTCTTTGTATATTCGCCAAGTACTGCAAGGCAAAAGAAGAAAAGAAGTGGCTTCCCCCATCACATCAAACGCCCCGTTATCTGGGACAGACAGTGATGTCTGTTACAGTGACGATGGCCAAACATCCCCTTGATTTTTTAGGGGGGCTGTCCTTTAAACCACTCCCAGATCAACATGATAGATTTTCTCATCACTTACCTCTCTTTGGTCTTATCACTTCCTTTAGGTTCAAAAAAAGCTACAGAAGATTAATTTATTAGCTGATTGTGGTTACCACTGAAAGAGAGAGAGGGAGGAGGATGAAAGAGTAGGTGGAAATGTGGAGGGCTTTGGCGTGTGGTAGGAAGCTACGCTAAATCTCGCTTAATGAGTTATCAAAAAAGACTCCTAATCTCCCGCAGTGAACCACCGCTCTGCTGTAGGTTTGGGGGATTTCCTACCTTTTTATCCACACCGATGTTTGTGTTTTGGGGTGAAATGTGGAAGAAAGGTGGCGCTGGCGGTTTTTAGAAGACAGCGGATCTTGGCCGAGGAGATTAGATTGAAGTACGGTTGTTGTAAGCCAAAAGCCCAGACAGTGGCGTTCCTCTCCACCTTTGGGGCCTCTTTTCTTTTTTTCGCTGTTTACCTCAAAGGAAGGAGTGTGCTGTAATCGTAGGTGTGGATTTGTGTTTTAGGGCCCACAGCAGTGTTTGATGTGGTGGGGTGGGCAGGTCGGTAAAGAGGGCAAGAGGGAGGGTCTGGGCGCTTAATGAGAGGTGAGGTAGGGCCCATGAGCGCCTCTCTCTCTCTCTCTCTGTCTCTCTCTCTCCCATGCCAGAATGGGAACTTTGGGCAAAAGGCTTGGAGTAGTTCAGTTCAACTGCATTGTATGTCTATTTATTCAAATGAACATAATCTCAAAACAGCTTTCCAGGAATCCAGGTTCCCATCCCTGTGATATGTTATGGAATAAGCTACATCAGTCTGTCTCTCTTCTTCTTGCAATCTCTTACAAGTTATTAGATGATTTGTTTGATGCCAGGAATGGGATCTCCACTGTGACATCTTCTTAAATGTTGTCATCCTTTCTCATAACAAAATGCCTCATAAACCTGCTAGTAAATGACTCTTCTTAGACCCAACATCATGGAATATTGAAGGTAATCAAATTGTTGGATTGTGTCTTAAAATATGTCCATTTTCTCCCCGTTGCAGGTAATTGGCGTAGTCAGCCGAGAGTACATCCCCAAAGGAACTCGCTTTGGCCCTCTAGTGGGAGAGAAATACACAGCTGAGAATGTCCCCAAAGATGCCAACAGGAAGTACTTCTGGAGGGTAAGTCGGTTGTTTTCTTTCAGAAGCTTCACTTTCAGTAAAGGGGGAGCAAAAGTCGAAGAGTGAGAGAAACAACGCTGCTAGTCACTTCCTGTTCCACTGACTTACTTCCTGCGTGACATCATGGACGAGTGCAGAGCTTGCATAGAGAGAGAGGGAGAAAAAAGAAAACGCTGAGTAAGGGTCTGGTGTTTTGGGAACCACAGGGTTTGCGTTGGCGGCCTGGCTGACAGAGAGTGAACGTTTTGTTTCATCTTGCGTGATCTTGTTTTGACTCTCTTGAATGTCGAAAGCGGGAGGCGAATGACTTGGCAGTGCTCATGCTTGAGGTCAGGCTCCTGACAAGGGAACATATCAGCCAGCCAGTCAACCAGTCAGTCAGTCAGTCAGTCAGGTGGCTTGTTGCTCGAGACATACTGTTTTTTTTGTGGTGACGGTAGGCTTTGACATCGAGTGGAAAGCTTAAACCAAGCTGCCAGTAAGATCAGTGTAGTTTCAGCATGCTCTGCGGCTTTCAGCTGTTTGCTGTCTGCAGCTGTCAGCATGGGGAAAGTGCCAAATCACTCTGGACCAGAATCAAACCATGACAGTGAATATATTTATCTCCTGGAAATCTCCCTTCCAGGCCTGCATTAACCACTCCATCTAAACAGAGTAGCTAGACAACTTGTTTCTAGGTTTCCAACTTCTGGAGAACAAGCTGGTGACCACCACATTACATCATTGTAGAGTTTCCCCAAGGCTTTACCTGCTAAAGCTCTTCTGGTTGATATCTGCAGTTCTTTCCTACCTTCCAGGAGATCATAGTAGTACTGAGATGAGGGTAGTGTGTGGGGGTGGGGGGTATGGGGTTGTGGCTGTGGGAGGTGTAGGGCTGTACAGTAAAATGTGTAGCGGAAGAATAGTAATGGTGTCACAGAATAGAGGGAAGCCTCGCGACGCTCTACGTGACGTCACACGAGAGTTCCTGGAAATGGACAGGTTAGTGTAAACAAGACACATTAACCTTAAGAACTAGCCCCAAACTCGTCTGTTCCACTTTAAAAACCCAAGAGTGCGAACAAGAGAGTCTGTGTGAGTGAGAGAACGAGTGAGAGCGAGAGGGAGTAATGGAGAAATGACATGCAGACTCAATATGAGAGTGCGAGTACTGATGGGGGCGTACAAGCTGAGTCAACTGTGTGGCTTTATAAGGGACTGTGCCTTAGCATCTCCCACTTGTCTGTATCGCAGTCTCAAGGGCAACAGTTGAGAGAGCCACAATTAGGAGCTGAGAGGAAGAGATGGTGTGAGAGCATGTAGGGAATCTAAAAAAAAACTTTCAAAAAAGCAAAGCAGCCCTTTCACCTCAAATTGTCCTGGTGATGGTCCAGATGTCCAGAAATAACTGTATCGCTAAAATGCTGCCTGTTTTCTTTTGTCAGATTTACTCAGGTGGTGAGTTCAATCACTTTGTGGATGGCCTGGATGAAGAAAAGAGCAACTGGATGCGCTATGTGAACCCAGCTCATTCGCAGGAGGAGCAGAACCTGGCAGCCTGCCAGAATGGAATGAGCATCTACTTCTACACAGTGAAGGCCATCCCAGCTGACCAGGAGCTGCTGGTGTGGTACTGCTCTGACTTCGCCCGCCGACTCAACTACCCTCCCTCTGGAGATCTCATGATGCAAAAGCTCAGTAAGTACAGTGAAAACACATATTTCCATTCAATTAAAAAAATATTCCTTTTATCCCAGATGCATTACATCAGCCAAGACACCTTTGGTTTACTAATAAGTAGCTAACAAGGTGTTTCAACAGAAAGTGACATAGGATGCAATGACGTGATCTACAATTTAAGAAAACTATAGTGCAATTTAGATACTTCTTTAAAACATATGGTGAAATGTGTGTGTCAGGCTGGTTGTCATGGACTGGTTAGGCTTTTATGGCCTTTCTTTACTTCAGATTAAGTCAAGAGGATGTGTGCTGTCCTCACTGGAAGGACGTATTCTGTAATTATCATGCCAACAGAACACGCTCTTCTCCCTTTCATTGGAGGATCAGAATTCCTTGCGCCACTTCGTTTGCTTGTGTTTTCGTCTCTTTCTCTCTGTCTGTAATGTTTCTGTTCAGACATAGTAATGTTTGAGCCTAATTACATAGGAAGGGGAGGTGCAATGCCAGTTATCTGCACTTAAAGACACGCTTTCAACATGAAAGCTTGCTCTACACGCTCAATCTGTTATTGCTCAACCGGTAATAAAAGTCTCAAAGTGAAACCTTTAGTGTGTCGTAAGAGACAGCAAGGGAGAGTGTGTGTAAGCAAGTGAGTGAGAGAGAGAGATCTGGAGGAGGAGGGAGACAATACTCAGGTGTGGCGGGAACCGACCAGTCTTAGCGTCTCCACTCCCCTGAGCCATGTGCATGCCCCCAGGCTATGGGACGCTGTTACCTGGCCCCCCTGAGCTCCACATATACTTGCTCACAAATGTTAGTCTGTAATTAGGCCTGCTGACCTACGGCTGACACCCAAGCTTCTTCCTGTTACCTGACAAGAGTGAGAGCACTCTATCTGTATCTCTCTCAAGCTGTCAAATCAAAGGCAGTTGTGGCACAAACAGTCCTATAGCCACTGCACTGTATGACTCAGTTTAATGGAATGGACAGAGATGACTGGCAGGGCCTCCCACATGGGACTGATTTAGAAAAGCTTAGGCAGGCTAAGTGCATGGTTCACCGGACCCCTACTTTCTGAGGTAAAAATGGAGCTTTAAGGTACTTTAAATCAATGCTGTTTTATAATTTCTCTCAGGAATCTACAAGACATGCCTGGGGAGGTGTGGATGGCTCCTTGGAATGAATCCTTAATTTATTTGCCACTTTAAAAGAGAGGGCCGGAGAGAGTGAGGGCGGTAGGGGAAAAAACTGCTCCATTGACTACTTGAACTTCCTGGCGGCAGGGCCGCGCTGACAGATTGATATCTGTGAGATCGCTAGCTGTTTGTTTTGCACAAGCTCTCTGGGGAGGAACAGAATTGGCGCTATCTCTGGAAGGGACTTGGTGGGTGTGGGGGGGTTAACGATAACTTCTAACTGTGTTTACACATTGCTGTTGGAGCAGAAGGATGGGGGTCCACATGATAGTGAGATCTTTGGAGGGAGACTCATCTTGCTAACCACTCACATACACAACCAAGAGAGAGACTCAATCCAGGTCACAGGAAAGAAAGAGGAAAGGGATTTTGATTATTTACATCCTCTTTTAAAAGTTTTGTCTTTAATGAGGAGAGGTTCAGAAAGGGAGATTAGAGAAAACCATGTGAAACGTAAAATTGACCTCATCAAGAACATTTATGCAAAGGGCAATGGTGTGGACAGATAGGAATATGAAACCCCAACCCTCAGGACATGACAATTTGTTCCTGAAACACTTTTAAATATTTATTTAGACATTGCACCTGATGTTTGTTCAAGATTGTGCTTTTTTTTTTAAATACCACCTTTTTTAAACAGGTGTCTTTTGGTAAGGGAACTAAGAGAAGTGCTTCCAGGTTCACTTTGTTTTGAGTAGTCTTGAAGGTGTGTGCAGTGAATGGAGTCTGGGGCTTTGCGGATACTTATTAGTAGGAAACTTTCAATCATTCCCCGCCACATCCATTAGATGGTATCAGTGCTCTGAGCAGAACCTGCCCCACTCCACAACGCTGACTGGGATCTGCTGTCATGCCTTACATCCTGTCTGCAGCCCCAAGCTCAAGACAATCTGTCAAACTGTCGCCCCTAATTGAACCACTAGGCTGCTTTGAGCTCTGAACCTCCTTGGCTTGAAAAGATCTATGTGCTGTGCAACAATGGATCACCTGTAGCAAGAAGCCAGTGGTGTGTGTGTGTGGTGGGGCAGTAGTAGCTTAACTCAGTTAGCAGAAAATCATCTGGTGATGTCTAGTAGCTTAATAATTTGTTGAATTGTAACCAAATGTGCTAAAACAATAGAAATAGAAATGTAAATGATCCAGACCTAGGCACTGTTGGACTACGTTATGTTGGTAATTTAATTATTTAATTATGTTGATTCTGATGTACTGCTGAAATTTGTCTCTACAGAACAGAGTCTGGCAGACGTAAAGCAGCAGGTATCAGAGGAAAAGCCCACGGTAAAGAGGGAGCACACAGTCTCAGAGATTCTGAAAGACACATGGAGAGAGCCAGCCAGGCCATTTCCCACACGGCCCCTTTGTCCGGCCAGCCCTGATCGCCCTTTTTACCCTCGTGTCATCTACCCTATTCGCCCGCAACCACAGCTCCACCGCCGGGAGGACTTTCTTAATGCTAGCCCGACCATCTGCTTTGCTACTCGCTCACCTGGACAGTCCTCAACCACACCCAGTCCCTCAGCACATAGTAGCCCCGAGACTAGTCCAGAGAGCAGCCCTGCACCACGTGATCCCAGGGACACCCTTCCTGCCCTGCATTCACTGTACAGCAGCAGCTTGGGTCACTATCCAGGATACTCCCCACCTATTCCCATCCCCTCGTTTTACACCAGTCCACATTACCTCCATTACTCAATGAATGGGGCCTCACCAGGTGGGGGTGTATACCCCCGTATGTACCCTTTGGGCATACTGCCCCCTCACATGCCGCATCCACCTTCCATTCTTCCTCCTGAGGGAGGTCGGCATTTTCTGCTACCCCCAGGGATTTCTGCTCCCAGGGACTTCCTAAGAGTGACACCACCCAAGAGTGCCTTTCCTCGAGCAATGACCTCAAAGGACAAACCCATGCATGGACACCCTCATGCCCCTGCAAGTGGTTCCCCAACAGCTGGCTCGGCAGCCTCCACTGACCAGCAGCCTGCCAACCCTACCTCAGCCCAACCAGGCCTTGGACGTTCAGAGGATGAGGCGATCAATCTCAGTAAGATCAAGCGAGGCACAGCAGGCTACAAGACCCTGCCTTACCCACTGAAGAAGCAGAATGGCAAGATCAAGTATGAGTGCAACGTATGCAGCAAGACCTTCGGACAACTTTCCAACCTTAAGGTAAGGCAAGCTCCACTTGCTTCTCTCTACTATATTGCTTCTCTATACACTTGCTTCTCTCCTTCTGGTATGACCCTATGAATGAGACCCTGTGTATAACCTGACTCCGCCTCTGCTCTGTTCTCAGGTGCACCTGCGTGTCCACAGTGGCGAGCGTCCCTTCAAATGTCAGACATGCAATAAGGGCTTTACCCAGTTGGCCCACCTGCAGAAGCACTACCTGGTCCACACAGGAGAGAAACCCCATGAGTGCCAGGTGAGCCTGATCTCCACACACTAAGAATTTGTCAAACAAGCTGTTAGGCCAGAACATAGTGGCTCTTTTGTAGTCCTGAATAATGGGCCCTAAGAAGGAAAAGTCGTCTACCAACAGTTGTACAATGTATTGTTCCTGTGAGGGCAAGAGAAGTATGGAGTGTGCTAGAACAGCATTGTGTAGTTTAAGATCTTTACATGCGTTTACTCCATCATATTTTTACACGTCATTATGTAATGCTTATTATATTTCGGTAAAGCTGTTTAAAGGATGAAAATGTGCTATGTAAAAAACCTGCCTTGCTTAAAAGCTCTTCCTACTCTCCACAGGTGTGCCACAAGCGTTTCAGCAGCACAAGTAACCTGAAGACTCATCTGCGACTGCACTCGGGCGAAAAGCCCTACCAGTGCAAGCTGTGCCCAGCCAAGTTCACACAGTTTGTACACCTCAAGCTGCACAAGCGGCTGCACACACGAGAGCGCCCCCACAAGTGCCCACACTGCCACCGCAACTACATCCATCTCTGCAGCCTGCGCCTCCACCTCAAGGGCTACTGCCTGGCTGCCGTGCCCTCTCCCTGCTGCAGCCTGGACGAGCTCAATCGTGTCAATGAGGAGATAGAACGCTTTGACATCAGCGACAACGCCGACCGGCTGGAGGAGATTGAGGGCGTGGATATGGACAGGCTGGTGGAGAAGCAGTTCTCTGGCCTCTTCAGCCGTGAAATGGACCTCAAGGCCTCGTATCACAAAGTCAGCGGCGATCTGCTCCCCCCACCACATCTGTCCAGTGCGTATGGCTTTTATGAGCCAAGCAGCGAGACGTCTGTCATCAAACTCTTGCCTGTCAAGGTGAAACAAGAGACTGTGGAGGTGATGGAGCCTTAGCCCCAGCTCTAGCACACACTCACTAAGAGACATGCTATCCATCAGCTCTAGCACCCTGGGTGTAAGCTGTGGGCAGCCGCAGGTGTACATAATCTTTCTCGTAAGGAGCCAGGCTCAGGCCTTTGTCTTCAGGGACTTACTGTACTCAGGGCTAAGAGACACTGGTGCAGGCTGCTAGCGGTCCGATGTGTCCAATACTTAATTTAGAGACAATCATCTTCTCTTAATTTCATAGTACTATTATTTTCGTCATTGATGTTTTTGTTCTTCTTTAATAATATTTGGTTCGGTTTAGTATGCAAACTCCTTAATTTATTGTCCGATTTGTTATCCTTCAAAAAAACCTAATGTTTACAATGACTGGGTAATTCATTGTAATCAGATGTTATGTATATTATTTTCCTTTTCTTTTGCCATTCTTTTGTATATAGTTTCTTGCCGTCTGCGTTACTTGTGTTTGTATGGCTTCCAGTTATAACTTAATGTATAACAGAAACGAGGAGCTCATGTTAATTCAGGGTTTTCATTTCTTAAATGCAGGCTGGTATATAACAAAAAAAAAACCTAACTAATATGGTAGCTCTTTCTGTGGAAGGCTATGGTGGGATTTAGAAATTTGCATATGCCACCATTAAAATGTTTAAAATGTTGGTGGGGTTGCGGGGTGGGAGGTCGGTTTGGGGTGCTTGAGGTGACCTTTCTCCAGGTCTTTCCCTAATCTCTGTAGAGCACTCCTTATAAACGAAAAGGGCATTTTTTTTATATTTCCAACAAGTTACCTCAAATTATGGGTGTGTGTATATAGTCTATGTGTATGTTCTGAAGGAAGTCAGAGGCATATATGATATTTATTGCTTTTCTACTTGAAGAAGAAACCAAATGTCCCGGAGTGCAGCTCTATGTGGTCCAAATGAACAGGAGTCTGCTCACATGTAGCACACTGGCTATGAAGCTGAGAGTACTTCTCTATTCACTCACTAATTTTTGTCAGAGCAATACTGATACCAAAAGGGGGGTGGGAATGTAAAGGAATATGGAGCTAGTTACCAAAGTTCATTCATTTAAAGAGACATGCGTGTTTATGATGAAGTGTTAGAAGCGGTTGTCTGCTGGTTTTTTTTTCTTTTTTTTTCCCATTTGCGCTCATAAATGGCACAAACCAAAGCGCCTTGGTCTTTATATGCACTGGTTCTTCCTAATCGTTTTTCTTGTATCTGTATTTTTTACATGTCCTTTAAGACCAGGTTTTGTCCAACTATCAAGGCGGTCTCTGTACTTAAGGCAACAGTAAGAGCCATAAAGCAGTAGCATCTCCTAATTCCTCTCTACTGAACTATGACCAAAGTCTTCCCCACATCTTCAGCTTTAAACTAAACACAAAAAAATTACAAAAAGAAACTCATCTGTCTCTATGTTTACATACCGGTTTACATAGTTATTTAAGTACAACTTGTTCAAATGTAAATTATGATATAAATGTTCACTGACCTAACGACTTTGTCTGTGTGTCCTTCCTTGTCTTATGATATATATTTAAAAACCTGTTAAACCACACACATCTATATAGCTCCAGAAAAATATGAGGCCACCATTTCTCCTATTTTGAGGAGGAATTATTATCAAAATTATGCTTTAAAGGACTATTATTTACTATGAAAAATTCCACAATTCTTAGACTTTTAGGTTGTTTTTTGTTTGATTTTAAAATCAAAATCATGGAATTCATTGTCTGACTCAACATTTTCACTTGGCGTTTGAACTGGCACCTTATTTTCTTTCCAGTATCTTATTATTACTATATTATTACTTAAGAGAACATTCAGATATTCACAAAGACGACTGAAAATAAAATAAGTGGAGGCCTAAAGCTGCAGAGTGGGTGAGCCAAGGTGTGGCTCAAATTAGCGATCATGTAAAGTTAGCGCTGGCGAGATCAACCACATTGGCTGAGAAATGTGATCTGAAACTGGAAATCCTGCTCCAAGAAGAGCAGCTGAAAGTTGAATACTAAAACAATTTTGGCTTATGGAAAACAACAACAAGCTAGAAACATTATAGCAGCTCTAATGACAAAAAAAACAAAACATTAATCATTTGAATAACACTGATATTCCTAAAAGTTTGAGTGTGTTTACTTAGTTCTGAACATCTTTATATTATATAAAATATATAACGAGAGACTATTTACTCTAAAACTAAATGTACAGTTTGTCTTTTATCTCAATATTTTTGAAAGCGCTAAAACAGGCATTGCTCTGTCGGAACCCGTGACCAGCCTGGTAAATTCACGAGATTGAGTAATTTTCATGGAGCTGTATTTTGGACAGTCGTGGCTATTGACAGCGGGCGCTGCTACTCCAGTTAATACGACAACAGCTTTACTTGCTAGTTTACTAGTGATGGAAAGTTTGGCTTATTTCAGAGAGCCGTCTCTTCTGGCACGGCTCCCAAAGTACAGCCGGTTCTTTCGGCTCCCAAATGGCTCTTACTTTATTATATTTTGTAGTAGTGTTCCACGAGTCTGCTTTTTTTTAACAACACCCAAACCGACCCGTCAGGAGATCCAACCCCCCGAACAACCCACAAATATTCTCGTGGATACTGACCCAAAACCTGACCCGACCTGAGGAAAAAAAAACGATTTACAACACGTTTTTATCGATAATGGAATGCGTTTTTTAACTTACATTTATTTGACTGTGACTACTTTTATTTATGGTAAAACAGTTATTTGTGCAAATTTTCTGTATTGGAAATGAACAATATATTTTGAGTAAAGAATATAAGACTCAAGATGGACTTCAGTTCGGACATTCTATTGGGACGAAATTTAATAACTGGACCTCTGTGGCCTTTAATTAATCACCTCTGCACTAAAAGTTTGACGCATGTCTAGAACCTCCATCTTAATACTCGCACACACAAATGAAAAATGCTCAACTTGATTCAGCCACCTTGTTTCCAGAAAACAGCCACGGCAAAAGACTTACAGTAAACAGACATTCCACCAAATATATTTTTTTAACAGTTAAGACAAAGCCGACAGTGACTCAAGAAGCCCCGTGGGGTCTTTGTGTAACATGCCGCCCATGTGTCCCATCGGGCCCGAAGCATGGCCTTACGCATTCAAGAAGAAACAGATGGGGACCAGGCTGGGACACCCAGAGTAGAGGCAGAAGGGGAAATTTTAGGACACTTGTCGCCAACAAAAGCCTTGTTCTGGGCTGGTAAGAAGGCATGACAATGTTCATACCGTCCTTCCAGTCGAAAAGGACCAAAATGATTTCTGCACTGATGTTCAGTGGACCGTGGGCAATACATATGGCAAACCGTGGTCCCTTCTCTGCCATTGACCAAATAAAATTACACGTATACACGTTCCCCGCCTCGCCTCCGCCTTCCAGGGAATGATGACTACGGCAGATCAGAGAGCACGATTAGGACTTCCGATCCACATTCCATGTAAATTTATGGGCCACATGTGAGTGTTTGAATTATGAATGATAATTGGCTTTCCTCACTTCCTGCGGGGTCCCACCACCACCACCACCACCAGCACCAGTGACTCAGTGAAACCACCAAGCCTGACAAGAAACATCTGCTCTTTCCAATGAAAAGTTAAACAGGGCAACACGGCAAAACAAGATTGAGGCATCGTTTACAGTAAATTTGCTGTTAAGGAGTTAGAAATCATGCAGCCTGCAAATCTAGCAGCGCGGCACCTGAGGGCCTAAAACTTTGCCAAACTGAAACCTGCCCGGGGTTATGATTCTGGTTAGAGGATTTAGGGCATATGATGCTTCAAAATGTAGATTCTTCTATGAATACAGTAAAACTACTGTGTTTCTACAGCAGCTCCAATGGCACAAAACACAATAATGACTTCTGGAATTTGTCTTTCAAAAAGGAACTCCCAGTTGTTTGTGTCTAGGCTTGGGTTATACTGCTCCCTCTCATATGCCAAGAGTTAGATTATGCCATTTCCTCATGTGCCAAGAGTTAGATTATTTCTTTGTTCAACAAATTACAGTCTTCCTTTCTTCACAGCCAGCCAGGAGCCACAAACCACATACGCAGCCTGCCTCAAACATGCACACACACACTCTAGTTTCTTTCTCTCCAACACCATAAGCACTGTTTATTTTGTCCAAAAGCCATGTTGCTTTTTCCCCCCCCACCTCATCCATGCCAAGAGTGGATACCCTTTCAGTAACGTATAACCAAAATAATGGACAACTTCTCTGGGCCTTAGGGGGCTCCCAAACAAAGAAAATGGCAAATTGCAAGAACTTGAATGAAGAAGGCATGATCACGGGCCTGTCCTGTGCTCTGATCACAGTGTCTCAGAGCCCCTCAGCACCTGCCAATTAGGGGCCTGGGTTAATGACAGGTTAGCTCTACCCCAGTGGGAGGCTGTAAGGGAGGGGGGGTTGGTGGTGAAAATGAGAGGGCACTTTGGAAAGAGAGGGAGAAAGAGAAGGGAGAGTTCTGTTGTTTGTTCCTCCAAAGTTGTCCACCCCCATCCCAGTGCTCTGATCCAGGTGTACTCCTCTGCTCTCTGGGGTGGGGGGCGGAGGGTAAGGACGGAGGGGAAAGTTTTCTCCTAACACCTCGTATAACTTAACAGGCCATGGCTGGGTTACGGGCTTCAAACCATCTCCGTTTTAGTTTTACACCCCCGAAACCAAGTGTGGTCAGAGGCCTGGACAGGTTAAGGTGATGAGAGAAAGAGGAAGAGGGAAAGCGACCCAAGCCCCTGTCTGATTAATCATTACACACACTTCAAAGAACAGTTCCTGGGTTTAAAAAGAAAAAAAAAGCAATAAGTTTTCTCAAACTACTTCCCGCTCATGTCGAAGAAGAGAGAAGTGGGTCATGTGAGGGACTGGTGACCAGGCACCAACGGACGCAACGCGAACGAGAGGAAGGAGAGGAAGAGGAGGAGGAGACAGGAGCCTCTGATCTTTTTAGTGACGGCTTTACAGGAATGAGAGAGCGGGGCCAGGACGGCTTTACTTAATGAACTCACGAAGAGTGCCTGGGCTGGCTTTGATGTCCACTCCACCACAAAGAAGAGCAACCCCCCCCAAACCCAAAGCACATACACTCTCTCTCTCTCTCTCTCTCTCTCTCACACACACACACACACAAAATGTATTCCTCTTCCTGTGTCTGGGAGAACAAATTACGCTCATATTTGCAATCAGAACAAATGTATAATATTGAACATAGATTAAGAACCTCCAATACATTCACGATGTTCACACTTCCACTTGGAAATAAAATCACATTTAGAGTCACTTTGAGTCAAACTAATAATAGTAGTAAACCTTACAACTGGATCAGAATTCGTTGCCCCGTTTCAAACATTCTGGTATCAACAGACAACTATACTGTGGAGAGAAACACAAAGAAAGCGTGTCTTGGGAACTTTGGAATACCGCTGTACTCGGAGGCGGGAGGTTTAAAAGTTGCCAATCTGAGAACACTATTTATTTCTCCTTGCTGGTGACTGGCTGATGCCCTTTCATGCAGCTGCAATCCAGACTCTCCTCCGCACAGCGTGTCGATTGTTCTCATGTTTTTAGTTTTGTTCTTCTTAAAGCCCTGTATTTCTATTATTGCGAATTAAATTAATCTATTGGTGTATTACCTACTTAAACCAAATCCGAATATGGGTTTAACCTTACATTGTCTTTAAAGGTAAAGTGTAAAACTAAGTTTAAAATGAAATTAACGTGTTTTGGGAGCATATCTGATGGCCTATTTTGAGTTTATACTATGAAAAGATCATTTTAAGCTTTTTTTAAAAAAACACAACAAAAAACCTGATTTTTCACTATAAGTAGGTGCTCTTGGAACATATATATATATATATTAGGGCTGGGATTTTAACGCCTTAATTAGATTGATTAATCAGAGAAAAAAATAACGCGCTAATATTTTTAACACAATTAACACTTTGTCAACTTCTCGTTCAAATAAACAGCAGGAGCAGCTAGTCCCAGGTCACTGCTGCGTGAGCAGCCAGAGAGCGCAGTTCAGTTCACAGCACGCCGAAAACGTGTGTGATTTGGAAGACAAAAATGCCAAAATTGATAATAATAATAATAAGTTGTCCATTATCTCTTGTTAATGTTTTTTGCCGATTCTGACTCTGAAGGGGAATATTTGCCTTTTGGAAAAGATGCTCGCTTGTCTCCCAGTTCGGCGGCTGCGTGGTCATGCAAGGCGAAAGTGGTCATGAAGCACAAACACATGTTTATTTCAACACTTTGCCCATCGGGAAAGTGTGTGGAAGTGGTGAACCTGGTCGTAGTGTCTGTAGGAGAGCTGTTGATTTAGCTAGACGTAGCAGGAGAGAGGGGAAAATTAGTCTGGAAGTAATAAATGGTTTAAAAAAAACTGCTTCTTGTAACGTCTGTATGTATGTGCGTTTAAATGCGATTAGTTAGATTAATTAATCACAACACCATGTAATTAATTAGATCAAAAATTTGAAATGCTTGACAGCACAAATATATATATATGTACCACGAAGGCCATTAAGTTGATGGGCGGGGCACGCAGAATTTATAAGTCACAAGAATACATGCCAGTCTACCAGATAAATACATACACACACAAATATAATAGTCTATTTGTTATTTGGATGGTATGTACGTACTCAAAACATTTTGAATTAACTTCCACATGATCATTTCCCTTCTCTTTTTACACCTTAAGAAGCTTTTTCATACTTTTCAAATTTAATAACCGTGACTTGCAGACTGACATATCCGAAAGTCTGGGCACCCCTTATTAAATATACTCTATTGCAAGTGAGAAGTGAAAGTATGTACACATTCTCTACAGCAACAATCTGCAAACCAGTCCTTTGAGTTCACCAGACAGTCCACTTTGTGTGTTGCAACCGCATGTTTGGAGCAAACATGTATTTAAAGTTTGTTCCTGGTAGAGGATGTGTAAAATGAAAGCTCACAATTTGACTGGGGAGAATTCAAGCGTTTGTACTAAAGTTTGTTTGTGATGTTTTTTCTGAAGGACAAGCATGCATTTTGGACCCCTGGTGTCCTGTGATAAAATTAGGCCTAAATTTAGCATTACATTTCTCAAATTATAAACATTTTGGCAGCTTTAAAACATTTTGGCAGCTCCTGTCTTTGAATGTATGAAAAACAGTCAACAAGGTCATCATCAAGGAAAATAATCAATGGTACTTCCTTACTTAAGCATTATTTTGGAAGATATATCTTGAATATTTTTGACACTGTGTACATTTACTTATCTATATAAACTCAACTGCATCAATTAAAAAAATAAAAGGTGTTTCATGAGATTACCCTTTTGAAGATCTAGAGAATCAAAGGCAACATTGCATAGTTACAAAATATCATTTAATCATATGTTAAGCTTTTTTTTAAGTTAACGGTAGCAAAAGACAGAAAAACAAGCCACTGTGTGAAAAGAAAAAGTGACTTGGAGTGTTAAAGAGTGCAGGGACACATTTTATCACTATTTCCGTATGTTAATTCGAATCACACAGGGAGTCTGGAGCCCATGTTTAAAGAGAGAGAGAAAGAGAGAGAGAGAGAGAGAGAGAAAGAGAGAGAGAGAGAGAGAGAGAGAGAAAAAAAAAAACACCCACTCGGTAAACAAACTCAAGATGCGCCTCCTAAACGAACTGCGGGGTCTTGAGGACTGGGTCTGCTGAGAAGTGGCCCGGTGACGGCGGAAGCCGTGCGGTCTGTCTGTGTCTGGGTGAGTACACTCACTCATTCCTATAAGCGAATAATCACTCTCAGCTGCTAATCGTCTGCACCCCCCACCCCAACAACTTCCACCATCCCTTCCAAACGAACTAAACACAAACAAATGTCAGTCAGCCTAAAGAGTTACAAGCACAGCGAGGCTGCCGGAGGTTTTAAACCCAAGGCAGAGGAGATATTGTCTCCTATCAGCTAAAGTTTCGGCATAACTGCCCCTGGCAGGCTGACCTCCGACTCACCCGGTTCGAAGATTACGATGCACTTCTCCTATGATGGACAGATGTGCTGCAATAGCGCTAACCACAGCAAATTTGGGTTAAGGAATTCCAAGTCATGTTCCATGTCCTTTCATAATGTCGATCTTGAATGAATACAATAGGAACAGAACCATTACAACCATATCATTTTACATTTACTTACTTTGAATTCGATTAATTAGGGTTTCATTATTGAATTAACAGTCATTAGTGTCGGAAACTCACTTCATTATTACAGTGGAGCTCCAGGGCGAGCTTATAAACAACCCCCTGACCAAACAGTACTCAAATCACATTTCTAAATTAAGTAATCATAAACAGATTTGCTCATTTGGTATTTGACACTGTATGACACATGTCACACGAGTTAGTAAAAGTCTTGTGTAGTCTGTGACGTTTCTCATTAGGAGACGTTGTAAGAATATACGATTATTTTACTTATTTCTAGATTTAATTGTTTTACTTTTAAGTAACTTTCTTATTTTCTCAACACCAAATTGTGTCAATGTTTCTCAATACGAGCAAAAATATCTGCCACTAAAGTAAGATAGAATAATGAGTGTACAGTGTCTAAAAATAAGAAACAATCTTACAATATTCTTACAAGAAAGGCAAAATGAGAAATAAGATTTTATATTGACCTCACTGGCCAGATTTGGCAGTGTTTCTATACAAATTAAAAACAGGTTTTAATTATGTATTGTTAAATATGCAATGACTTGCTGAATTGACCACATGTAAGCTAAAGGGGAAGGGGGGGTTGTAAATAAAATTTTTGTCAGAACAGCTGCCTTAATTGAGCTGAAATACTGACATCCATCCTGGATGATGCTTCTTGCGTCCCAGACGAAGCCCCTACGTTTTCTCAATGGGCCTCTGGTGACTCTTTCAGTCATCTGGATCTTGGTATGTGACATCATCAGACCAAAGCTGTACTATCTCTGTCCTTCCTTTCTTGTTTTTCTGGTATGACGGCGGCTGCCAAAAGACAAAACATAATTCCATTCGTACTTTTCACACCTCCTTCTACCCCCTGTATGCGTCCATAAACTGGGTTGGTAATTACCCCCCTGCGAGAAGGCTTGGCAGAGTACAGCAGTTTAGTGGTCTCATTTAACGACAAACAGGATTCAAACTGATAATTAACCGAGCGCAGACAGAAGATCTAAGGACACTGGCAGCATGTTAGTCATGATGAGAGAGTCGGGGAGTGAGAGGATAAAAGATACGAGGCTCTGCTGATACCGCAATGGCGCATGATCGCATTGAGCCAGTGTAAAGGTATAAACGAGTCGGGAGTATGAATCCGAAGGCAATGTGGAGAGAGGAAGTAGTCTAAACTCTGTAAAATGTTTGGGGTTTGTAGAGACACATACCGGGGATGTAAATATCCTAAAAGCTGGTGTAACTTTTGTGCCAATAGTAACAGGTAACCCAGGTTAGAACAGTAACCAGGAAGCATTTAAATCTGGTTTAAAAATCATCAATTGCTTCCCTCAAACAGATAGCAAACAGATATAGTGATGACTTTTCCAAGCAATCAAGTGCACGTTACTGTCACTACTAGGTTAATTTGTTATATATAGTTTACTCATATACAGTTTGGATGCTAAAAATGATCGACCGGATGGCAAATGGTTTGTTATTTACATCCCTACAGCATGCACGACAAATCAGTTGAGTGGTATCCTTTCATTCCGACAATGTGGATGAGTTTTGTGTCCAACGGGTTCCAAGGTGAGGCCGACAAACAAATATGAATGCAGTAAGTGGAAAAAGTAAAGTTCTTTCGGAAAAAAATCAGTCAGGGACAAGGCAAAGCCACATTCGAGCCATTCCATGATTGTCCAAACTCCTGATTTCGTACCAGGGCCCACGGCTCAGTCGCTCGGTGCTGGAACTACGCAGATGTGGAGGAAGTTGTCCGGATGGCTCAGGTGCTCACTCAGCCACTGGATAGGTGTCTCCAACAGTGGCTCGATCCCATGGATCACCACCTGGTATTTCTTTGGGTCACCTATAAGCAGAGAAATAAAGATGTATCAGCAAGGGTGGGACAAAACGAGCAGCAACGTTCACAGATGAACTAGGGGTGACTTGTATTGGCCTGTCACTCAGAGAAGGGTCCAGAGAACTATCCATCATTTTGTCTGAGAAATGTGAGGGCAGTCAGGAGTTCAAATGGTCAGACAAAGACTAATGAGTCTCCTCCTACAGAAGTGAGTACTGAAGTGTAGACGTGTGTGCACATGTCATTTTTTTGCCATTATCTGGCGGGTGTGAGACTTATTTCTGAGGAAATAATTGACTTGATCTTCACTGCAACTTCCTGCTTTCATCATTTTCACACACTCCTGGACTGCATGTTCCGCAGCCAAGTCGAAATCACTGCATTCCGGGCTCGACAATCTGGCAGGCTCTACTGTGTATGATGTCATGAATGGCTCCACTGTTTGTTGTTGGCAAGAGCACAACGGCTGCTGTCTCTCCATCATCTTTTAGTCATTGCTACCAGTGCTGACCTCATGCCGTGCAGCCCAGGACACTGGAAAGTCAAGGGAAATGCTGGGAGCAGTAACATTAGCCTCCTGACCTACAAGGAGGGGGTGAGGTTAAATAGTCAAAGGGGTTTGTAGCAGTTTAAGAGACAATTTAAGAGAAGCCTGGCTCACCTGATAGAGGACACAGAAGGGCTAGACATGATCAGGGAATGAGAAGTCTGAGAAATTAGAGTGAACAATGTAGGAAAGTAGACTTTTTATAATAGGTGGAAACTCCCTTTAGTAGAGAAATTTAGGGATGGATGTTATAAGGAGTGTAACCTTACTATCCTTGTGTATTCTCATTACGATGTCACATTTCAGTAAGAGATCACTCCACAAGACGAGCTGCTCTATTCATGCTAGGGTCTTCAATAAAACATCCTTTGGCTGTTCATTTTTATTTTAAACAGTGCCCTACAATACTGACTGATTTGATTTGTCAGTGGTCAAATATGTGTAAAAGTCACAACTGTCACAAGCTCCAAAAGCACAAACTCAAGTGATAATTGAAAAATAATACAGGTGTTTCCTAGACATTTGTGATATTTTCATTTGCTTAATTTTATCAGGTCATTTTCTTTTGTGTCACATTATTCTCCGACAACATGCTCACTTTTGTTGTGTTTTACGTGTCAATGGTGTTTTGTACTCAGGTTTTACTTGTAATTGCTTGTAGTGGAGTAATAAAATATGTGCTCAGGAAGTGTGTGCATCATCGGCTGGATTTTTGCTTATGGCACAGGGCCCTCTGATTGGCCAACCAATGTTTTTATTAGTATGGCAAGTGTTCCCGTACCAACATGTTGGCAAACTGTTGGCTGATTCCCATTAATTACAAAAATGAGTAATCCTCACCCACACAGATATAATGTGCTCAATAAGCAGAGCACATTGATCAGGCTCTGACAGGCTTTAGCTGAGGGCTATGGGTCAGAGGGTAACGATAGGTCACTGATGGTGACACACACACACACACACACACACACACACACACACACACACACACACACACACACACACACACACACACACA
>JBBKCR010000038.1:24139288-24151782 GCA_037577295.1 Ladigesia roloffi
ACAGAAGTATAGGGACAACTAATATTCAGGAGAGGGTACACGGGGAAGGCGTGACGGAGACGAGGTGGCCGTCACACTTAGCAACTAAAAGTAAATATTTTTCAATAAAAAGACAATTTTAAACTTCCCTTTATCTCGTTACTAAAGTGGCATTGACTCAATTTTGTTTAGAACACTGTACAACATCTCCTTATTTTGCTTCAGAAGAGGCACCTTGTATCTTTAGACACTTTGTAGACTGTCACAATAAAATATTTGCTTTTTTAATCTATTAAATATGCCGAAGATAAGACAGTTGGCAAACAGGAAATAGTATTTTTACAGAAACAAGGTTGTTCAATGGGAAAAATAATGAAATGAGAAGTGAGTTTGAACTGTGAATAACAACCCTGATATTGCCTGAAATGCCTTTCTGAAGATGAGACATTTTCCTTTATTTAAATTTTATAGTTCACAGTTATAAAAGTCATACTGTGTCCTAAACCACATCCACATGTTTGATCCATCTTGATGAAGAGCTGGATGCAGTTTAAGAAGGATGAGGATGTGTTTGCAGAAATGGTTTGGATGAACATAGCCTTCAAGTGTTCAAGTGGATAATTAGCCTGGTAGCCTTGCAAAACTAAAAAACAATTGTTTCCAAACACATGTTGGCTTGATTGTTTCCTGATATCAGAGTTTAGTAGGACATTTTGTACATTATGTTTTAGAAAATAGTGAAGATTGTGAGAAAATGGTCAGGTAGCCTTATGCAGATGAGGACTTGCTAAATGGCCACCACTTGCTTCAGCACAATGCTAACTGCTAACCACTCACTCATTCTTGCGCTCAAGTATTTTTTCATCCCCCTGAAGCCTCCCCATCGACTGACAGTGAGCAGACAGCATACAGATGGAAAAGTCATTGTAGTTCAGATATTTCCAAGACATCTGGCTGACTTTTAATTTTTAAGTGTCTTTTAATATGTCTTTTAAACATGATTTGTGGGAGTGACTGTGTGGATGTCGAAAGGGCTAAAGATCATTCGGTGGGGGCAGGAGAGCAGAAAGCACACGTGCCAGAGAGACCAGACACTACAGCAGTTGGTTCCGCTCATCCTTGCTGAATATACGCCGAGAGAAGCATAAAAAACAGGATCAGATTCGCGAACATAAATGGTTTAGCATGGAAGGTGCTCACAAAGATAAAACTGGCTTATGACGGTATTAGGGCACAAACTAACACCAGGATCAAATGTACCACAGATCTCTTATGTGCTTAAACAATGTCAGATGGAGAATGTTTTCGTTCATCTCTTCCTTCAATGGTAGAGTGAGTTGTGAATTTTGACATTTCTGGGACAGATATTACTCAAGGTTTGTCATCTAACTGTTAAGTGCATGAGTCAGAGAATTAGGAATTCAAACCTACACCTGTCATTTTAATGCCCCTCTTGTAATACAGTGCCATTTTAAAGCATGTTAGTAAGTCAGTTGATGACAGACGAGCTAATATAGAGTCTTCCTACGTAAGTGATCAGAAATAAGCACCCTTCAAACCCATCTCCCCATTACATATTCATGCTAAGTGTCCAGATTTTGGCTCTATCGTCAGGGTATTGCAAGTTTTATCCTCGGTGATGCCACAGCCATCTGAGTCCAATGAGAGTTTTCCCCTGGTGCAAGGAACTGTGCCTTTATTCGGATAAAGTTTTTTCAATTACAACTAAACAGGTCTGTATACGAGCCGTACCACGAGCTGCTCAATGGCAGGGCTGAAAGCGAGCTGAGTGTGTCAGTGCATTTTGATTGGTTAAAAAAAAATTCATGACAAGAGACTTGGAAAAAGGTCACAGTTTTTCACCATCCCTGCAAAAAACAGCAATGGAGATGAAATTCTGAAAGCTAAATGAAGCACAAGCACTGCTGTCTATTTAGGATGATGATCAATTTCAGTGGGATTTTTTAACACTGGGAGAAATTTGAAGCTGTACATAGCTAACAGGTTAGCTGGGTTAGCTTTTCTCTGCATGGCTAAAAAAGGCGGAGAAAAAAAATACTCAAAAAAGACTATAAAAAAATGAATGATTATTGACAGACATTGCTGGTTTGACTCCACGGATGCAGTTTTGGGACGACCGGGCATAAATTGTGGGGAGAGAATTGCGCACTCAGAGCATCAGTTACAAGGACGAGATACACTGGAAAATCAAAACCTGCTACAACTTCCATGACATCAATCTCTCTGGGAGAGTAGGATAGCCCTCCTTCTCACCTAAGCAATGATGCTGCTCAGTGTTGTCATCTGTTTGCAGTAATAGATGTTAGAGGTTGTTACTGGTGATTAATGTTCTCCTCCAACGTGTTGAAGCTGTCTCATGTTACTGCATTAACGGCAGCTCAGATGATTATAAACTGTTTCATGCATCTAAGAGGTAGCATCTGCTGGTCTTCGTCCGTCTTGCTTAGTGGCACCATAGTTGAATCAAAATCAGAAAACTGTACTGATCTTGGAGGAAACATCTACGACTGCACAGAGACACAAAAACAAGAACAATATGCAATATTTTTACACAATATCATTTACATTAAATGCTGTGGTCAGTAAGAGAGGTGGATATAAATACTACAGATAAATACCTAAAGTTCCTGCTGAAGTAGTTCACTGTAACACAAATACAGGGTGGAGGTAGTTCAGTGTATAGGAAACATGCCTCTGGACCATTAGGACCATTAGGTCTTGGGTTCGAATCCTACCTCAAGCACCACCATTGGGCACGACCCTTACACCCAAGTTGCTCCAGGGAGACTGTCCCCTGTTGTTAGGAATGAAAGTCGCCTTGGATAAAGGTGTCAGCTAAATGCCCTAAATGTAAATATGGTATGGTAGTTCAACAGATCTGAGTGCTAAGTTTGATTCATTTACTGCTCTGAGGAGGTCTTGGCATAATCGGTTTTATTTGGGCTTTTTTTACTCAGGTTAAATGTTTACGAGTCTCAATCCTAGGCGAGTAAGACAACAGGCAGCTTTAGTGCGGCTGGTGTCCAAACTGCTGACTCAAGTCCCCGTCCCTGTCAGGGCCTACTCAGCATTTTTACATACAGCGCGTGCAGCACTTGAAGCATTTGCACTGGCTATGCTTGCTCTTATTTATTAAGGATTTTTCTATTTTGAATTATAAATTGGATGTATGTATGTACGTTCTCAGCATGTAACAAAATGCCAGCAAGGAAAACATTACAATAAATGCAAACTCACAAGAAAGCAGTGAAAAGGATAAAAAATGTTTGATTTCCCCTTGACGTCTTTAGCTATCGCTTGAATTAGTAAAATTCACTCAGCAGCTCCTGATTTGATTTAATGAAGGATTGATTTGAGTCAAACCAGATTTCTGATGGAAACTACAAGTTATACTGGATTTCCACAAGAAACCCACTGATGAACTGTACGCCAAATCCCTTTGGGGGATTATATTTGTATTTATTGTTTGTAGTTTTATTCAGTATATCTAGTAATATTAATGTGGAAAAACACTTTGCTTTTTTAAGTCTTATTTTCACAGCCACATAATCCTTTTGCATAGTATCCGTACATATTTGTTTTGTCCACCTTTTATGTATTAGTGGCTAAATATACATATATAAACACAGCCAAGGGCGTCTATAAACGCTCATGGTTGTAAAAGTTTGTTTTGAAAGATATGTGTCATGTTTTTCTTTTTTAGATTCAAATAAAAGGAAAAGTGGGTTGCCCGGAAAAAGAGGCGTGACTGAATATCGGAGTAGACATTATTTTTGGAATGCCACAGGCGAGCGAGGGGAGTGCCGTCCAGGCCTGCCTTCTGTCACCATGGCGATGGCTGTTTTAGAATGCAGCTGGATGGAAAAAGTCTGCAGGACAGACAGGTGGTACACAGGAGAGTCCCGTGGCACCGCGCCGGCGGTTTTTCCCATGATCACCCCTGCACTCCCTGCTGGCATTTCAAACGCTCCTCCTACGAAAGGCCCCTCGCCCTGCGCGCACACACTCACGGCACAGAGGAAAACTGCAATACAGGAGCTGACAGTTAATGCCCTTCCAAATTTAGGGCCGTCCATCCACTTACACAGCAATCAGAATCACAGTCAGATCACTTTATTGATCCTGGAGGAAGCTGCTCATGCACCGACTTCACAGATACACACAGACACAGAGGCCAGAAAATATAAAGTAAAAGTCAAAATGAACCTCAGTAATGATCAATACTTGGGTGTGTGTGGGTGTGTGTAGAGAGAGAGAAGAAAGTCAGTTGAAGTGGAAAGTTTGAAAGAGACAATCAGGGAAAAAACGGTCCTACTGAATCACTGCTGTTCCTTCCGAATGGAAAGTGGCCAGTTTTGTTTAGCGTCTCTTCAGTAACAAATCTGGGCCATTCGGAGTTGGAGTTAAATTTGCATAAAAACGTTCAGAAAATGAAATCAGGTGGTTCTGATGGTTTTATGCATAATAAGTAAGAAACTGTGATGGTTGTGTTTAACTGACAGCTCAAATACGAACCAGCAGCAACATGAAGATACACGCTGCGTCTGAAATCGCATACTACATTAGGTACTACATTTGAATTTGTATGTACTGCTCTACCGTATGTTCTATACAGTATGACTGAGGGCAGTATGAATGGAATTCGGACGTACTGCATCCGCTCTGTTGGTGATGTCACGTGTCATGTGTCGTCACAAAAGCGATTTTATATTTAATGTAATAGCATTATTTTTTACCTTAAAAGAGGGCATTATCTCACAAGTGTAATTTATCCATAAGGACCGTTTTTCTTACGGTACGTACACTTGAAAAATATCGCGTCTCTGTTTACCGCCATTTTTTGAATATGACGGTGCCTCTCCCGCTGCCTTATGGGATAGTGCAGCGTCCATCGGATGCTTACTGTCAGTACCCGATCTGTGCCGGCTGCCCGATCGGTTCCGCGCATGTGTGCGCATGCGATCACCGAAAGCCGCCTTGTTGCTGCCCGATCTGTGCCAGACACCATGAACTTTGACTGACTGAAACGCTTTACGGCAGACAGCGTGTTTCCATACATTTTACTGGAAATATACTGAAAATTATACAGGAAATTTTACATAAAAAAATAAAAAGGGGGATTTTTGGAGCATTTAATGGCAGTGTCATGTACATATACTGTGTATAATAATATATATTTGTCCACATATATTGTCTAAAATATGGATGGATATAAATATAAATGGCAATACATTTCATTTCACTTCATCCTGTTATTTTAATAATTATAATGATATTTTAAATGTGTTTAATTACTTACTGTTATTATGTATAGAAGCACATACACATATACACTTAAAATGAATTAAACACCTATCTGTTTGTATTACATATGATGGCAGAATATTTTCATGATCAACCATTTATAATGAATAGTTTTACATAAGAGAAATAAAAATAATATGAGCCTATAGTGCTTAAACAACACTTAATGTGATGACAGACCATTTAACACTACATAAACAAATTAGACATATCTTTATTGTGCAATAAATAACCAAAGCAAATTTGGGAAAAAATACAGGAAAGATAAAATGGTGGATGAGAAATGAACCATTGTCAAAATTGGACCAAGTGTATGTTTGTGTGTGGAGCTCTTAACTGTTTGCCCAGCATCCAGTGCACATTTAGCTTTGACTTTAAAGCCCGCTAATCCATACAAGCCTGTTTTCTGCTCTCAATAAACTCTCATGTCTGAATAAAACACACACATCCTCGCTGTAGGATCTCATTAGCAGAACATGCGTATCCATAAAGTGGAGCTTAAAGTCGCGTATGACTGTATTTTACAACCTGGGACAGATCGGGCAGCAACCTGCACTAAGAAACCAAACCCCTTAATTTTACCCTTTAATATAACCTCAATGTTTATCTTAATTTCCAGAAAAGTAAGGAAAATTAGGTGGAATAGTGCACAGATTAAGTCTGGTTAAGGGGTAAATCTACTGAATTTTTCTTATTTTTTAAATTTGCCCCTTAAATAACTGAGCCTCCGAAAGAAAATGCCTTAGGTTTAGGATTAAGGGGTTTCACACTCACACCTTAAATCACTTTTAAGGTAAAATGAAGGGAATGGTTTACAAATTAAGGGCCATTAAATTCAAATTAAGTGGTTTGGCATATTTTCAGGGGTACGTTAAAGGAAAGTTCAGCACATTTTAAGTATATTCTGTTTCATAGTGATGGCGGCTGTCGGAGAGCTCATGCGCACAGATCGGGTACTGACACCTACTACAGAATTTGGCCAGAAGCATTAGGTCATCTGGGGGCTTCTCGTCTGCTGTTTTTTGCATACTATGAATTCGGACATACAACTCTCCTCACATACTGGGTTTCGTATACTACATAGCAGGAATTTTGGATGCAGCCACAGTGCGCACAGTTTTTAGCAAATCTGGTAAAACAGCACATCCTCTTGGTGCATATTTGTGCACGTTTTACTACAAAACTCAGGTCAGTTTAAGGTGAAACAACATAATACTGTTCTGTTTTACTCAATATGTTCTATTTTGTGAACTTACTTTCATTTGCATTCAGAAGTGCAGAGTCGTTCTTTCCATTGGGGATTATTGCCAAGCAAAAAATACACAATGAAGTAATCTGACCACGTGGCTGTTTTTAATCATTATAGAAGTTATACAATATGATTTCTGAACATGTTGTGGATATTTTTAATCTAAAAAACATCAAATTGTAATTGTTTCACTACAAATGAAATCATTTTTCCTGCTTCATTGGAGTACAATAATAACGTAGCACTCTATAAGTACAAAGTCTTCCAAGTATTATGTCTTATAGGTATTTCAAGTTCTATAAGTATGTTAAGATTTATAAGTATCTAGTGTTATGAGCAATAAAGTCTTGCTTAGAGTTTACACACATGTATGTATTTTGTACAATATAGTGGTGCATATTTGTATTCCTGGGTTATATACTATACATTTATAGACTATACATTTATTTTATACTATACTGTGATACTATATTGAGGATTTTATACTAAATTGTGTAATTTAGTCTGTCTACAATTTACAAACAAATACATCTTTAGATTGTAAATTGAGAATTTTATTTTATATGATATTGTGACATAGTACTTTATTCTATTTTAATGTTTTATGTTTTTTTACTATTATTTTGCTGCTCTTAACTTTGTGCCATTACTATGCAACTTTCTCACTTGTGGAACAAATAAAGGCTTATCTTGTCTCTTATCTTAACTTATGTTTTATTACAGTACAATAAAAAACATTGTGCTAGATGTATTTTTGTGTACTAAAGGATCAAGTTCTTGTATTTTGTAATGTAAGTTGCCAGTTCTCTAAGTATTATTTTAACTACAGTGCAATAAATATCATGGTACACTGGGTAGTGTATGTTTGAATATAACTACTAAATACTCTAAGTTCTCTAGTGCTTTTTGTCTCTTCTAACTTAAATCGAAATATCGTCTTTAGGTATCATGATGGTGTATTTTTGCCAAATCACCCACCCCTAACATACATCAATCAAATGCCCCCTGGAAGGTCAGGCCTTATTCGGGCCTTCACTGGACTACCAATTGAAAAAACAATCACAAATATCTTTTAAATAATTGTTTTTTTTATTTGTGTCATTAGCAGAAAGCATACTGTATACATAAAATACCCTTGAGAGTTCTATAAATATGTCATATTAGAGATGATACAAGTCATAATTCACCGTGTGCCTAGACTGGGGGAAGGGGAACGAGTACAATCAGCCTGTTGAGCAGAGCCAATGCAAAATAAGGCACAGGGACAAGGTCTCTGACACATGATCATGCATTCATATACAAGAAGAAGAAAGTATCCCAAGGTAACAATGTCACAATAATGAACAAAACGTTGGATATCGATATTAAGTGCATGCGTTAGAAAGACATTTTCCATTCAACAGAAGAGAAATGAGCCTTCCAAAAACAGAAGACTCCTCAGTTTTGGTCAAATACAGAATGTTCATTCTTATTTCTCCCAGACAAATGGTTCGTAATTACAGTCCACATGTTTTATATATTTATATTCAAAACATCAGGTAATTATTAAGTCCTTCAGCTGTTTGGACGGAGCCAAAAGCACAAGTTCAGGACTGCGATTAAGAAGCACTTTCCTGGCTGCCTGGCCTACACAGGTGCGAAGAGCAGGCGGCTGCACTCCCCTGATATTAAGAGACACTTCACTATAGAAAATGTATTGATTACATGGTAAAATCCTTTGGTGTCATCATGTCATTTATTGCTGGTCTTTTGTCTTCACCCATCAACCTCTATTTACTTAACATGTATGCAAAATGATCAAATTGAGCTCTGATGCTGTTGGACTTGTGGGAAATGGATGTATGAAATTCCCAAGACAGAAATCATAGCTCAAATCTGCTTGGGGGAATGTAAATTGAGTCTTCAAAATAAAGGTGTATGATGGGGGATAAGCTCAATTACTCTAAACGATAGCTAGTGCAAATTGCTTCCTCAAAAATTGTTACAATTGAAGTCAGGATACAGAAGTGACACCGCCCAACACTATATTTAATTTGCAACAAGATGTGGGAGCATTTAACGATCATGGCATTGCATATTGGTCATTCATCGGTTTTCCACATGACAAATAGGAGCTATTAAGTAAGACGTTTTAGAGATCGATAGCATCTACTATCTTGTTTTCACTGGGTGTGTTTTTGTTGCAGCTCTGTTATGAACATTGCTTTTCCATTAACGTTTACCATTTATCTCAATCAGATGGCTCTTTCTTGTCAAAGTAAATAATTCTTCAATGTCACAAGTGAACACAGCTGACGCTCTGACAGATCTGAGGGTTAGGATTAGCTTAGTGTAAATTGGTTCTTGAAAAGGGTTCACATTAATGGCTGGGGGTTGTATTTGCTTCCCCAACATTTGTTTTACTAGTGTACATCGATTCTTTATAATAAAAAGTGGTTCAGGTAAGGGTTCGCTAGCCATCACATGCTAAAAGGATGATTTTATGTTTTTTGGTCTGCTTTATGTCAATTTAAAAATAAAAGTATGTAACTACTGCATTTACAGAAACAGATTATAATTTTTTTTTAACTAATATTAGTTAGATATTTGGTTTAGCTAACTTAGCTGTTAGCTTCTGCTAATGCTGGGGCTTCCACCCCTCAGAGTCTTGGTCTGCGGGCTGTAGATAGATAGCACTAGCAGTCTGCATTTGGCCAATAGCATGACTGCTTAGCGTTAAGTGCCTTTTCAAGACGGTTGATTTGAATCATAGTCGCTACATGGCTCCTATTGATGACGCTGGGGTAAGAGGATGTTGGGGAGGTAGAGGTGGTCCAATTTCACTGAGAGACAACACACTATACAACAACAGATAATTAAGGCATATTTACAGCATATTAAACATACATATTTCATACAGACATGTATATGTATATGTCATGGTATAAAAAAAGGAAAAAAATAAAAATAAAGACACGAGTCTACTTTATTCACACATTCCTACACATTTCCAGCCTTTCATAGTTACTGTAAACAAACGAGTGACTGAATCAAAAAGATATATTTATATATATTTATATAAAAAAAGAATTGAATAAAGAAGAATGGAATTGCATCCTGGTTTGTGCTTGCAGCAAGGCACTGCAGTATCTGTCCCTGTGTGATGAACAGGTCGGGACGTTTCAGCTACTCTACATCATTCTGACCCTGTCAAACAGCCTTTGTCCTGAATCGCCAGTACATACTACATATTGAGAAGAAACCAGAAGAAAACCTCTGGGAAATCTTGGTCCTAGTTCTGTTTAAGGCAAGAGCAAAAACAAATAAAACAAACCAAAAAATTAAGGAACAGTCACTGATGGTGCTTTTAATACACCTCGTTGAGTTTAAGGCCTTTCATGTGAAACATTCAGTTAAGTGTAGCTGTGGAGTTTCTTTTGAATAGTCAAAATTTTTATCGCCAGGATTCCAGCAGTGAAGGGATTCAGAGGGACGACGTCTTGGTCCCATCTTTCGTCAGGCGTCTCGGCCGCTGTCTATGAGTGACCGTGAGCCGAAGCGCTTGACAAGTCGTTCCTGATAATTTCATTGACTGTGAAAACAAATAACGACAGAAAATAAGTGAATTTTAATAGGTAAAAAAAAACATAGCACTTAACATAATGACATACAAATGTTGGTTAAGAAAGAAGATTCAAACCAAAATGAAATGTAATTGTATTGGGTCTACCATGTGTAATAATGTGGTTACATTTGATTAGTGTGGTCAAGAGATCAGTAAATGGTGAAGATGTAAACTAAAATGCACACTGTGGCAAATGATGGATGGATAATATCCATCTTTTGTTGGATCGTTTGTTAACGCCCCTGTGTGAATCAGCAACTTGGATTGGGTTGGTGTGTTCTGCACCCGCGCGTTTCCCACACCCTTTCAGCCAGACTTCAGAGCCGTTTTATCTGTTGTGTCATTTGGCTGGGACCAGGGAAGGGACTACAGGGACACTCTAGTGACCCTGCATATAAAGCCCTTAATTATAACTTACCAACTGGACCAGACATGAAATCACTGGCCAAACAGAATCAGGGATAAACAAATATGCTGGAGTAAATATTAAATAAATATATCTGGAAGCTATAACCACTTATTATATATACATGAAATTAGACACTATATAAAAAAATATAGCAAATATAGTGTACAGACCACAGAACTAAGCCAGGGGACTCTATTATGTAATATTAAAAGACATAACATATGCTTGTTATGTATTTTCATTAATATTATTGGAGCATTATTAGGTTATTATAAAATTACTGTCTAATTGGAACATTAACAGATCACCAATAACAACTTATCAGTTCCCCCAGGCAAGGCAAACACATCCATACACACACAACCGCTTTTTGTATGTTATGCATGTTCATTAATATTGGAGCATAATTAATTTATTGGAACATATGTGGGCGATCTGAACATTAACGAGTGATTGGAACGTTAACAGACCAACAGTAATACCTTATCAGACCCTCTAGCCAGGGCACACACTCATATACACACACTTTCTTGCATGTGTGCAGTGTTCAGAATCCGTTTTCCTACATCAGGGCAGTCCCGGTGGAAACGTGCAGGCTGAGCCAACACCGCTGGCTGTTTGTATGTTTGTACCTGCTGCTCGGAGCAAAACAGGAATTTACATGCTCATCCCCTCCGCATCGCACAAAACAAACCACAAAACCAGGCTCATAATTACATGATCAAACTTTAATGTGACCCTAGAAAGGCTGGGACACATATAAAGGAGTGCGAAGAGCCTCAGGTAACACACAGCGCCCCGTACGCTGAGGAGGGGGGAGGGGGAGGGGAGTGGGGGAAATCACCTCAACAGTATGTAATGCAACAAAGTTTTGTTTCAGAGGAAGAGTGCTAGCTTCCTTCTCAGCCCTGTCAGCGGCGGCAACAGTCAGGCCTTCTCTGAAATTTTCACACCTACACAGTGACCGCAACACTGCGCTGTTTTGCTTTATCAACTAATAGTTTCCATTTCCAAGCCCTCAGCTTTTCCACTGATACAAAAATCATGAGAGAGCTGGAAAAAAAATGAGAGAAAAAAAAAAAAAACGAGATTTACGCAGAAAGGTGTTCAGAGGTCTCTAATCACACCCTGTTGACGTTCAAAAAAGCCACTGAAACAGGATGTTGTAAACTGTTAAACGCTCTAAGCTACGTGTGTGCCTAATTATAGCCCTCTATTAATGTTATCTGTGCGGCTGCCAGTCTGTTTATCGAGACAATGGAAAAATATATATATACAGAAAAGATTGTTATGGCAAAAATACAGCGAAACTGATTTGAGGTGTTTCAGAGGCCGAACGCAGTCACTGGGGGTCAGCAGTCACTGCTAAGCTCACCTGATGCAATCCAGTGTAACAATCCCTCGCATTAATAAGTAATAAGAAACATTCGCACAACAGGCCTGAACAAATGGGCCTTGAACGTGAAGATTAAGCATGAATCGCGGCTGTGCGTTTTACAGGAAATAAAACTGGAAGCCTATCAGTTGAGGCTGCTCCCTATCGCTGAAATCACATTTGTTGAACTGAGCAGTTCTGGGACCAGACAGTTCAATTAATAATTTAGCTGCCTTACAGTCTGAAAGAAAGAAGAAGTTTAAACATAATGGAAAGTCAGTGAAGGGGATCCTCAGTGAAAAACAAGACAAAGAAAACAAACAAATGGAAAGGGATAAAAAAGGACATCTGAGATGCTTTCATATATAGACCGCGTCTACCGGTTCAACTTTGGAGCACAGCTACGTGGCCATGCAAGGAGAGAGTGACCACGAAGCACAAACACATGTTTATTTCAACACTGTGCCCATCGGGAGAGTGTGTGGAAGTGGTGAACGTGGTCGTAGTGTCTGTAGGAGAGCTGTTGGTCGAGCTAGAGGCAGCAGGAGAGGGA
>JBBKCR010000038.1:24168140-24179629 GCA_037577295.1 Ladigesia roloffi
CGCACACACAAACGCGCACACACACACACACACACACACACACACACACACACATACACTACACACACACACACACACACACTACACACACATGCACGCATGCACACACATGAATAAAAAGAATGAAAAACAAAAGCCACCCACATGGAGCTTTGGCAACAAAGGTCTGTAAGTGCACTGTAAGCGCACGCCAATCCTGAAATGAAAGGCAAAAGCCAGAGACTTGGTCCGCGCTCCCTCAAACACACATAAACACACACGAGGGACCATGATGTCACCCCTCGCCGTCTCTCCTCAGCAACTGTGACTGCGCTCTCCAGCTTCTTGGCCTTCCACTCAGCCTTTTATTGCTTAATTAGTGAGGAGAACGAGACTGACGCGAATTCCACACTCCTGTTTTCAATTGGATTTCTATTGTGTCCCCTGATGTCATGTGCATGCAGTTTTTTTGCTCGCTCTGTGCCATGTGCATTGTAAATTGCTGTGGAATACAGAAGGGAATGACCCAACAAAGCCTGTTATTGGATGCTGCCCAGATTGAGACCGCAGGCTGCATTACGCAAGTGCGAGACACAGGAACAGGGACACAGAGCAATGCTACGGGAAAAAAATAAAAAACAACGTT
This sequence comes from Ladigesia roloffi, assembly GCA_037577295.1. Taxonomy (NCBI): domain Eukaryota; kingdom Metazoa; phylum Chordata; class Actinopteri; order Characiformes; family Alestidae; genus Ladigesia; species Ladigesia roloffi. The sequence continues at coordinate 24,168,766 of JBBKCR010000038.1, forward strand.
AGCGCGTTGCTAACACTGAGGCGTGCTTTTGATTTAAGAGAAGCAAAAATATATTCACTTCTTCGGCTCTTGGCCTTGGCCCTACCAGCCTTCAGCACTCCACTGGATAAGGATCTGTTTACTTGGATCCTTTCAACAAAGAAGCTACAAGAGTCAGAGCGACAAGAGGCTAACCTAGACAAGACAAGTGGATCACAGAGACAGGCAGTGAAAGCAGAGAGCAGCGCTGATAATGTACTCTCACTTACGTCCTTTCGAGTAAGTAGAAACAGGCTGGAGGCCTAAAGACGGTGCTGAGTGGTAGGGAACTTTCAGGGGCTCATATATAACACCCCCCCCAAACACACACACACACACACACACACACACACACACACACAGCCACACACATCATCTCTGAGCAACTGCTGTTGCAGTAGCCAGCCGTTGAGAAGTTGAGTAATTTCTCGGGTGGCTCCTTCTCTGAGTGAGGTTTTCCGCTGGCTGCGGTGGGCGGGAGTGTCCAGCAGGAGAAGCCCTGAGTCGCCTGGGGGCCCCCTGCCCACGCCATGACGCCAAAAGCCTCAACCCACCCAGCAGCTGAAGCGTAAGAGCTCTTGGTTTCTCCTGCTGGAAGCCCAGGATTCCTAAAAACAATCTAATATTTCTCAGAAAGGACTTGAGTGTTTTACACATTTTTGGTTACTGATCGAACCCACTCATTTCGCCAGAGTTTGTAGCAAAAGCATGGATGCGTTGATGAACCATCTAGGAGCGCAATCATTTCGCTTTACTTGACCAGTAAAACAAGAAGTTGTAGTATAAACATTAAGTATATTTAGACATTTAAAATGTGCTCACATTGAGATATCTTTTCTACTGCTACTGTAATGAAGGTAGAGAAGAAGAAACCGAGAAGGATTTGGGAGGTAGGGGGTGGTCTCTCCTGCACCAGGTTTGTTTATTTCGTTTCTCGGATCGTTTGAAAGAGTGCAGAGCCAGGGAGGGAGGCAAGGGGTGGGGGAGGGGGGGGGGCAGATGTCGTCGAAGGATGCAGTTACCACCGCACACTTACCGGGACTCCAGCAGCCGACCACAGACGCTTATTCAGGCATTAGTGTGTGCGAGATGGCAGCTTGATCGAGGTTTTAAGAGACGCGCTCTGGAGGACCCTGGCCAATCAATACGCATTCCTGCAGCTTGCTTAATGCAGCTGTAATCACAGGCCGAATGCATTTGGCCACCCGCCACTGAGGCGGAGGTATAGAGGCATGGAGCGAGAGCTAAAGTGACTAGAGATGAGGTACGGTGGGGAAAGACAGAAAACAAGGTTACTCCTGCCTTTGTTTTTTTTTTTTCGTGTGAGCACGGAGGAAATTTGGAATACTTTCACATCGGGTCTAGGTACCAGGTAAAACGATCTCATAACAAGCTTTCAAATCGCATCAAACGGGGCTAGAGTTTCAGCGCTATTCACTTAATACCGCCATAGTTCACGGTGCGAGGATAAACATGCCGTTCGGCGTTACGAAGTTTATGTCTGACGAGGCGATGCTCTATTTCTGTTTCTTTTGTTCTCGGCTCGGATCTGCCTTCAACGGGGCAGATGATAAACACCAGCAGAGCAAGTGTGAATTGACGTGACTTTCAAAATGTCACATCTGACCATGCCTGAAACTGTTAACGGAGGCCGATGACAAATCCATGACCTTGGATCCCCCCCATATTGTTTATTTATGAGCTGAGGACACCGAGATGACAGATTTAGTGAAAGCTACATTCTAACTCGATTTCTGCTCAGCCCTTAAATACCCTCCACCCACGCAGGCAGACGTACAGACACACACACACACACACACACACACACACACACACACACACACACACACACATATAATCATACAATGTCCTCTCAAGAGCACAATAGCCACCTCTAACCTCTCTTTCACTGTTAGCAATAAAAGAACACTGTTTATAGTCAGTGAAAGGCAGAGCTACACGGAAAGGGATGCTGTCCTTATTTTGCCTTTTAGTACTTTTTATTTCTGGCCTTTTACAGTGGAGCTATCACCTCCCCGCTTTCTCTACAGAGAACCAGTGGCCACAGGTGACCAGGGGGCAAAGCCTACAGGCAATAATTAAAGGAATGGCGGGAGGGCTTAGGGCTAAACATCCAACGCCCCCTTGGGTGTCTCTGGGCACACAGCCAGGGGAGACCCCCGTGACCCCCCAGGCTCCCTTGATGACGCCAGCTCAGTGCAGGAGGATCCACAGGGAGGACGAGTGAAAACAAAAGCCTAACCCCCCTCTCCGTTCCTCATGCCCCTCAAATCACATAATGAAAAAAATTGGAGCAGCTCTCCCCTCAGGAAACCCCTACCCATTGTTTTGCTTCCTTCATTAGGGCCCGTGTCAACAGGCTAGACCGCCGTGCGTGTGCCACTGTTTTGGCCCCGACCACTCCCAGCCCGACCCATGACCTCCCGCGCGCCCAACGTGTTTGGACAGATTGTTTCAAATCCCGCTGCGCTAATTTACTGCCGTCGCATAACAAGTGCATTCGCAATTCCTGCATCTACACACACCCACACACATCTACGCACCTGCAACTGGTGGGGAAATAGAGTGTATAAATATTTTTTTATATCTTTTACACAATCCAGTATGTGAAAAAGGGGAATATCATAGTAAACATCACATAAAAAGTGCCATGGCTAGTAGCTGTAAAGCCCAATGTGCACTGACTATGCGGCCTCTAATGACGGTTTCTACAGGGTTTCATCATCAAGTCCCCGGTTAGAAGGATATTTGGGGATTTCAGTAGATAGAGAAAGTCTGTTTAAAAGCACGGTGTTGAAGAAATGCCATTCTGGAACTTCTTGGCTTGTTGTGCGAAGGATACTGTGGGTTTTTACTGTGGGCAGGATCGTGTAATGTGAAAAAAATCATAACGACTGGGAACATTTTGACACTGAGGATTAGCATAAGTATAAACTGACAAGACAATAAGCCAGTGTGAAGGAGGAGGAACATCCTAGACTTTCCAAAAATTACAAACAGGTCTGGCAGGCCACCATAACCTTTATTTGTGTTGAGGTTTGCTGAGGTGGTCTGCTCTGGGATTAACAGTATATAAATCTTAAAAGCACAAGGCGTTATTACTGTTGGATGAAACCGGAGGAGCGTCTGTGTGTATCTATGACTGTTGAACAAATTCACACCAGGAATGACACGTCAGTGAAGGGCAAGTAAACATTCTTTTAGACTCTGGCTGGTGCTTTCCACGTCTTATTTGTGAAAAAGGTAACGAGAGGATTTGGATTTGAATGAAAACCAACATCCTTATCAACCCGCCCACCTGATCCATCTCATTAACACCTCCAGAAACCCTTACTTAGGTGGTTCAGAAAAATCCGAGATCCCACCGTTCAGGCTTGTAAAGAAAAATGACCACACAAGAGTTTTGTTTGATGGGTCAATGTACCACGGTATTAGGTAACATGGTGACCTACCATCATCCAGGTACATCTGGTCGAGCTCCTGTGGTTCTTGTTTGATGGTGACTGACAGAGCAGGAGAGCTACTGTCCTCCAACAGGCTGGGTGGGCTTCCTCTTGGCTGGGCAGACCCGAAGGGGGGCAGGAAGGGGCTTTCTGCTGTAGCGCCAGGTGTAGAAGGGTGGGAGTTTGGAGAGGAGGAGGGGCTACTGCTGGGGTAGAGAGAATGGTAAGAGGGGCTGCTGAGGTGTGGACTGCCCTGGGGGTGGGGCATAGTGAGGGAGGTGTGGTCAGGGGAGTTTGGAAGGGTCAGGCCAGGGTGTGTGGGTGTGTCTCGTAGGGAAGCCACACCCACAGGCATGGTGGGGTGGGTGGGGCTGCTGTTTAGACACTTGGGGAAGGGTACCGGTGATAGGTCATGGAGCTTAGGGCTCGAGCCAGGGGAGGGACAAGGCATGGCGGTGGGGCAGGGAGGGCAGGGGGAGTAGCTGCCCACCATGCAGGGGTCAGGATCACCCAAAGGCATCATGGGAGGCAGTCTCTGTTGGCCATAGTAGGGCTTTGAGTGCATGGGCATCCTTGGAGCTCCCTGTGGCTCGTAGTCATCAGTCGGCTCCGTCTTTATCATAGGAACTGCAAAAGAGGACGAACGTTAGAAAGTGAACGGGTTAATAAACCTGTAGCTAAGCGAATAAGAAAGAAGCAAATGACCTCACTTCATACAGACTGTAAGGATTAATTTCATGCTTTGTAATAGAGGAGTCTTACAGTTAATGTGGACACTTACTCAAGTTTACTACAGGGGTGTATGCAATTATCTCAGACAGACACACTCCATTATATGTAGTTAAAGATTATAAAAAAAATAGATATTTTCCCATGTCTTATTATTGTATTTTGCAAGGTTTGAGGGGGTTACTGTAGTACAAGTGAGACACTTTGGCCTGAATAACCTTCTAAACCGAATCAATAGAATCAGATTTCACAAACCAGTGTGTGGGTATGTGTGTGTGGGTATGTGTGTGTGTGTGTGTGTGTGTTAGCAGCTATCCCAATAAAGACAAAAATGGGTAAAAAAGAAAATAGAGAAGAAAATGACAAAAAAGGGAAAGAAAAAAATGGATGAGTCATCAGAGGAGAGTTCCACAGCTGGCTCTAATAATGAAAAAGCCTATTTTCTTTGGACTGGTCACCAGCTCTAATATGCTATAAAAGAACATTTTGAAAGAGAAAGCTGCTGCAGGAGCCTTAGACCCCAGGGCCTCAGTGCTGGAGAAGCAATTGTTGCTCTTAACAGACCAAAAAAAAAAAAAATAAATAAAAGAGGGCGAGAAAATGATTTGATTTTGATTAGGTACTTAGAGTAGGGTAAGTGAGTCCGTCCAGCCTGGGGTCGAAAGACAGCCGGGGAAGTCCATCGACCACCCACTGAAGTTCATATAACCTCACAGTTATTTGCCACTTGAACGTAGACAGATATTTCAGGTAATCTAACAATATTTAATGTGGTTAACAACTGGACGACAAGAGCAGAGCAGTGGCCCTCTGCGAGTAAAACAGCATTTCTTTTACCTACCGAAGCAATTTTGTTCTGACACTTGCTAACTTTTGCGATTTGTATTGTTCCATCGGTGTATGTCATTAGTTCTTTAACGAAATGGATCTTTCACACCCTCGGCCCGCATGTGGCATCTCCGCGCGCCCCGTGGGCCGCAGATTTACGTCATTGCTGTCTGCTTTAAGTGGCGTGGGAGTGCTCCGGGTGCCCCCTTGTGCCCTGCCTAGTGCTACCGAGCGGCTCCCTGAGCCCATGGCAGTCCCAAAGCCTTTCCTCTGGGGTTCAATGCTGGTTCCAGGAGACGACGCCTACCGGTGTTGGCCTGAGTGTTATTTGGTGTGTCTGGAATGAGGCTCTTTGCCTAAATTACCTTGGAAACATCCTGGTGAGGAAGAACTGGACGACTCAACAGGATGCAATACGCTCAATCAGCAACGTCAAATTTCCAAAGGTGATTATGTCCGAGTTGGAAAACAAGCAAACAAGCAAACCAAAAAAGAGACGATGCACTTTGAGACTTTCCAGTCCAAACAGTGTGAAAATCTTCTTTTCGTAGAGACAGACAAATCCTAGGCCAGGACTAAAAACTAGGTGTCATTTGGTTCAAAACTAGACATACTGTCTGCCTTCTCCAATCCAGTCTTAATCCCTCCATCCCGGTGGCGAGATCGGCCTCGTGGGCCTAATCTTTCAATTTACACATGCACAAAAAAAACCTGTGAAGCTGTGGCTCTGTCATTGTCTCATTCTGCTGACGCCCTCTCGTATTTCTCCTCTATCCTCCAGGCTGAGGGCCCTGAGCCAGGCTTGACGAAGGCTTCCCGCCTGCTCCGAGCGCTGGGAGTCTGCAGCGTGGCGTGAAGATTCACCCTGTTAGCCTCATCCCCAGCTGCCTCTGATTTCCTCCCAACCCCCAACCGATTACGGCCTGCAGATACTTTACAGTGCACTGTTTTCCACTCTGCTCATTCTCTCCCTCTCACTTTTATATCTCCTTTCTCTTTTTCTCTTCATCCCTGCCCCTCAGTTTGGAGATTTAATGTTTTTCCTTGCAAGTGCGTATCTTTGATCTTCGTCTAATGTGTTTGTAAATATTAAAAATGCCATATGTCACCATCTTTTTTTCCATACAATTCTGTTACCGAAACCCTGAGGGTCGACTCACAGTAGAAAACATACACAGACAATCTATCATTTAAAATGAAGCGCTCCCAGTTAGAGTATAAGAGTCTCTGGCCATGCATTTTTCTAATGCTAATGGTAGACGATACATAGTTTCTGCCTCAGAGACATTCATGTCTTTTGTGTCTGATCACTAGTGCATATTAAACTGGCCACAAGTATTGGGATTTTATCAGTTAAGCCTGGTATTTCACGCTTTTAAAGTACTGCTTATATGAACAAAACTTCAATAGCATTTGGTTTGCAAATTCTTTAAATAAATAAGGAGCTTTAAGTAATTGAACAGAAAACTATGCGTTAATGCATTAAATACTAAAAAAGAGTCTTTAAAGTATTTACTAGCTAGAAAATTGTTTTCAAATAGCTACGTACTACTCAAAATGTTACTAAATAAAAGAAATGTTTGTGGTTACATGTTCGTGCCATAGATTTTCCTGTCAAAGTAGTTGGTTCTTCAGTGACCAAACACACCAGACTGTCTGGCCTGAGACTAGACCATAGTGTATTATTGTCATTACTCAGTCTAGTAAAATGGCCATGACTCAATTTACTTCACTCTACATTCTGATGGACTATTAGCCAACACATGATCCACTTAATAAGACATTTTTAGGATTCGATCCATGCCATTGCAAGCATATGTGGATATATGTGTGTCATAACACCTTCTTCTGGGTTCAAAACATTGATTAGAACGGGTATCAACAGATTAACCATGAATAACCTATCCATTGGTTATTCAGTCCAGTTTGTGTTTCTGCCGTCTCAGGGCTTTGATATTTAAGGATAAAGGAGTTTCCATGGGACACAGGTGACTCTTAATTACGTCACGAGAGCCTAGCCATAATTACAAGCCCCCGGGCAGCAACAATCTGGCGGACAGCTGGTGGCCTGTATGGACCAGTTGGTTCTGTCTGTCACTGGCCCAAACCTGTGCCAACTCCTACCCAGCGAAAGATAGTCCAGTTCCACACAATCGCAAATCAACGGGCCAAGAAGCAGCACGTTCCTCCCAAACCGGCAACGGTCAGCTGCTAAAGCTGGACCACCACTCTCCGCGTCCTGTCCAAACGTCACTGGAAAACTGACACGCTCTGTGGTGGGGGCGTAGCACCCCACGCCGAGCGGCACGTGGAGAGTTTTATGATGCTTAGTCAGGATTCAGGTTGTGGTTGAAGCCTGGTTGGAACATTACACACCGAGGGCTTATCCAGCTCCGATTATGTGCTACGTGTTATTCTTTTTAACACAAGCCCAATAACCCCCCCGCCACAACCCCCAACCTTGCCCACCGTTCCCCTAACAGCCGACAAAGACCTGCCGTTCGCGTTATGAACAGAACTCGATATTGTGAGGGGAATCTTCGCCGTGCTAGTAAAAATAGCGGGATTCCGAGAACTGACTTCAGGCGGGCTTTCCTCGGTGCCAGCAGTTTTAGCCTGCATTGTTTTATGTGGTTTGAAGGAATGTTCCTCATTTAAAAAGAAACGAAAAAGACGCCGTGTCACGACTGCACACACGCGAGAGCTGCTGGAAGCGGGACTGGAAAAGCAACACTCACATCAGGAGTGAGAAAAGGAGTGACACTCATTATGCACACACATCTGACCTAGACACTCACTCACACACACACACATGTAAAAGTTTAGGCCAGCTTCTGTACTGCTGATCTTCTAAATGAAACAAAGGTCCCTGTCCTCCACAGAGAGCTTAATATGCCAAATATTCAGGTATTTTTTGGTGCGCAATTTGAGTTGAACCCACCGAGGAACATTTCACAAGCCAAATCTTTTTATTTTTCATCGATATATCTAATTTAGTGCATAAACAATAATTATAATGCATGAATACATGGCAGTGTGATATTATTTCACTTAAAACGTCAACTAAACATCCCCCTTGAGGCGCCTGAATGCATAAGACACCTTTTTTTAATAGAACAGTCTAAAATGCGACTCAGATTTACGTGATATTCTGCATAAATTGATACATCTTGAATCAATTATCCAAAAATCTCCTTCGTTGGGACACCATAGCTCATAAAAATGAGTACAATGATCACTAATTACAAAGAAACTGCCAGCTGCTGAAGAAACAGCTCTGTTTTGCTGCCAAATGAAATAACAATCATGTGTGGCTGAAAATGACTTGGAAAAATGTAGTTCTGTTTCAGCATCGATCCAGCTTATCTCAGTCTGGCTGAGTGTATAATGCCATTGCCTTTCGTGTGTGTGTGTGTGTATGTGTGTGTGTGTATGTGTTCGTGTGTGTGCACGCATACTGATTCACCACAGAAACTGCTTTAGATAGAATCAGCAATAATGCATTTCCTACGCGCCGCTACACACAGATAAGAAAGAAATTTTGTTTACACAACACAAACATACATCTCTATGGAGATAAACACGCTCTGATAAAAAGAGCTCATGAATAACACGGATAATAAATGGAACCTGAACCCGAGGCCTCTTGTGGTGTCTTAATAGTTTGGTGGGTGACAATGAAATGTCAGAAATAAGCCTATTTGCATGTTGCCTTTTGATTAGAGGTCAGACCAGGACGTCAGATGAATGGAAAGTGAGGGTTATTTTCAAAACCTCCCACAGACCGCAACGTGTTTGTGTCGTCCTTCCGCTTTTTAAAGAAAGTGAGGCTAAATTTAGAGGCGGTTTTCACACCCGGTGGCTTTTGTGTGTGTGTGTGTGTGTGTGTGTGTGTGAATCTGTGTGTTTTTTTGTTTCAGTCAGACACTGGAGAGTGCGAGATGTTCTTTATGAGAAACGTCAACGACCACAGTTGTGCTTGAAGTGGTCCACAGAAAGCAGGCAGGACTAGTTCACATGAGTGAGGCAGGAAATGATGACAGCAATCTCACCCTGTCCCTCTATCACACATACACAAACAGGCACACAGGCACACACACACACTCACACACTCTCACACACACACACCCATACGTAAACTCATACATCAACAACTATTAAACCTATCTCTTTTTCCAGCTGTCCGCTTGCCACGCTTGCTCACATTGTTATTGTGTTGCATTGTGGGCACTCTATGTGAGTCACTGTACACTTTTTAAAAGAATATCTAATATAGTACTACGAAAGTGTCCTAAAGTGCCCTGTCTCAATACTAACCTGTACCACATTCAGACTGTCCATCAACGAGGACCACAAATTTAAGCTAAGAACCATTACACCATGGGTTACGATACTGGTGACCCACACAACTAACCAAACTAGTTTCTGTGGGCCACAAAAAAACCAACTTATTAAAATACGAACACATAATACAAACAATGTTGCTTGGGTTGTCAGTACTGACTGTTAGAGTAAATGATTCATCTAGAGCCAGTACTGACTGTTGATGTTATTTTGAAATGCATGCCTAGATTGTTAGACTGTCTGATGGAATGTTTAACTCCAACAAACACGCATTAGTGGGATCCTGCTAGTGTGGGTTTCCTCCCTTTCAGTGATAAAGGCTAATGCAGCTTGAGTGCTAATACCTACCCATGTAGAGAATCTACACCTGGCAACATAGCTCCGATACTGTTTTTTATATCAGGTACTAGACCAAATATTGAGAATATAATCAATAATTGATTTTAATGGAGTAATCGTGACAGCCCTAATAAAACACTGAATTACTCTGTTTGTAGCCATTTATCCAGGACGATTGAATTATTTATGTATAAATACACACATACACAAACACACACACATTCATACACCCATTCCAACAGACCACAGGCCTAAACATGCAATATTTATCCTATTTAAAATTGCTTAATAAAAAGTTATGTATACAATAATAAAGCACACCTTTAATGGTGTGTGGGCCCAGAGAGAGAAGAGCCACACTTCTTCAGGTTGTGGCTTGTCAGGAGGCATGAGCAGGGTTGGACCTGCGGGAGGTGGGTGTGTGTGTGTGTTTGTGTGAGAGAGAGTGAATGTGTGTGTATGTGTGAGAAAGACTCCCCTACATAAACACTGCCCACAGGCTCCGACAGTCAGCTGCTACACCTCATTGCAGGAAAATGCAACAGCGCAACAAAATAAACAGAACCCGCACTGCACTCTCTCTCTCCCTCCTCAGGTCACGGCCCAGTTGCGCCAAGCTGTGTGTGCCCTGTTCAAGCTCCCGAGCTTTCAAAGGGGAGAGCAGGGCATGAATATATCATACATGTCAGAAAATGCCTTTGAATAATGCTGTTTTTGTAAACTGGTTGAAAACACCCAAATGTGACACGTTGGTGAGCAGAGAGTGAGAGTGATGGATTCAGAAGGCCGAGAGGGAGTGCGAGGGGGATGGAGGGGTTACCGTTGGGGGGCAGGTAGGTAAAGCGCTGGTACTGGCTCCTCTTCCTCTTGCCGTTGCACACGTAGAAACTGACAGGGACGGCGCTGGCTATTCGCTGGTTGCGATAGGGCGGGACCTCCACGACCAGGGAAGTCTGTCACACACGTGAAAACACACAGCATTAGTCTAGCACTGAGCTGAATAATATAAGCATAAAACGTATTTATCCAACTTAAAAAAAGACCTTAAAAAACACCTAAATTCAGAGGTAACTACATTATTTGTCACATTAACAAGCCAAACTTGAAAAAAAGACAATATCACATGTCATTTGTATGTATTA
>JBBKCR010000038.1:24217973-24230456 GCA_037577295.1 Ladigesia roloffi
TCGATACCACATTTTCTAAAGTACTCGTACTCGTTAAAAGTCCCCCGATACCACGGTCTGAGAAATGTCTGTGTTTGGGCGGCATTTAAGGGGTTAAATAATTTTTAATTCTTTAATATTGTTGCATACAACATGCTTGTCATTTTAAATAAATGTTCTTAAATTCAAACTAGTCCCTTGCTTTTTTTGTTAAATTATATGATTAAAGCTGTTACCTGTACATTTAAATCATGTTTTTATTAAGTACTCGGTATCGGTATCGGTGAGTACTGAAATCCAAGTACTTGTACTCGTACTCATTTTCCAAAAAAGTGGTATCGGTGCATCCCTAAAACTAACTGTACAGCCCTATTGGGCGGTAACTGTAAATACTGCGCTTGCTCAAATAGAGATGTGGTGATAGTTACTCACACAATCATGATGTATGGTTTGTATCTATTTATTCTAATGTTTGTGTTTGTATCCCTAATAAAAGTTTACTACCAATATAAATGGTTTTAAATGTTACTTAGCCTGGCTTTTGAACTTTATGATGATGCAATATACACAGCACGGTATCGTATTGTACCATGCTGTCTTGTTGCATTGTGACTAGCCTGTTGGCTCAGGGCTAATGGCATGAATTATTCATTCATTTATTCATTACCCAAGCCGCTTATCCTAACCAGGGTTGTGGAAGACGCTGGAGCCCATCCCAGCACTCCGAGGGTGAAAGACAGAGAAACGGAAAGAAACAGATTCAGAGGTAAACACTCTCACACACATATAGTCACACCGAGGGGCAATTCAGCATCTCCAATTCATCTGATGTGCTTTTATGATTTATGAATATTGCAAATGTATCGCTTTAGGACGATTTTTTATCAAATGAAAGAAAATACATTTCATACTTATCATGTATCTTAAAAATAAAGAATTCTTCAACAAATATCAGCCCTATTGCAAATTCCCTTTCTGACTCAACCCACAATCTTATTATCACTTGTCTACGTACCTGATGTAAGGCTTGGGCTTGGGCCAGGAGTACGGGTGCGGGGGTACATCCAGGAAGCCTGCACAGTAATTCTCCTTCTTGAAAGGCAGACGGTTAGCGGAGTACTCCTCCTGGCAGAGCTCTGTGCTTGCGCCCATCTCGTCTCCTCCGGGCTCCACCTTCATGCTCATGGTGGGACTGTGCTCCAGGTTGGTCTTGCGTGATTTGGGAGGAACGTCGTCGCCGAGCTCGGCCAGGCCGTCTGTGCTAAGTGCGTTGATGGCGGCGACGATGGCGGAGTTGGTGTATTGGTTGGTGGTGCCTAGCCAAGTCTCTTCAAACTTGCTGAGCCTGGGCGAGCCCTGCGGTGAGACGCTGGGCGACTGGTTGGGTGAATAGTGAGGCTGCCTGTATGGGGCGCCGTTGAAGCTGTATTTCCGCTTGCCATGGCCTCCGGCGCTGCAGACCGGTGAGCTGGGAGGGGAGTTGCGAGGAGCAGCGCTGGTCCAGCCATCCTCGTTGGCGATGGTGGCGTGTGGGGAAGTGGAGGGCGAGTGGTGGGGCGAAGGGATGGAGCCGGGGGCATGAGGGCAGGACAACAAGGAGGAGGAGCCTTTGGGTGAGACACAGGGAGACTGCCAAGGTGAGTTTTGGGGTGAGTTGTCGTAGTTGTAGAAGCCCGACTCATATGAGGCCTCCGAGTTGCAGCTGCGAGAGGACAGGCTGCTGGCCGGACTCAAACAGCTGGGGTCACGGTAGCCGTCGATGCTGGGGAGGGTCAAAGTCACGATGTTGACCCGTTTGGCCATGGGGTCGATGCTACCGCTCTCCTCCACCTCCTCCTCGGACATCTGGCCGTAAGTAGTGATCTCGATGCGGGGGCTTTCCAGAGGGGGTGCCCCGTTGGGCCTGAGCCCGTGAGACAGGTAATACCCCGGGGCAATTGTATTCTCGTGGAGGCCATAGCTCGCCTGGTGGCAGGAGGAGATGACAGGGCTGGTCTGCAGGTTATGGTACTGAGAGGCCAGGCAGGGGTTCGCCATTCCCAGAGGCAGAGACAGGCTCACATTGGGCGTGTAGCTAAAAGCCTCTGCAAATACAAAAAAGGATATGTCAGTGAGTGCACTGGGAGTTTATTTGAAAAGCAAAGTGAAATAAACACACACACACACACACAAAACCCATGGGTCTGTATTTGGGCCCACACTTCAGCTCTTCACCAGGCAGGAAAGATCAAAATATTCCTACTCCCAGTTGGCAACTGGCCAAATATTCTATTGATTTTGGTCAATCTAAGCTGTCATTTTATGATGCAAATAACATAAGGCGAATAATTATCTAGGCAACTGAATTTTAAATTACACATAAAAGATTCCAGTTTGCCCCACCGAAGGGCAAATATTTGTGTTATAGCTATGGAATCCAGCGTTTCATCCATTCACTTAGCTTCAAAATAAATAAAAGACTAATAAAAATTGGGCCAACATAAAATAGGCCATCAGCCAATTTGGTTATAAAGAAATCTGAGAGTTCACTGATAATTAATGGCAGTTGCTGAAGAATGAGCCTATCCTGGTCCAAGAGGCTCCACGGTCAACCCTCTGTTCAAACTCTAGGACTAAATAATTCTTCCGAACTGACTCCATTTGGCAAATAAGTCATTTGCAGAAAAAACTGATTTCCATTCAAGTGAACACAATTGATCAAAACATAATAAATAATATACAAATATACTATTCTGACAACAGTATCAAAAGACATAGAGCACAGAAGCATGGCAGTGTGGAGAGTAGTGGAAAGCTATACATTTACACACCTGTATGTTGAAGAAGAGTAAAAGAGCGATTGAATGTGTTTGAGTGTAGATTGTACTCCCAGAGAAAGCACTCCTATAGGCTTGAGCAGTAAAGCATTTTTTGCTTGTGGCATTTCCCTTCACCTCATTCTATATTTGCTAACCACGGTGGTACGCAAACAGGACACCACGTGAAAGGATGAACCTGTCTTGCACCACTGAATGCGTGGGCAGAGCTGCCAAAATGAGTCGGTGACGGACTATTTCCAGAAGCAGATGCACTCAAGAATCAATCTGCAGTTCTTGAATAGGTTTTGTGGTTGAACAGAACTTCTACTTTTCGAATTTCGAGTGGTAAAGCAACACAAATGAAACCCTGAACAGGAAAAAGTCAAAGAACAATCGCTTTTTTTTCTCCCTCTATTTATCTTTTTTAATCTCTGTCTTTCAGGAGGAATCAAACAGCAGGTTTCTGCATTTGTAATCGAACACCTTTGACAGAATACACCATGGATCTTAAGGAGGTAAAAGGGAAAAAGGGATGAAGAAGTGCAGTTTAAAAGTTTTAACAGTTCAGGAGGTACAGCATGAAATGAACTTCAGCACCACTTGGATTCAATTGAGTAGATTACTGAGGCGGAGTCGCACGTGGTTTTGATGCAGCCCACACAGGCGTTGAATATTCATGGATAATAAATCAAAAGTGTGTGAGATACTTAAATCTTAAAAATAAAAGTGACTCCACGATTTAAACCGTAGACACTATAATACACAATAATACACAGTGTAAGAAAATAAATTATTTAGATATTGAACTTAAAAAAAGAAATGTCCCACACACACACACACACACACGCACACTCCACCTGCCAGCACACCTCTCTGTGTGTCCATCTCTCCTCCTCGACTGCCGTACTCAAACAGAAAGCTGAAATCAAACTCGGGCTCTTTTTGGCCAGATCCCATCTCGCTCTTCGGGACGGCGTGTAGGACCTGCTGTCTATCGGCCGCCCTCAGAGTGCAGCGGCGGCTCTGACATCCTGTTCAGTCACACACCAGCTCTTATCTCTTCCTCACTCACGTAATGAGAAAAAAACACACACACACATCACCCGCCGCCTCTTTCGGAGGGTTTTCTTAAGCGCAGGTCCGCCCCTCTCGCAAGTTTCTTTTGAACTCGGATGTGCAGCCAGTGATTCGCTGGCAGCTGCAGGAGCAGTGAGCTCCACTGGCGCTGCATAAACAAGCAGGCAGGGGCTTTCTCCCAGAGAACCTCAGGCTCGTTTGCATTTTCAGCCTCAGTGGAGCTGAGCTGCAGGGAAGTGATCTTCCGCCGGCCGCTCATTCATCCAGCACGCGTACAAAACACAGCGAAGTAAAGAAGAAGTAGCTCCTAGTGCTGGACTTTGGCAGCTTACAGAAAGGTGGGCAACATGGGGGTAGGGCTGGACAATATGACCAAAAATAACATCATGATACTCAAACACTCACAGTCATGATCTTTTGCTTTTCTGAGCTTCGTTAAACTGGAATAAACTGCAAGTGTACTGGTTTTTACACTTCATACTGAAGTGTAACGGCAGTGTTATTATGAAACATACTTACTTTAAGTGGAATTCTTAATATGTAACTATTTAAATATAATATACTATCATACTATTACAATATTATATCATGCCATTAAATCATCAGTTTTAATAGAAGTGTATATATGTGTATATATACATATACACATTATACATTACGTGTCACCGCCTACTGCAGTAAACTAAATCCAGTTAAAGGACGATTTCCTACGTTTGTTTTCTACAATATGTTCATGTTTATGTTTATGTACCTCAAAAAGAATCTTCCCCACATCCCCATTTCCCTACATCTCCTTATCCTTTAGAAATAAACAGGCTGTTTTTCTCCCTGTGCAGTCTTTCCCTTGCATTTAAGTGGTCGGAGCTGAAACGTTCCTTACAACTTCAGGGACAAAATGAGTTGTAAATATGTAAATGAGGTTATTGTGACATCAAAATATTTTTTGGGAAACTATATTTAGTTTTTCTATGGTATGAGCTCTTTAAACAGAAATGACTGCGCTATTTTTCATGAAACAACAACTCAGACCTATTTAAACAATGATCATGATACACTCAGAAAACTACAGTTTTTCATAATAATCACGTTCCAAACGATATTAAAAAATTGTAACTTTGTGAAAACTTCGCCGTAATTCACGTTCACATTACATAACACATTCTTAGCCAAGTTCTCTTGATATCTGCAAACAAATTAGCGTCCATATATATATATATATATATATATATATATATGACTGTCATTTATACCAAAGAGTGTGAACATTTTTATCAAACTAATGATAAACATAAGAAAATATAAGTGTATGTCCATTACCGCTGTGTTCATTTGCACTTTTAATTGGACAGCGAGACACTCTTTGGTGCCTTTATTGTTTACGGACTCTCCACAAGTTGTCAAAATCCATTTTTTATTGACGAATGCAGCTGACCTGTGGTCCAGGAGTACTGACAATACTTGCAAAGTGCTCAGAGTGTATTACTGAGTAATATCATCCAGCCCTATGCAAAGTGGACCCTGCAGTTTTCACAAGCACTTATCCCACAAAGCGCAGAGACCCGCCTGGCTAATTGTGTATCTGGGTGGATTGTGGGTAGAGGGAAAGACAGGGGTTTGGATTTATAAAAAAAAAGAAGGAGGGAAGAGGGGTACCGAAAACTGCAGCCGTCAGCAGCCTTAAAGTGGTGGTGAGGCGACACACACACACACACACAGACACACACACAGCCTCAAACCAACCCCAACACCCGTGAGTCTGCTATCAATTACGAGGCTTAAATGCCATGGACTGAAATGAATAATAATGCTCTCCTCGCCACAGCAATACACTCCCCAAACCACACAGACAGACAGAAGTCGGCAGAAAGTCCATGACATCAGCGCTGGGCCCCACAGCCTACCTGATCAAGAGTGTGCAATGCAGATTAGTTTTGTTGATGCAGGATTCAGGACAGTTGGTTTGTTGGGGGTGGGCGATGTGGCGATATGTGATGGGCATCGTGATAAAAATCCTCACGATATCCTTTTCTGAGTAAATGTGTTCTGAACCATAAGATTCAGAATATATAAGAGTATATAGAGTATATAAGATTTAGAATTTTTTATATAGATTTAGAATGTTTATAATGTGTTTTTATGGCTGTGCTTGAGAGACGCCATCAACCGGAAACAAATTCCCTGTATATGCACACACATATACTTGGCCAAATAAAACGATTCTGATTCTGATTCTGATTCTGAACAGCTGCAGATTCCCAACCAGTGGACACTAACTGCACAAACACCATTCCCTTATTTCATGATATTTTACTTTTACCCATTTCTGAAGGTTCTCCTATAGTTCCTTGCTGGAAAAAAATACTTTTGGTCAGTGTTTCATCAATAAATACTACTAAATGCGCCTCTCACTGACCGGATCTCACCTCCACACATGGAGCTTTTATCCTGCATTTGCAAACGAAATGACGTCAAGCATGCACCCCAACTACTAGGGGAAATAGAGAACGTAAATTAATAAAATGAGGCAGCAATATTGCAGCATATTGATGCAACTAGCGTTTACTGTGCGCCGGCTATTCTATTTGTGGCGATGGCAGCTGCTCTAAAGCGCCATAAACAAGGGAGAAGTGTTAAAACTGACTTCTTGTGGGTTCTGGGGGGAATTTTCAGTTTTCCATGACAGACAGTAAAGAAGCACTTCAGTTTATTAACAGGAGCACTGAGAGTGTGAAGCTTCATCACAGGTATCCAGTTTACAGTTCAGTTCTACTGTTCTGAAATCTACTTCATTCTTCTCTATTCCATTAAGCTCTATTCTCCTCCATTCTGCTCTGTTCCATCCCACTCTGTTCGGTTCCATTGCATTGTTTCATTCTATTCTATTTAATTCCATTTTCACTGTATTTAGTTCCAATCTACCATATCAAACTCCATTCTGTTTTATTCCATTCTGTTCTATTCCATTCAGTTCCATTCTAGAGCTTCGTTCTGTTCTATTCAGTTCAGTTCTATTGTTTCATTCTATTGTATTCCATTCCACCTTATTACACTCCATTCAGTTCCAATATACTATTTGCAGTTCCATTCTGCCCCATTTCATCCTATTTTATTCCATTTTGATCTAATCCACTCATTCCATTCTATTCAGTTCAGTTTCCATACTGCTATATTCCATTCTATTTCACTCAGTTGGGCTGCATTCACATCAATTCTATTCTATTCCACTGTTTTATGCAATTCAGCAATTTGTATCCTTCAGTTTTATTCAAGTATGCTGTGCTTTATTCTGTTCATTACCGTTTATTCTGTCAGCTTCATTCAGTTCCACTCTCTTCTACTCATCTTCAGTCTGACACCACGCTAAAAACAGCTTTAATACAGAAGCCCCAGTCGAGCCCGGCATGAACAAAAACAAGCAAACAGGTTGCAGTGATCAGTGCGTGCGGGTCTGAAGCGCCGAGGCACTTTTACCTTCTTCTGCAGACTTCATAACTGCTTCTCCGGAGGATCTGAACTGGACCCCTGGGCTCTGGGTCGGACTCTGCTGGCTCGGCTGCTGCAAGTGTCCTCTCGGATCCGGGGGCAGGCAGCCCGGGGCGGGCATTCACTCTCGGGGTCGGGGGACGAGGAGAGTCGAGACTTCCAGCTCGGTTCGAAATGCCTAAACTGGGAGCAAACTGGGTTTTCTGGGGCTCTGGAGCTGGAGGACGTTAGGCGAACATCCCCGGTCCGGTTTCGCGGCGGTTACCTGGCGACGCACGCGCACCTCTAGGATGTTGTTGTTTATGTATTTGTTTAATTTATTTAATTTAATGTCTTGTTAATTACGCCGTGTTCGCTCCGTCTCTCCTCATCTCGGGTTCACAGTGGGCTCCCGGCGCGAGTGACGGACTCTCGCACCTTTTAAACCTGGAAAACACCTCCCGCGCCGCCCTCCCAGCCGTCACGTGCGCCATCCCTGCACGCGCAGCACAGCCCGGAGGAGGGATCCCGCGCGCACAGAACTCCACAACCGATGGAAGATTCGGTTCAATTGATTCTTTTCAACTCTGTGCTTCAACAAAACCATTTTCGTTCTCGTCAACGAGTTTGATTCATTTTTAGGGAACCGATTCGAAGATTCACTCTAATCACAAGTACATTATTTGGACAAAAGTATAGGGACAACTGACCATTAAAATTCTGAAGTACTATACACCAAAACTACTTGTAGTCACCGTGTGGATAAAAGTATTGGAACGCATAACCATTAACAATTAGCCTCTTTCATAAGCCAATATGCAATGATGTTAGTACAGTACACTAAATACAGGCCTTCTTATCCAAAATCAGAACCTGACTTCATAAATACTCTAAAGAATTATTGTGCACAAATTCACACAGAAACATTTAATAACAATAACATTCAATTAATTCACAGATTGACACATTTATTCTTCATTTGCATATTATTCAGTTGAGTTGTATACTGCACAAATTTGGTTTAGAGAAAAAAAAACAACTTAAAAAGAAACGTCATGTGGTTTCAAGCAGTTGAACTGGTTTTATTGATGTTAAGAGAATTACTTGATTTAAAAAGAAGCAAAGCTGTTCTTCCTTGTCAGTCTAACAGCAATTATTTGCTAAATACTCTCAGATTTAGGTCTGAGTTGTTACAGTTTAATTTAGGCCTGACCCGGATGCAAAGCTTAAGTAGAAAAATTTCTCTTAATTAAATGGTCATTCAGACAAAATTGATATCAAATGTTTCATATGAAATGATATGAAATATGAAATCACAGAGAAAAGAAGTATTTTTTATTTACAGCAGGAGTGAATGGAACCAGGAGTACAGAATGATGATATTAAAATAGAGGTAAAGGAGATCAGAATGATGTGGGTTTGAATCTTAACATTCCTAGTTTCATTACAGAGGTACCCTTGAGCAAGGCACCGTCCCCACATCACCCCACCCCGCGCCTCATTGGTGGCAGCCCCCTTCTTCACTTGGTGGATGGGTTAAATGCAGAGAAAAGATCTCACATTCTTCACACTGTGTGCTGTGGTTCATGCGTGACTGCTAGGAGCCACTTTACTTTAGTTTAAACTTGAAAAAAAGTAGTTTGGTCACAGTATTGCTGTCCTCACCTCTCTGCCATGACTGGATTAAAAAGAAAATATGGGCAAAAAACGTAATCTATCTATTGTAAAGCAATGTCTTTGAAATCATGCTTTTCTGTGGTTTATGAGTCATCAGATGTCTGGTTCCTACTACCACCACTATGAACAATTTTAATAAGCGAGCATTTCACATCAGACCTCTCTGAATAACTTTGTTTGCCCACCCAACCATTTAGTTACACAATAGTGATTCAAAAATATTAATGTTACTGCCGTTTAATGTGATACCCCAGACTTTAAAGGGACCTCTCTTCTTGGGCACCCAATTAGAGGAAGCATCAAAATACATTCAGATACATAGAATCTGCAGAATACTTGAGATCCTTGGTGCTAGTTTTCACCTGCTTAGCGGGGTCAGGTGTTTGGCAGGTGTTTAGACATAGTAGAGAAGATACGAGGGGACGGCGCCTGCTCCTCCATCACACACATGGCCGAAGCCTCTAGAAGGTAGGAAACTTTGGTTTCTCCAGGCATTCCAAAACGCAGTGGGCCCGGAGAACGGAAAAGAACTGCGAAGAGACCGATCTGGATTTTCCACCCCCATTCCAAAAAACCTCCTCCTGTAAAAGAGTGGGTGTAGAGCCGGAGCCCGAGCCTGCAGTTCAGCTGAGAAAACTGGGGCTGCGTTCACAAAGCGCCTCGGTTCTGCTCCTGCAACATTTTGATCGGTTTTGCGCCACAGATCACAAGCACAAACTGACCCTGGATCAGCACTGACATCCTGCCGATGCTTTTATGAACACGGTTCCTGGATGCGAAGGAATGAATGCTGCATCCGGCCACGAAGGCGTGATCAGTGCGAAGAAAAGTCACAGCAGAGGCTGAATACGCGGCGAGGACTTCTCTGGACCCAAAAGAGCCTTGGCTTGTAAGGCAGAGAGGAATCATCTTATATAATCGCACATCCAGAGCCATTAGGGGAGGCCTAAGTGCTCTCCTCGAACATACACACGACTCCCTCTGCCCACGTTTGCTTTTTACAGGCAGCTGCTTTCTACTGGCTGATTTGCTTACAGTCAATGAGGATGGCCATGCAAAATTTGCGTCCGCCTGATGATGCGAAGGATGCACACCTTTTGGAAGGGACAGCAACATTTTAACCCCTTCTCATCCGTCCACAGTGTCCTGACACGTGGCACAAGGATCGCCTCAAATATTTGCCCAGATTTTTCACATTTCCAGTTTATATTTATTGAAAATATACTCAATATTCTTTATGAACAAATTTACAGTTTCACTATATCAGATTTCATTAGCCATAAAATGTCATATTTATTATTCATCACTACTGACCTACAAATAGCCGGCTAATATAATTGTAAATATAATTAAAACTTGTTTCACCAGACAGCTGGTATTTAACGAGCTATTAGGTGACAGTCAGTGGGATGAAACAGCCAATGAATGCACTTAAAATAAAGGACAGTCTAGAGTTCGACTCTGCATCACCACACAACCGGTTACTTGGATGTCAGACAAGCGTTGGTTCTTTACATGTTATAAAGAAATCCTATTCGACATGTTTTAACATACAGTCACTGAGCAACTTTCCAGTGTTTCACAAAAATAAATCTGAATTCAACAGACAAGTGGTAAAAAAACTGTTGTGTGCAAAAAACTATTAACTGGTAGTGTATGTGAACTATACACTCTGTTAAAGCTCTTGGAAAGCACAGATGTGGAGTTCTGTTGACCCTCAATAGGCTGCTGAGGGATTTGTGGATATTGTACCTGTAGATATTTGCTCTAGGTCACCTGGACAGAATACTATCTGTTGACTATAAGTGACATAAGTGCTTTTAAAAAGATTATCCCTGTCAAAACCGTATAAATGGGGTGGACAATCTTTTTCTGCAAATGAATCCTGAGTTTCTATGACAATTAACCTGGAGGTACTTGGCAAGTGTCAGAAATATGTGGACAGGCTAGACAAGGTTAAAAACAACACAGTAAAGAATGGCTTCTTTCAGAACTAGGACTACCACTGGAGAAGTGGGAGCATTAAAAGGGTCTGTTCATCCTCTGAAGAACTTGACTTTTAGAAATAATGGTGTCTGTGCTTTAACCTGAGATGAAAACAGAATCCAGTTACACACAGAGCGAGGGGAAAACCTTTGTAGTTTTGATGTATCTACGTCTACTCTAACGACTTTACCAGTCTGAACCGGACTCGGTTAAAATGGCTATTTTTGTCGGTTAAAGCTGCAGTGGCATAAAGTCCACAAACAAAAAAAGTTGACGACATGTCTAAGCCAGCTGCTACGCCCACTTCACAGGAGCGGTAGTAGCTGGTGTGGCCTGAAAATGTGCTTAATGTAGCAAAATATTAGTATGGACCTTATTTCAACGTATTGAAGTTATAGAAAATGGAAATGTGTCATTCCTTACTACTAATAAAATTTATCTATTACCATTAAGATATTTATATATTTATATAAGATATTAGCCATTATTTGACAAATATTCTTCCAAACCTCCAGTGATTTTGATATTTGGGCCACATGCTATTGAATTTGATTAGCCCTGTGGTTGGCCATCCAATTAGTGGATCAAATTTGTCTCCAATAAGACAGGTTCATGTTGACCGTTTTTAATAAAATCAGTTGTTTTTGCATAATTTGGTCGTTTGAACCAGCCTACAAATCAAATAACAGTAAAGCTGTAGTAAATCTTACTTTGGAGACATCTGTGCCTGCATGCATTGATCCATCATGAAGAGATTTAAAGTATTCAGTGCTGT
This sequence comes from Ladigesia roloffi, assembly GCA_037577295.1. Lineage (NCBI taxonomy): Eukaryota > Metazoa > Chordata > Actinopteri > Characiformes > Alestidae > Ladigesia > Ladigesia roloffi. The sequence goes on from JBBKCR010000038.1 coordinate 24,229,728, forward strand.
GAAAAGTACTGAAAAGGACCTTAGAAAATGATATTTAAAACATGTTTAGCAGTGTAAGCTCTTTAAAGCTTGTACTAGATTATATACAACTAATATTCATACAGAAAACTGTGTTTTTATGGATATCTATGTGTTTGCTTAATCATTCCAAGACCTCCTCACAGACATCTAGTGTTACACCAAATTTCACAAATACCAGATTCAGCTAATTGAATAATTTATAAAATTAAATCAGGAGCTCCTGATGGACAAAAGGAAACATCTGGAACTGAACCTGTGTTCTTCTAATCAGCTCACAAAAACTCTAATACTTTTTACAAACTAACCAAATCTCCATATTATTTGATATTTCCTTGTTCATTTATTCTACTGTTAGCTTGTGTATTTGTTGGCAGAATGTCCCTGCCCAGATCATTTTAAACAGTTTGCAGAGTCAAAAACATTTGCACAGTACTGTATTTTAGGCCAAAATCTTATAGCAAGACAACGTCTCAAATACTAGGCAGTGTGTTCATACACAGGTAACATAACACAGTTTTGTGGAGAAGCTTTGAGAGGAATTAAACTTGTCAGATGTTTGGTTCCATTCACCGTCACTGTACAAAATTTAGAGTATTTTATATGAAATGATTATGCATGGCTGTGTATAAGCCTTAAAGCGATAGTTCACCCCAAAATGAAAATTTGATGTTTATTTGCTTACCCCCAGGGCATCCAAGTCGAAGGTGA
>JBBKCR010000038.1:24248478-24259911 GCA_037577295.1 Ladigesia roloffi
CAAACACACACACACTTGCATACACACACACACTTGCATACACTCACACACACTTGCATACACACACACACACACACACACACACAGCCTTCAAACACCCACTGTCATACTGTTAACTATGCATTTCTTGTACACACACATACACACAGATACATATTATAAACTTTCTTGACATCTAAAGTAAGATTTATTGGAACCGTTAAAAGCAATCTTGGTCCACTCCTTAAATCTTCATCAATTCCATCTTCATGTCCTCAAGATCCCTTAAGTTCGCTATATAAAAATCTTTCTTTAATTGCAGGAGATGGACAGACCAGCTAAAGTTTAGATTATTTTGACTGTTTAGTGATGTGTTCTCCCATACTTCACCGATGAGATTGAAATCTCCCAAGTATATCTTTCAGTTACATTCCCTTCACTGACTTGTAATGCCAAGTACCATTTACAGAGAACAGTCAGGTCATGTTGATGCTCCCACCATCATCCTTCAATGCAAGTCTGGGATCCTTGGGATCAAACATGCAACCCATTATTGCTCAAGCTGAATTAGTTCTAAAGAGTTCTGTTTTTTCATAAGAGAACATCATTCCAAAGTGGTTTGGATTTGTCTAAAATGTTTGTGTGTACATTTTTTACATGCATCTCTGTGCTTCCATGTTGTCCGGCAACTGATTTCAGGCATCTGCTGGCTTCACTCTTGGCTCATTTTGGATGCTGCAGATGATTTGTTGGGACAGAGACCTTTGAGGACTTTGGTAGGTTTTCCATTCAAGTGTTGCTTCATAATATTGTCCCTGAACACTCCAAAAAGCTTCCAAAACAGCACCCTTCAAACATGATGATATCTCTTAATAAAACCATCTGATGCATGTCATTTAGTTCAGATTACTCCTTTTAAACTCTTTAAATCCAAAACAAAACTGAAAAACCAGGTAAAAAAGGGACTAGAGCAGTTTGAATGTATATTGGCAAAAAGAATATTTCAGGCCAAAATCTTCTCATAATAAATCATGATCAGGTATTTATAATCACTTCATATTCTGTGAGAGGTATGGTCCCGTTCAACACCACCAGAACAATTTTGTACATTTCTAAGAATGGAGAGTCTACATCAAACCTTTCAAAATGACTTTGTTTCCATCTTAACTATTTTTTCATATACAAATTTGAATTAATTCAAAATTTCTCCTTTAAGTATAAATTTTTTATATACACAATATAAATTATGATAAAACACTTATATTGTTAACACGATAACAAAACACTTACACTCAATATAAGAAAACACAATACAATACAACTTTGTGCATTCATTTCTTACACACACACACACACACACACACACACACACACACACACAGTGAGTCTGTACGTGTGTGCGTCTCTCCCAGAGTCCCCCACTTCACTCCACACATACACACACACCAGTGCAATTACTCCTGCCCCGTCCAATAAATTAAGCCTCTTTACCCTTTTGAATTATGCTATGCTTATTGATGCTCGCATAATTTCATTTCACACAGATTCCATTAAAGATTACACACACACCCCAGGCCCAGCAGGGCCGCCAGGGGAGGGAAATGTAACCAGGTTATAATGGATCTACTTAGTGCATTACAGTAGAGACCCCGACAGACTATTGTCATCTTAATAATGCTCTGGTCATGGATCGATATCTGCCCAACGCCATCAAACAGCACAGAATGACATGCAGCTTTCATAGCCTGCAGTCACAAGCCCAAAGCCTCTCACAGATCAGAGGTATCACCCGACACAATCTATTAGAAAGGTTACAGAACATATATGTAAAATGACTGTTGATGTATTGAGCATTGATTTAGTTGTAAACCACAATTCTTTGTGTGTGTAAACTGTATATTAACACACATACACTTTGTGCCAAAAGCTTCATGATGCCTAGGTTTTATGCAGTGGGGAACCATGACTATTAGAGCTATGCCCACAGTTAGTTCAGACCACAAATATCAAAATACAGTCAAAAACTAAGAAAAACGTTGTCAATGCTAATTTCTGCTAGCATCACTATTGGATTCTGGTATAATTCAATGTTAAGGTATCAGATTTTCAAATGAACCTTTTTGGCTGTACTAGAGCAAACTTATACAGCTAGGTTTTATGTTTTATTTGAGGCTTAACAGACAGATGAAAATATGTTTGAGATTTTGAGTTGAATTTCTACAGGGACTCCTTCAGTAAAGTGCCTTGATATAGAGCTAAAACAGTTCATCATCTGACAAAAGCCAATTGGCTAGACCAACACTTATGTGCATAGTGATGTATCTAGAACCTCTAGAAGTTCCAGAATTCTTCCTGCACAAATTGGCAGCACAAACTCCAGATAAGTACGTGACTGGTTAATTCCTCAGTTGAATTATGATAGTGGTAATCTCAAATGTTAGAAATTCAACGCAGCATTTGAAGGCCTAATCAACAGTAGAGCTCACTCAGCTATTGCTCTTCTGAATTTAGATGACTGGATTGGATCATTTTTCTGTAGGATGTTTTAAGAATTTAATTGCTTTGATTTCAGGTGTTGAACAACATAAGAGTAACATTGCAGAATGAGTTTACACATCTGCACGATTCTATTGAATAAAAACATTATTTCATTTTTATAATATAATTAGGTTAAAGCCTATGCCTTAATAATTACCTAAAAAAGCCAGAGGGCACCCATTTCACCCATTTTCTATGATTTCAACACTCATCAGCACTCAAACCTTGTGTGTGAACTATCTTTGGATGTCTGTGCAATAAGAAAATATTATACTTTAGGAAAAAATGCTGAATTACCCATATAATTTATCTCAAAGTATAAAGGTTTTCTCTTTCAATGTATATTTTTCATGCTCTGAGGACATTTTTACACTTGTGCTATAGTGGAAAAGTCCAAATGATTTTGCTAGTTGTGCAGCTTTCTTCAATAAGAGACCCTGTTTCATTAGCACTTGCCTTGCTTCTCAATTCCATTCAGTTGAATTTGATTCAGTCCAAGTCAAACATGAGCTTGATGATGTTGAAGTGAAGCTAATACTGTGCTGAACTTAAAAATAACAACATTTTCCTTATAACTGGCATATCAACATGTATATGTAATTTATAATGACATTCAGTGAACTTCAATTTCTGTTTCCAACTTTGAGTCTTGGTTTTTATCGGAGTTTTCCCTTCTTCTGGATCGTGGTTCTTCTCAGATTTTCTTCTTGTTTTCCTGAAAAAGTTTCTACCTTTGAGTCTGTGTCCTTCTCAGTGCATTTTCCTCTTGATCTGAGGCAGGTTTTCCTTACCTCTGAAACTATTAGCTTGTTTACTTGCGATGAGGGCCTGGATTTCTGTAAAGCTGCTTTGTGAAAGTGCCTGTCGAAGAAAGCCCCATGTAAATCAAATTTGAACTGAGCCCTTATGGGTACAATTATGCAGTCTAAGCATCTTTCCCAAAAAGGAGGGCCTCTTTCATTACCTCTTTTCACACCAATTCAGGTCAAATCAAGTGAAGTAGGTGTCAATTCAACCATATATACAGTACATAATAAAAAGAAAAAGCATTCCTCTAGGATTGTGGTACAATCATTTACAAGACAAGACAACATGCAATACAGTTCACAGGAGCATTAAACTATTATGAGTGAATACAATGTTACAACATACTTTATTCTAAACAGCAAACATACTTTGTGAAAAAGTGACAGTATATAAATAAATATCAGGGATTTACACTGGCAGTTGGGGGCACTTTTTCTTGGTTTATGCTGGGGTGGATTAGTGTGTGTGTATGTAGAGAAAGGAAGCAGTTCAGTTCAGTGTGATTGTGTGTATGTGTGTGAGTGATGTACAGTTGGTTATTCATTTTGAATTTAGCTGTCTAGAAAGAAACTGTTTCCCATCTTTAACACTCACAATTTGAATGAATGGTTTGAATGGTATCATATGCTGATTGTGGTCTCATGTGTCAAGCTTCACCATATTCATATTCATATTCATATTCATATTCATATCCACATTCATATCAACATTCATTTTCATATTCATATTCATATTCATAATGGCTGTTGTAAAAAACCCTGTTCAATCATTAGTGATGTTAGTGATGGTAAATTTACAGATTTATCAATGTCATGTATGCATGTGTACAGTGAGATGGGACAGCTTGGCACCAGATTTTAGAGTAGAATACACATTAACTATAAATATATACTGTAAACTAATTGTAGTATAGTCCAAGGTCAAATTTCCACATCCAAAAACAAGCAAAAAAGAGCAAAAAGAATACTGAAATTTAATTGTGTGCTTTGGAAGTTCAAATTACCAGCAGCTGATCTAAAGTAATATACAGGCAGTCTATGAAAATACTGAAAGTTTGAGATAGCTTCATCATTGCTCTGGATGCTGAATCTTCTCTGCATGTCAGTCTTCACCCGGCAGACAGTGTTCGGTGTGTGGATGCATCATCCAGTCAGCCAGCGGGTGCAGGGCTGTGACATAATGTGCGGTTTTGGTATCCTCTGCCAGACAGCGGCCGTCCCGTTCCCATCATGCAACAGTTGAAGCAGAATAATAACTGGAATTAGGCCCTCGCTGATGATTCTGACGCGCCGCTGCGAAAATGTCAGCCAGCCCTGACTCACGGCCCCCAGACCGTAATCTTCCACAACATCGGCTTTTTTGACGCCCCCGCAACTTAATTTCAATTTTTGTCACCGGGTAGCGCCACATGGCGCGTGCCGCTCCGATCCAGATGTTTGTGGGGATTCTTTTAAATGGGACGGGTGGAAACAACCATTCCATACATGCATCATTAGCTTTAGCATCATAGCGCTGACATTTTGCTGCTGCTGCGACAAATTATTCGAGGACATAGAAATTAAAAGTGCGTTCAAATGGCTTATTAAGCAAAGTGTAATCTGACTGATCTGTCCTGCTCAGATCATCAGCTTCATCTCAGAATAATGGGTCATCTAAGAACACGCTGAAGATCTGCCAAGATCTTCCGAAGACACTCAATTTCATTTTGGTTTCTGAATTGGAGGAAAAACTCAGTTAGCCAGCGGGGTTGCTGGATTTCAAGATTTTTGACAATTTTTGTGGTTAATAAAGCATATAATCTAATCCAAGCAAAAAGACTGGCTCTTAAAGAAGTGGGGCTGTCTGGCACAGTGATAATATCCATAGCACTTGGGCTCAAAAACTTCATCATTTGGATACAAATCTGCTAATACGGCATTAAAGTTTTGTTTTATTGTTTGAAATGACATATAAAAATTTTTTAATAATATAATTTGATATATTATTTAAAATTATTTTTCCTAAAATATTATCTATAATATAATATTATAATATGTACATGATCTAATTTAATAATGTAATTATAATTATGTTTTGTTGCCTAAAATGTTATGGCATTTTAACACAAACTCTCACATAAACCTTTTACAAAGAAATGGCATTGTTTTGTTGTTTTTTTACCCCTTAGAGTGTGGCTTGATACATGGATATTAAAATATTAAAACATTGAAACTTTTTATAGTACAAATTACAAATAAATAATATGTTTTTGCATTATATTTACTAAATTACTACTTTTAAAAACGTATGGCATTTTATCACCTTGTCAACCGTCCCATTTAGGATTACTTCTTGAGGCAACCTGACAAAAGTACACAGAATGATTTAATGATTTTAATCTGGACGGCTGGTATAGTGGTTGCAGCCTAGTGGATATGATACTTGGTTCTGGACCAAGAGGTCATGGGTTTAGAATCCTACCTTCAGCATCCCACCACTGTTAGGGAATGGAAGTCGCTTAGGATAAAAGTGTCTGCTAAATGCCATAAATGTAAATGTAACTAACTTAATATATACTGCATGGCTTTGAGTGTGTCTGCTTTCCTAATAGTTCATGTCAAATTACACTGGTCACCCCATTACACCTTTTTGAGAGTCGCTATGTAAACAGGGTCTGAAAATGGTGAGATGATGTAGACAAGATGTCCCGTGATAAACTGGGTCCCCACTAAAGCCCGGTGTTACTGCTAATAGAGACAGCGGACCCCGAGTTCTCAGTCACCTTCATTATGATATATACCTCCAGCCGAAGACGTATGGGCTGTGCTGCTTTGGCACTCTGGCAGTTTTATTGAGAATAACCTTCCTCCCATTCTTCCAGTAAGCCATTTATATGACTGGAGGAGGTGTTTATCATCTAGCCTTAATAAAAGGCACGATCCGCGCGTCTGCAGCCGCTTTGTCTTTATTTACCTGCGCCACACGCTTTTCTACACGCCGCTCATTAGACACTTTAATATCTTAAAAGGGCCTGGTGGGCCCCACCGGACAGTGGTGCAGGTTTTAAAGGAAGCTTTTTCTTCATTCCAGCACTTAGCTTTATTAGCACACCTCAGAGAGTTAAAGGATCAGACCTCCGCAGTAAAGGGCTAATCATGTTAGCGCTACACCTGTTTGGAGGCATGAGGGTGATGTTGGAGGAGGGATGCGACTAGACACACACACACACTCTCTCTCTCTTTCTCTCTCACTCTCGCTCTCTCTCTCTCTCTCAAAGTTATTTATATGAAATATAAAAAAATCCTTTTGTTTTAACAGCATTACACCTTTACATTAAAACAGAACTGCATTTATATAGAAAGCAATGTGTATCCACAGATTTGCTGGCATTTTCTTCTGTTATGTTGCTTGATAAGCATAACACTTCAGTATAAGTTGCTTAAAAGTTTACAGCCCTCCGTGCCTTCTTGTTTGTAGCCAGTGTGGGTGTCTGTTAGCTGATCCAACAGAACTAGTGATTAGTGTTCTCCTCCAGGCATGTTGAAACGGTCCAAAGATGTGGTAGAGCTTCAGGTGAATTAGAGGAAGCACAAGCTTGCCTTCAACCTCCCAGTGTGACTTGGGGAGCCCTAGCTAGTGAGGTGAACAGGGCACAACTAAACTGGAAAGAAAACCACATCACTCTACATAATTAACGTTATAAACTAGTCCAAAAGTGCTTTTTTCCACACAGATTTCAGGACCACTTGATAGTTTCATGAATTAAAATTATAATTCGCAAAGTACAATGCTTGTTTTACAGTAGATTTCTTATTTTCAATAACGGGATCATTTGTTGAAAAATGGCTGTTCATTTATAGTTAATGATTGTTTTAATGATTGAAGGACAATCAAATGTGTTTCCTTGACATGAAAAATAGCAAATGAAACATTCTTATGGCATCAGTACTGCTGAATAACTTATAAAAGAACTAAAGTCTGGAGAAAGTATGTGTTTTGGGTAAACTTCCCCTTTAAATTGGAAATCCAAGTCAATAAACTGGGAATCTGAGGAATAACAATTGAGAGTGGATATTTAGGCCCGGAGTGCGAGTTGTGAGTGGCCACTCTGGGTGGTTTTGCCACAGTTATGCTTTGCGAAGTGCTCTTGTCACCCGCTCCCCACAACGCCCCCCCCCCAGCTGGCTCCGCTCATCTGTCCTGACTGAGGCTGCATCCAGAAAACCCAGGCAACCTGCCCCGGCCTCTCAGCCTTCTCTCAGTAACTTCCCCATGTTTAGGCGAAGACGGACAAATTCTGCCGATGATATTCATTGTTATTATTGTTTGTCATTATGGCAGTAATAACAGTCTCGAGTAGGCCTAAACAAACAGCGGCCGGCCCCCATATTTTGTGTACATCTCTGACAAAAAAGTTTACAGGAGGGCAAAAAACAAAAACAGGACAAAACCCAGCCGTAAACTGAAGACTGCGGCACGTCAAACCGTGCCACAAATAATACCTTCCGCTGTGAGTCACTTCCTGTTACTCTCTGAAACAGATGGTTTATTTGTGGGAGATCACTGTTACGAAGCCCCAAGAGCCACACACACTCGCCCCCCGCCGCGTCACACGACACCAAAAGCCTCAGCCCCACAGGGGTCCAGGTGATCAGTACGGTGGAGGTGGAGTCCATTCGTGCCCTTTGCCAAAACACTTCATACATGAGATCAACTGAAAAATTATCCTTTGTCAAGACTGTTTTATGCTATGGGGTTCTTATTCTTGTTGAATGTTTAGAGGGCCCATTTTCTACAGTTTTTGTTCAGGATCTTCTTCTGGTATTTCTGGTGCCAAAATGTTAAATGTTTTCCATGTTTAGAATTAAACAGTCTGTTTTCTTACTGTACTTTTAAGGCTGGCATATGTTAATGATCCTCCTCTAATTGGCTGCTGCATTCTCAATCCATTCTCAATTCCTTTTCATTTTAGCATGAGTGTGTGGGCCTAAAGTGGCCGCCAACCCAGCTGCTTGACATTTAGACACCTGGTTTAGAAGGATAAAGTGCTAAAAGGAAATTCCACCAATATTTTAAAAACTGTGCATTCATTCAGTGTGGTGGTGAATGGAAGCAGAGGTCTCAAAGTCTATACTGACTATCATACAACAATGTCTCAGGTGGTGTTTTGTGACCATTTCTTGTAATGTGAGAAGTTTCTGAGATGTAAAATGTCTCTGGCATCTGGTTCCTATCACCACCACTGCACAAATTTCTGACTCAGTTTCTCGAGAATGAAGCGATTCCCATCAAACCCAGTCTGAATTACTTTGCTTACATCTGCTTAATCAAGCAGAAAGTTTGAAAAGGCAGTGGAAATCCAAGTAATAAGCAAGTTGAAGGATGTGAACGACATTTCATTCCCCCCCAGATCCAGTTTTTTTGACCCACATCTCTACCTTCTGAGTGAATAAACCTGCAGCCTGAAATGACCCTAATGAAAATACCCTGATCAAAAATATGTTCACACTGAGCAACGGGAACTGCAGCACAAAGAATGAGCAGCACAAGCTTTTGTTGTAAAAATCATTAGCACTGATCAGCTCTCAGCTGTTTGTGATTAGCACGTGTGCAGTTAAAATTAAATACACAAACAAATTCTAACCTTAGCATTTTCATTAAAGGACCCACATCATTAAAAATACATTTCCTCACTTTTAAAATAAAAAAGGGTACCATTCACTCTCCAGTCCACATCATATGGAAACACACTGCTTTGGTTTGTGAGGTCATAAACCCGATGAATTGAAATATAGACACAAGTCCATTTATTCAGCCTACATTTTGTTATCTAAACCCATTTATACTGAACTCAAAGTGAGGGTTTTTGCCAGGCTAATATAGGATAGCCAATCAGAACAAGGATCATTTGAATACATTCAGCTTAAAGACACAGCAACAGAAACAGACAGTTTAAGCCTAAAGGATAAAAGGAGTCTGGAACATGGTATCATTGTGTGAACCTGGTTCAAGATAAAAGTAAGGGAGATTTCACGAACGACAGCCAGTGACGGCTGCTTGCCCGCTTCTGAGACGTTGGTGCCTTGGACTGCTGCCTTTGCACCAAAACAAATGGCCATGTGAGGAGCCAACCAGATGTGTGTGGCTGTGGAAACATCATTCATCTCCGCATCGCACCGGAAACATGCTCCCCCCCAATCAAACCTAATTATACCATATTGCTTTTCTTGTCTAACAATAAAGGGGGTGGGTTGGGAGGGTCTTAATGTAATTACGGACACGCTTGGTTTGCTTCTGCCGCTGTGATGGACGCTGCTTGTCGAAATGTATCGATGAAGAGCAAAAAACCTGATTAGCACTTTTAAGGCAATCACCTTGCATTTCTGTTAGGATTCGGGTCTGCTCATAGTGACCCCATGGCCAGGTCAGCTTGAATGTATTAACTTATTGTCCATTTCTAGAAAACATTAGTGTTTCTCTCTGTGCCCAGTCAGTTCTAGAATTATTGTCAATGACAATTAAACCTAAGTTTTTCCTTTTAGAATGTAAATATCTAAGCCTGTTACAGAAAAAACACCTTTCCCATAATGCCATTTTTTGCTAACATGCTAACAGATGTCACTTACTGTCTAAATAAATCAGTGGGTAACCATGATGATTAAAATTATGTTTTTAGTTTGAAACATGGTAAAATAATAGCCCTTACAATAATTTTGCTAACATATGCTAGCACTAAGCTAACACTGTGAAGATCTACCCAGTGTTTTACTTGAAGACATAATAATATGTAACATGTTTAGTAGAGAATTTTGTCAGCTGCTGCTTTATATTTCTAAAAACTGAAACGTGGTAAACTATAGCTCAAATTCACAATCAGTGGTGAATCTAGAAATTCCAGAACTTTTAAGCATCATTTTTCTCTGTGTCAATTGGTCCCTCTCACTGTAAATCCATCATCCGTATTCCATATCAACACTTATAGACACATATATATTAATTGGTGGGTTTGGATAATAAATAAATGGGTTGTATTTGGATTGTAGACTAGTGATGGGAAGTTCGGATCATTTTACTGACTCTGACCTTTGAGTCTTGTTCAGCAAAATGAACGAATCTCTTTTCAAGTAATCTCGTTCATTTCATTAAGTTTAGCAAAATATAATTAAAATGTAATGTGTTACTTCCCTAACACATCTATTGCTGACACAAACATTGATCATACTACAAACAATACAAAACTATAATGTTATAAGAAACAAAAGTTTCATTCTTTAGTCTGTCTTTAGTCTATGATTCGCTCACCTCGCCTCTTATCTGACAATTTTTCGGGTTTCAATCGTTCGTTCACCACCTGACAGCCCAATTAGCGAACCAATGCAGGCTGAGCCGGAAAGAGAATTGACTAGTTCATCTCTCGAGTCTTCGAGTTTGAGTCATTCATTTATCACATGACAGCCCCGTAAGGTTAACCTATGCAGCCTGAGCTGCAAAGAGAATCCTTCGAGTCATTCGTTCTTTTGTCACGTGACCGCTTGGCACTTACCGGCTCAGGCTGTGTTGGTTACGCTTATGGGTCTGTCATGTGAATCAATAATTCCAATACAGAAACTATAGGATGTAGTACAAATGCACATAGGCAACTGAAAGAATCACTCGTACGAGACGACTCGTTCTTCCCGAGTCACTTTACGATTCGTTCAAAATGAATGAATTTTTCAAGAATGATCCATCAGTATTGTAGACATCAAGAGCTCTAGTTCCATTCACAACCATTCACAACCACTGTAAAGGAAATATCCACAGTAATTTAGATCTATAGATCTCTCAGGAGACTTTGTTTACATCTGCTTTTTTAAATTCTGTTGATGTTTTGCTGGAATTACGATGTAGATAAAAATGAGAACATGTCCACATTCCTTCTCATTGAAAGCCCATGAAAACTCATAGTCCTCAGTCCTTAGTCCTTAGACCTGTGTTGTGGAATACAGCTCGACACAGCTGATGTCCCCACTTTGTCACATTTTCCAACATTCCTGTCACCCATGAAAGGGTTAAATGCACACACACACACACACACACACACACACACACACACACACACACACACACACACACACACACACACACACA
>JBBKCR010000038.1:24309555-24320301 GCA_037577295.1 Ladigesia roloffi
TTGTTATATATATGTATATATATATATATATATATATACACACATATATATACTCCAAGCACATTAACCCTTTAAAATGCCCTTATTACACTGTATTGTAGTCCAAGTAATTACTATGTAATCTACATAGTTGAAGTTACTCCTAAAGTTCAGGGGCTTAACTTGTATTTTGTCTGCAAATAAACTGATATCAGTGAAACACACCAGAAGTGTCGTTATTGCAGAATTAAAGTAAATTACTTTATTGTGTATTAAAATTATACAATTTTAGTTTGGACTGTATTCATTGGTCTGTAGTATACTGTTTCCACCTTAATGACAGTTTAATATTTTAAAAATTGGATAAAATTATGAGGTTATGACAGAAACAAAGTAAGACAGTTAACCTGAGCAAGCACAGAGAAGAGCGGATGATGTTTTAGCTGACAAACAGAGAGAAAAGAAAACAACAGCAGTTCCTTAAAGCATCAGGCCTGAAGGTCCAGGATGTGTCTGAACCAAAGCACATCCAATCCTTCAGCTAGGAGTCCAGCACTGCCCTTTCCCTGCCCCTCTGCTGACCTCCAGCAAAACCAACACCTGTTTGTCCTGCACAGACACACACACACACACAGCTGCACGAAAAAAGATTGTGATTTATTGCTTATTGTGTTCAAGAGAGTCGCTGCAAACCAGGAGAAAAAAAGAAAACGACAGGCAGAAATCCATTGCAAATTGAATTGCCTTTGTTTGAATCACCCGGCTCCAAAAACACAAATACTATCATAGACCGCCATAAATGACATTGGCGCAATAATCTACAGCAACCTGTCCCGCTCGCTGATAAGCCATCACTAAGGGGGGGACCGATCGATACTAACTATTCATTTCTGAAATTATCTCCACATTGATCCGAGGACAAGTGCCAGTGAGGCCGGGGCACTGAGGCTTTAATACAATAATTATATAAAAGGTTACAAGCTCATCCTCCCAACCAATAGAGCCTGTCAGCGAGAGAGGGCCGCAGCGCAATCCCATAATCCATCAGCACACTGGCCTCTGACCCCCAGGCTCACGGGCTTTTCATGAGGCCCCTATAAAAGTCTCTTACGGAAGAACACAATGACTGGGATATAGTAGAGAAGAAAAGAACAAGAATAACAGATCAGAGATTCGGATACCTCTGGGAAAGGTTATTGACCCAAAGCCGGCTCCATATCAGCCCACTTTGATTGAGAGTTGTATCAAAGGGAAAAAATTGATTAATAAAAAGGAAAGGGAAAAAAATCTGAATTTAAAAGTGAACCTTTTTGGAAGAATGACTATAGAGTGCAGCTATATGGCACTTATACTGGCACTTATTACAGTTTAAATCAATTTTAACATTCTACCCGAAAATTTGCTAAAACTGTTGTGCTTAAAGATAAAAAAAAAAAACTAACCCAAAACCCTTTACATATCTGTCACTAGAACTTTGTTTCCTCAATTGCTTGATTATGGTTTCAGGCTAAAAATGTTTATTCATTTTTAATGTAGCCTTAATAAAATGTTAATAGAGCTAAATGATATAAACATGCCATAAAATCAGCCATAGTGGAGATTTCTCTTTTATATAATTAACTTTTTATTCAGAGTCCTTATTATCTCTAACAGATGTATGAGGATACGTTTTTGACATTTGCTAGATATCAGTTGCTAAGATAGCTAGTGAGCTAAAGCAGTCTGATTTTTGGCTAGCCATGATGGCAAAGTTGTTTTTTTTACTCAGCATAAACTTTATCTTCGAGTCAATATTATTTGGGCAATATGCTACTCAGCTAAAAAATGTACTGGTTTGTCTGCTTTCACTCTCCACTTGCTCCTCCCCCAGTCAAGGGCAACTTCTGTTTAAAGCTCCAGCGGAGATTGTGGTTGCTGTTGCTGTGAACGAGAGGCACTTAGCTCAACTTCCAATAAAATCCACCTCTATTGACTCATGACTGAACCAACCCTAGTAGCTGTAGATGACCAATCTGTCAATAAGCTAGCTTACAAAGTCCTTCCTTCTCTTATTATTTATCCCTATAGAGTCTCCATTTTTCTCTCTCTGGATTGACAAGAGGAAGCTGGGTTCTCTTTTTGAGCCTCATTTCCTTCCGAGGTTTCTTTTGCCAGCTCAGGAATATTTCCTGGCCTTTGTCACATTTGGCTTGCTTTCAAACCTGGACCCTATAAAGCTGCTTAGTGAGAAATTTGGTTGTAAAGTGCGCTATATAAATAATACTGAAATGAACTGAATTAAAGTGATTTGAATCATGTCCTACAGATATTTATGGTGAAAGCATTAGCAATAGAAAACATTCGCTAAGATGAATTGTTTAGTTAAATTGAGCTAGTTAATTAAAGAAGCCTTATTTAATAGCGTATGGAGCTCAGTAAAATCATAACACCATCAAGCAGTCCCAGTTGAGATGATTTTATTTGCGCTGACAATTTTTCTGCCAGGCAAGATTAATTTGTTATTAATGTAAGCTGACAAATGTTGGCAAATTGGTATAAATGCTCTGTTCACTGAAAATGTATAAAAATTGCCTGTCAAATATTGCTCAAAGACCACTAAATGTGATTTTATGTAACTATATTTATGTAAAACTGATAATAGGCTGTAATATATAAATAACAATTACTGATTAAAAGCCAGATGAGGTTGTGGTTATAGTTGGCATGGGTCATGAATATAAAAGAAGATTTTTAACATCTTATACTGGAAATAACTTAAGAAAATTCTAGCAAAAAAATTCCAAGAGGTCTTAACACATAGTTGACATAATTTATACATTTAAATCTAATATTTACATAAAATAGGACAGTACTGAAGCTATACTTGTCCTGTATACCATTTCCTTTGTCCCTCTCTCAGTGGTGGAACAGTTGTAGGCCATCTTTGACACAGATGTGGAGCTAAGAATATCAAGACAGTGGGGGGAAAAATTGGAATTACTGTTCTGTGAATCATTTCGAGTAATCTGGAGACTTATCAAAGCAAGAAAATATTATGAGCCACCTGTTTACGGTGACCTACAAGGAGGACAAAATGTTTCTCAGATAGCAATGAGCATGCCATCTGTCTGCACTGGGAACCTATTCTTTAAAACAGAGGGATTAGGAAATATATATGTATCTGAAACAGTGCATTAATGTCGCAGGCACAAGAAGTAGTAGGCGGCCGTCTGGATCTGTGCTCTCTGAGTTTTTTCTGTCTGAATTTCTCCAGTATAAAACCACCATTCATGTTAGTTAGGCCTTGCATTGTCCACTTGGTCAGCTATGACTAACCTAGAAAAAATTGAACTAAGACTAGAAACATTTATGGAAGGTGCATTTCATGGTTTGAACTTTACTTTTACCAATATAATGAGGTTATTAGTTCAAAGTAAAGTTGACATTACAATGTGAGTCATCAGGCTCATTTATATTTTTTTTAATATTTGAGGTTTTGTTGTTTGTATGAGAAATTTTCAGCCAAAAAAGGATAAAAAGAGGGCAAACAAGCCTGAGAAATGCTGGACTTCATTGGGTAAATTTGCCTCATCCACAAACCAAAGTGCCAGAATTTGAGGTCATCAGTAGAACAATAAAAGGTGGACATGTTCCAAAATTATTCCTATTTCCTAATCTAGCCAAAGGGAAGAACAGTATTTACAGTTATTATCCAGTACCTAGTTCATCAAATCAGCCATTTATAACTTAAATCAGGAGTTGCGGATGGTATTAAACAAATCAATGCAACGAATGGATATTACAACACTTCTATTTATTTTAATATTATATAGTGTATTATTGTAACATACTGCTGAATAAATAGCTTTGATCAGATTTCATGGCCTGAGACTTCTATATAATACCAAAATATTAGTCTTGTTAAAGAAAATGTCTGTATTTAAAGGGGTCAAATTTGATATTACCTGCAATTCTCATGGTTGCTATGAGAAATACATACTACTAGTTGTAATTATTGGAAGCTTTCATGGGTAAAACATACTTCTCTGATTTATACACATTTTAAGGTTCTAAATGGTTCTAAACACCAAAATGCTGCATGTGCTTCAGCTCTCAAGCTAGGCCTGTTTTTAATCAAAGGGCTGAAACTGAATATACAGTCACACACCAATGGCACCATTCTGTTCATGAAGTGAAAGGACGCAGTGCAGGCAGATATACACTGCCATAGCCGGCAAAGGAAGAGCAGGTAATGACCCGGGCCCTTTCAAATTTATGCCAAGGAACCTTGTCCCTGGTTATCTTAATAGACTAATTGATCCGCTATTGAAGAGGCACTTTTCTCTCTGCATCAGCGAGACAGACAGGCTCCAATCGGACGGCCATGTGTTATCAAATGGGGAAGTCAATTACGAGGGAGAGGCTCCACGTTGCCTCTAGACAGGCTAGGTGCAGGCCCTGAAGAGAGCACCCAGACAGTCTGGAGTCTAGGAGGAACCTCTTTTCTCATCCTTCCCTATCCTTTAGTCAAGGGTTACCCTGTTCATTTAAAACTGTACCTTTGTTTACCTTTATAAAGAATGGGAAAATGCAGGTTGTTGAAGGGAAACAACATATTGTTACTTAAGACTTAAAACCTGAGTGGCATGGATCACAATAAATCATAAATTGGCGATATCTGGCAAAACATCGTTGATGTTCAAGGTGTCAGGTGTCATGCTGAGCTTTGTTTGGCATTCAAATAAAAGTTATTGTAATTTAAAAATATGAAATAAGAATCATAACCACTGCTGGTGTTTTAAATATGGCATCACAAAAAAATTCCCATAAAGAACAAAAATGCCCAAATGTATTTTATTTTTGGTCTTAGAAACAAATATCTTTGACCTTTAAGAATAATCTCCGCCCATTTGTGGGTGGGGAAAACACACAAAGGGAAGGGGTCCGGAGAGCAACAAGCAACTCGGAGAGCAAACTTTGATTTTAGACTGTTTTGCACCCTTTTTATTTGTTAACATCCAATTTTACAAATTTGCTTTCAATGCTAAAAGATGAAGTCAATTCCAAACTCATATTTTTACCTTGGTAGATAATGTCACTGATCAACTAATCATTTTATGGCAAAGACTAAATTCTTGTTTACCAATAATCTTTGATTATAATACAATAATATCATGCCTTTCAGCATTTTTAAGAAATGTTCTGATTTTGACACAATCACCCTGAACCAGTACACATCTTGATTGCGACACATCCTGGTACTGTGCTTCACTCAGAAATCTGTTAAAAGGAAAATGATTGCAAAAAATAGACTCTTGCTGCCACTGTACCTCCATTTTTTAAATCAAGAGACTCAAAATATTGTTTCCCAATAACTCTGTTATCAGTCTTTGTGGTAAATATTGTGTTGAGCTGCTAGTGAGCAATGAGGACGAAAGGAAAACTGAAACAATTGTTGCGTTCTTCATATCAAACAAAAAATATATAAAACATAGCATTCAGACGCAGTTACATAGATTTCTTAAGGTCAGCAATATACTGAATACGTCCACACAGATATGTATGCAATAAGAAACATCTTTCTATGGAAATTACTCAAATAAAAGGAATTACATGTGTTCCACAGTTTTTATTTTCTTGTTCTGGGCTGAACACTAGATCAGGAATGCAAATGCAATTTCCACACCAGTCAGACAGAAATGTAAAACATTCGTTTTAGCCCTTTTTAGCAGAAAAAAAAGAACTTATTTGAGGCTGTTGACTAGACTATAAAGAAGGCCGGCCTCGGTGCATATCTGTTATCTTCTCCACTCTAGCGAGGCTCTTTTGTGAGGGGGTTGAAGATTGCCACTAATGTGTATTCTAAATGCGGTTGTAATTGCATTAGAGATCATTTCTGATATTGCAGCTAAATGCCTCTTCGCACAAGAGGACGTAATAAATATTGAAAGGACGTGGCATGGCCTTATCCAGCATTTTACTTAATTGCCTGCGACTGGGCAACAATAGCGAGTCGCTGGACTGTGGCGGACGAGAATCCCGCCACGAAAGAAACACAAGATGTATCTATTATCTGCGGCCCGCCAGGGTCGACGACCTATGACAGGCGGAGAGGCGGAAACATTAGAAATCATGTGCAATTTAATCTTTACACAAATAAAAAAAAAAAGTGAGAGGGCGAGAGAGAAAAGAGAGAGAGCGGGAGAGAGAGAAAGACGGGGTGGGAGGCATCACAAAGGGCCGAGCAAGCGGGCAACGTCTTGGACAGGTCCGTCCCCAAAGGATCCCGGGCCGTTTTCGGCTCCAGCCAGTCAAAGGCCCCATTCCACTCAGGCTGCTGACACTTGTATTAATGGCATTTTGGCCCAGGACTGTAGATGCCGAAAAGTGATTGTGGAGTGCAGCTGAGTCTCTCTCTCTCTCTCTCTCTCTCTCTCTCTTTCTCTCTCTCTCTCACCCCATACACACATTCTTCTTCTCTCTTTCTCACCCATTTCTGGTGTCTCTTTGTGTTTCACTCTCTCGCCCGCTCTCTCTCACTCTGTGCTCCCCTCTATTCTATTCTATTCCCCTCGCCTTTCGTCTAGTCATTACTGGTCAATGTCAGAGCTTGAAAACTATTGTGCTTGCTGGGCCGGTGTCATCGCAGATGGAATTAACCATTTTCCCCGCGCTTGATTGCAAACACTCCACACTCCGCGCCTTCATGCTTCGACCAGGCTGCCTGACACGCCACCCCTGTCCCAGGCTAATTAAACCATGAAACCTCATCCCAAGAAATACAACTGCCTACAATCAAATTTAGGTTATATTAGAATACCTGTCATATCAACACCCCTACTACCTTTTTTTCTAACAACACCTACAATATGCATAGACATTTAAAGGCTGAAAGTATGTGATGCATCTGTTATGGTACTATTCTTTTGTGAGGTATATCTGCAAAGCACAATAGACATTCTATAGACGGTCTCTACCACACTTTTATTTGCTTTAAAAGCTTTCCAGATCCACAGCCTTTCTTTAACACTGAACCAAATTTTTTTTGCATGCAACTGAACTTTGAATATATGATTCTCTTTAATCTAATCATAAATTTAAACTCAGCCTTAACTTAAAATTTGAGTAAAACACTACTCCCAAACCAATCCAAATCCTAACCCAAGATTAACCATATCTAAAATTAAAATATCCTCTTAACTCTAAATTTAACCTAATGTTAACCCTATCCTGACACAAAACTTAAACCAATCCCTTGCCTTAATCTAACCCCAACGCAAAATGTAAAACTAAATATAATCACAATAATGGACTTTTCACAATCCTCAACTAAAAGCTTTGAAACTTGAAATAAGCTCATTTGTTAACTTTTTACCAACTCTAACTCTCTTAAATCAACCTTGAAATTTATACCAGAGACCAAAGCTTGAAGCTAATTTGCTAACTCCTAGCCAGTTTCTATTTAACGTTTCAAAATCATCATTGCTACCAGGTGTAGCTAAAAGCTAATTTGTTTAAGATAGACTAAACACATTTTTTTGCTGCAATTGGAGGGAAAGAAAATGTAGCCTTATCCTGATATGCCAGATTTATTCTTATCCTGATATGTAAAAGGCTTCTGGCTAGGTCTCGCAATTGGTGGCATTCAGAGGACACAGGTAAAGAAAGGCAATCTGCGCTAAAGCACTTGTCTCGATGTATCGCTTTCGTCATCTACTGCTTACCATGTGAGATTATGGGTGTAATTCCTTGGGGAGATGAAAAATAAATCATAAGCAGTGGGATTAAATCTTGTATTTAATATCTGGCATTAAGACTGAGTTCGGTAATCTGAGCCAAACCCTTGAGACATCAACCTGCAATGCAAATCAGCTTTTATATGTTCTTATTTTTCATCAGATTACATGTTTTGCCAGAAGACTTTTTTTTTTTAGTTTTTTTTTCATTGCTATGATCCTCAGCGATGCAGCGCAGGAGGCTTAGAATTCAAATGGAGATGTTTAAGAAGCAATTACGAGTGCTCTGGATTTTAATTCAATTTGATCCCTTTTAATACAAATATGTCTGTATCAGAGTATGGGCCCAAGAAGAGGGGTAGAAAAAAAAATAGAATTACAAGCTCTCTCTCAGTTAATGTATCATCATCTGTGGGGTTTAGCATTGGAGTTATTAGAGTATTTCACTTCATTGCATGACCTCCTGTTCCTCACTAGATCATGAATCCTATTCATTACCCAGTCCTTCTGCGCCCCTCGCCTTTATAATATTACTCAATTTATATTCTGAAACGGGCTCCTGGGAGGGAGATCAGCACGGCGAAACAGAGGACCCCCCTCCACCCCACCCTTCTATAACCCAATCACAATATTTAAAGGCCAGCAAAGAGCTTTTTAATGCACGTCGTAGATAACCATTTAAAGTGGATTGCTTTTGGTTTAATATGACCTTAACAGACTGGCAGTCACATGTGAAGAATGAATATAAGCTAATCTTGGGACGGGGGGCTGGAGAAGGAGCGAAATAATGAAATAAAAGAGAAAAAAGGGAGGAATATGAGGGATCTGTTACTACGCCGGGCGGCCAGATGACAAGCAGAGGGAAAAGAACGGAGAGGAGAATCAAACGCCACGGAATGAAAGAAGACAGCAGATGAATAAAGATACCGGTTGTATTTCTTTTCTCCCTCTTCTTTTTTTTCACCCCCTCTCCCTAAAGCTCAGTCCCTTCGCTCTATATAAAAGCTGATATCATGAAACAAGACAAGGCTGATACAGATGAAATATCTGCATAAAGCGACACGGGGGAGACATATCTCAGAGTGGGCCGGAAAAAAAATGTTTTTCACGTGAGAATGATGAATGTGGAGCGGCTCGCAGTCTTCAAACGCAAAAGGAATCGAGGAATTCCCACTTGGCCCACTAAACGAAAAGGGACAGTCTAAACTCGCGTAGACCATGCCAAGGTATTGCAGATCAGCTGAGTTAATCAACACTGATGTTCATAAAAATACTCTGTTCTTGAAAGAACATTTACAGTGTGGTTTTTCACACTCAAACATCTCATTTACAAAAATTACTTAAAAAACTGGCTGCACCATAAGACATTTTCTTTTCCAAAACCAATGTTCACCCAATCACAATCCATTCCATTCAGCATTTCAAGCTGATATCCGTCCAGTACCCCTACCTAGTTTCAGATTCGAATTCTTCATAAAGAAACATGGATCAAAAAGTTTAACCATTATATCTCAGAGTGTATTAATAAACCTTTGTAAATTCAAAACCAAAAATAAATGGTGCAAAATAGTCTAAAACCAGTGTTTTCACTCTCCAGACCCCCTCCCTCTGTGGATCTTCCTACCTAATTCTCGGCGAAGACTATTCTGAAAGATCTCTTCTTTTTCTTCTGTTTGTTTCTAAAACCTAAATTAAAAGAATTTTTTTCATTTTTGTTCTCTGTGTTCATTTGAGTGAAACTGCAGTCATGGTTATTATTATGACCTGCTTTTTCAATACTTTTGTTTGTATGTGGCATAGGAACACCAATTTTTTGGAAACTAACCCTGGGCAAAGGCCACTAGAGGGCGCTGGTTTTTTTTTGTTGTATGATGTTTATTTTGACACATTCTATTTGATTGTGTGCTTTGTGTTTTGGGTTTTTAGTTCAGTTTGGTTTGGATATCTGCTGTCAGTCTTCTTAGTTTAACTCAGTTTGTTGGGTTTAGGCCCTCATCCATTTTTGGGTTTGAAAAGTCAAAGTACATGTTGAAGTCTGCATCTGCGCCTCACTTTGCTGCCTGGAGACAGACACACAGATTCAACATAAACTGGGGGAACGTCTATACAAGAGTTGTTTTGCTGATGATGTGGTGGTGGGGTGTGAAAACCTGTTTACCTTAAACAAGGTTTCTGATGGAAATGTAAAGGATGTTAGATTGGGAGCTCCAGTCTTGATCCTCTTCCTTAGTTATTGACATATTGTTTAATCACCTTTTTTTTTTTTCAGAATTGGAGAATTAATAGAACAAAAAAGATCAATTTCCACTTGGCTGGGTTAGAATTCTTCAGTCTTTCTCCACACAAATAATAAAAAAACCCCTACTGTTCAGAATCAGAAACCTTTATCCCAAAGTAAACTGCTTATGCTACAATGGCTCAGTCACAAAGAGACACAAAGAACAATATAAAGTTAAAATAAAAGTCAAATAGTGTCAAATAAAAACTTCTGCTCTGTTTTTGAATGTACATATTACGTATCGGGAAAATTGACAGTCTGCAGTGTTTCTGGATTAAAATAATGCAATCCAGGGGTTTATGATCCAGTGGTAAACAAAAATCACAGCTACATAAATATTAAAAATATATAACTCAATTATTGCACACAGTTGGAATCAGTAAAAGATAGTGAAGTGATCTAAGGAAATTCATTTACCTTTACCAATATGTAAATGTTTAATGTGCTGTATACTGCTGTAAATTCTGCTGTATTTGTGAACACTAAAATTATTTACGGGAGAAATGAATATCAAGCATTTTTTCCCATTTCAATCATGCAATCCAGCTGTTTATTAATCAGCAGTAAACGATTATCACATCTAGATAAATAAATTGCTGCTAAGTAATTGACTGGTTAACACAACTGAGCCCATTATTTACATTTACATTTACCTTTACATTTACGGCATTTATCTGACGCCCTTATCCAGAGCAATGTACATCAGTGCTCAAGTAATCCACAACAGTATCAAGGACCTATAGAGCAAGATTTAAGTCAACATCCACCAATCGC
>JBBKCR010000038.1:24341076-24353384 GCA_037577295.1 Ladigesia roloffi
ACACTTTTCCACTTAATTTTCCTTACTTTCCTGGAAATTAAGGTAAAAATTAAGGTAATATTAAGAGGTAAAATTAAGGGGTTTGGTTTCGTAGTGATATCAGTGTTAGTATAGGAGGAATTTTGTTATTTTTGCAATTTTATAAATTTTTCATTTTAGTTTTTTGGGTGGATTTTTGGACTATGGACATTGAGGCAGACTAAAATCAAATCAAAGATGAATTAAACAACAACTTTGTTAAAGAGGCAAACACATGAGTCGGTCATTTTGCTAAACGTGTTTTGCTGTAGCATGCCAGAGTCATGCTGTCTGTACCAAAGCCATGAAGACAAAAGTGATAAATGTTCACACTGCACCGCGCAGCTCCCTTTTCTTCTTTCTCCTCTCATTTTCTAAGACCTCGTCTTTTCCATCACCTCCGACATGCCAGAAGACATTACTTAAATAGGGCCTGAAGATACCACTCTGCTGATGCTGTCCCCTTTCTCTTTCATTTGAAACGCATCAAATCCCCTCTAATTCCACATTTCGAGGCTTTAAATTGCCCTGTGCTCTGGAACATAACTGAAGGCTAGAACTTGGTCGCACTCTTTTCTTCTCTTTCTTCTTCCTTTTATTTATATATTTATTTTTTCAACTTCAGACTTTTTAAAAGTCCGCACCACACTGTGAATCCAGAATTACCTTTTGGCGAGTTCTCCACCTCACATGCACACACATACTCCATGTGTTCAAAAGTTTGTGAACCCTTGCTCACCATCAAGGGCATTAACAAGTGTGGGGGGGGGATTTGTCACATCATTGTGGCAGTACCATCCTCTTTGGTACATTGCTATGAGGATCTGACTGCATTCAGCCATGAAAGCATAATGAGACCAGGTATTGCTGTTGGATAATTTGGTTTTGTGATTAGGGTCACAAACACCACACCAACTCACCTCACAGCTTTTAGATGGAGCTTCATCACAATAAAAAGCCCAATGCCTTTCTTCTCCTCTAGCTGAGAGGTAGCCGAGTGGTTTGGGTGTTTGCCCTTTAATCAGGAAGCTGTGGGATCAATTCCCAAGACTGCTAATCACCTCTGAAATACCCTTGCGTAAGGTATGACAGAATGGTCACTTTAACATTTCTCACATTTGGCATGATGACCTTAAACTGCCTCAGAGCATTGACTGCTCTATTAGTCAACTATAAACTTAAAATGTTTTCAAACTCAAACCATAAAATATTCCTCCTTTCCTTTACAATTTACAAATGTGGTCCAGATCAAATGTTTAGAATCTGTGCTTTACACACATTTTATCTCATTTTTTTGGGAGGGAGTGGCTGCAGCACCCTCAATCAGCAGAGGAACCTGTTAGGTGTTTTAATTGAAAACTGTCTTAAAATAAAAATAATAATTCATATAAAATAATGTGAGACACAGGTTTTTGTTGTCTTAACTTCCTGTTGAGTTTATGGGGTTAGAGTTAGTGTAAGGCCCAGCAACAGTTTGGGAAATGTTCATATATAAATAAATAATATAAATAAATATATACTATACTATAATAGCGATCCTACTGAAACGTGAACATTATACCAAATTAAAATAGATTAAAAAGAAATCTCAGTCGTTGGCTTCAGTCACCTCCTCATAACCTACAAATAAGTACATTTGCTTTTATTTTGTTTTATTATGAAGATGATCATTAATCATATTTTTGTCACATTCAAGGCTGAGATAGTAGATTTTACATCATTCCAGGACTTCCATTTAAGTAAAACACAAAACTATTCTACTGAAATTCATAAAATATAAATTCTATCTTCCACAGCCTCCAATACCAAACTATTTTTGTCTTAAAAAAATATTTGTATGAAAGTATAACTAACCACTGCACAAAATAAACACTTTTTCATGAGACATTTGGCTTGATAAAAATACACCCCCGTCCTGAGCTGAGAAAAGTCAACTCAGATTGGTCAAGTAGTCCATATCATGCACCTTTTTCACCAATTAAGCCAATTAAATTATTTCTCTTGCTATAGTAATGGTATTTTCAAAATGAATCATTAACAACGATGTACAGTAGCGCGCAAAAGCCTTAAACACCCATTTTTATACTTGTTCAGATGAGCAACATACATTCTGAAAGCTAACATTTGAATAAAAACAAATAATTTTAATACATTAAGAAGTGATTTTATGTAAGTCTATATGTTTCTAGACCCCTTTTTGTAGATGTCCACTATTACACGGTAGCCTCAAATACCTGGTTCTACTAGAAGTTTCACAAATACATGAAAAGTCCAGAGGGGAAAGCTAGAACCGAACCTGTGTTCTCCTTATCTGCCCTCCTACTTTTTACAAAAAAGATAATTTTTTTATGTGATTGAATGCTTTCTGGTTTGTCTCGTGGTGTATTTGCTGTCAGAAAGTCCCTCACTGTTCAGATTAAATTGCCTTTGAACAGGAGCCTAAGATTCTTTGCACAGTTCTGTACCTTAGGATCAGCTGACTTTTATTTAAGGCAATTGTGACAAATTTTGATTTAAAGAAAATCTTTTGAAAAAAGAGTAAAAGCTTAATAATGCAGATCTCTGGAAGGCTGGGAAATCACTGAGATTTAGAGCCTGTCTCACTGGAGGACAGCACCGAGAGCAAGGGCTAATATCAGTGTCATCTAAGCGTGCGGTGTGCTGGGAGGGTGTAACAGTAGACCAGGTCGATGTATGGATCCAGGAGTGTGAGGCATGCGGGAGATTCCTTAGATGAGACTCCACCGAAGCTCAGGCGCGTTCCGCCAGCTCCAAGTGACCCACAAGAGAGACTCTGTAATCAAACACAGAAGCAATCCGACCACGGAGCGCTAACTCTCTTCTTTCGCAATCCTGTTTGATTTCAAAACCATGGCGGCGCTGCCTCTCTCACCCGAGAAATAAAGGCCCACCTCAGGTGTGAATGATTCTCTTTCCCATATAATGTGTGATACTTTTCTCATGACATATTAATAGTTCATATATTTATTACATAAACTTTTCTTAACTATACTATAGTAGAGGGCAGGACACTATTATTTTATTTATGCTCCCATATACAGTTCAAGTGTTATACAATTTCATTTTCCTATTGACAAGTAATAGAAAGCAAGAAATTTGTCATCCATTCTTTTATCTTACGAATCCATTAAGCTGTGTAAGAACCATTTAGCACCATATGTTTAAGGCTATGGAATCTTCTCCAAATGCTCAAATAAGGCAGTATTGTTTTCTTTCAGCACTACTTAGCTCAAAATTCAGTATCAGAACAAAATCAATCAGTCTTAATTGACTTGTCCAAGCTCCTTCTACAAATTTGTGCTCTGGTTTATCATTAGGTTGAGGTTTTTGACACTTTTTGCTGCCGTTTCCTACCAATCTACAGTCAATTAGTTGCAAAAATGCATTAGCATAACATTTTGAGCTTTATTCCAACAAAATTTGGAATCTCCAAAGAAACATTTATGAATAAATTGTGTGTTTGACTTTAGTACTCTAGTTTATCATTAGACATAATGTTTTTTGTGGGGTTTGTAAAAGCATGTTTTGCCAGAACATTCAATCCATTGGCATTTCTAAGGAAACCTGGCCGTTCAGTATGAACAAACTGAGTATTTGACTAAATCATTATAAGACTTAATGGGATTTTTAACATTTTCACTAAAAATTGATACAAAGTAAATAGTTTTTGGCCAGAGCATTCAAACTGTCCTCAAAATCCCAATTATAAACTGGAGCCCAACATTATTCACCACCTTCAAAGACATGTTGTTGTTTAGAATGAATAAACTGTATATTTGATCTTCATATTCTAGTTAATCATTTGACTAAATGGGATTTATAGTAACATTTTGTAATGTTTGCTCTACAGATGTTAAAAAAAACATTGTTATCTGGAGCATGGATTGCTCAGATTGTACTCACCCTTCAACAATTTATATTATAATAAGACTTAATAGGGTACTTGACAACATTTTGTAAACATTGCACAACACTTGTCAGAACAATCATAAACATATTTAAGTCAAATGATAAGCTGTAACTCAACATTTTTGAGCATTTTTAAGGACAAATTAATTTTGTAAAGGTAGCACTATGGCTACAAAATAAAATATTTTGGGCAAAGCATGCATAGTTCAGCCTGAACTCACCACCTTGTTATTACCATTTACTTTTTGCTGATCTGCTATAATGTCATAATTGACATATATATAAATACACTCATGTCATTACTCAAAATTTGCTCCCTTTGCCCTGTGACCCCCCGATGCTCATTAAGTATTAGTAGTTTAGTGGATGGATGGAGGAGGAATTATATATATGAGTCCTATTAAATAGTAGTGCATCATCTTCTAACCAACCGTAAGTTTTACACTGAAAGTCAAAAAGCCTCAAATAAAACAGGGATAAGAATGTCTAGAACTTTTTCTCCCTCCAGAGACCTGAACGCAAATAAACGAAAGGCTTGATTCCAGTTGTAAGTTTATCTGGCGGAATGTGTGTCTTTATACCTTCTCTTTTCTTATCGCTTCCGTACAAATCTCCCCGCTCAGGCCGACATCATTTTTCACCCGCATAGCTATCAAGTGCCCTTGCAAGCCCCCACCAGCACCACCATCCCCGCATATTGAAGTACCTGCAGGATCAATACAGCTGCGATGCCTATGGAAGGTAAAATAAAACATCAGTCAGTCATGAGCAAAAAGTGCCTTCTGTTATATGGAGCTCTTTCAGACACATTCAAACAATAACACACAAAGACTCACATATCATTCTGAAGTGCAGCAGAGTTTTATGGCCCACTGCCTATTTAACAGGAAATTATTTTGCATCAGAGGGCATTATTTCAGAATTCTACACGCCCGCCGCCTCTGCATTCACCGCAAAGATGAAGCTGTGAAATTTATGGGCCGCTGGAACTCAAACATTTGAATGTTTTTGGAACTTTTTTGGAACTTTTATTTGCATGAGGAATCCGCACCTCACTCGTTTCTCTGCACTCAGGCTACCCTAAAATTTTCAGGGGTACTTCTGAAACTTGCTTAAATCTGTCCCCAGAGTAGTTGAATGCATGCACTGTATCAGCAAGTTTGATACAGGGTGAGCTTTTAAAAATATTGGCAGAAATATTACTGATGAACATGAAACTGTAACTTACATCAATCATTTTTTGGGGGAGGGTTGGGAAAATATACATTTTTATTTGGTCAGACCATGTATGTCTCCTTTGTTAAGTTATCAAGCTCACCTTTACAACCTTAGAGTGTACAATAGGTACAATATAGTCCATCTCAGAACATTAACCCAATAATTTTAAGTTAACCAAATGAAGTGTGTTACAATTTCTCCGCATTATGTAAAGCTGGCCATCGTTAGATGCTCCAAATGAATACACTTGTGGAAGGAATATGAATAAAAAAACTGTGTGTGAAGTACCATGCTGCCCTTATTGTTGGATGGACTCAGATGGTAAAATTAAGAATCCAAACGCACTCAGAATGCACTTCCTGCTATAGAAACAGTATTCAACAGTAGGAGACCTTTGAATATCTCACGTAGCTCATGTAATTTATATATAAAACGATCCTGTCCTTAAAGTAGAAGAGGAATAGTTCCTTCAACATGAAGAGGCTAACTCACCAACAATGCCTTCTTGAAGCTCTAGAAGCCGATTGCCTGGTTTACTAAGTTTCAAACAGCATGATCTGCCACCTCAGAAGGAAGGGGGGAGAAATCAATTTTAAACAATCAGCGGAAAAGATGAATTATATTCCTCCATAAGGAACAAGGGGAGAAATAATAGAATCCCCTCCACACAAGTCTCACAATAAAAAGGTTGAGGGAAAGGATAACAAACAAGTGGTCAAGATTTGCTGCCTTTCACCATCCCTCTTAAGTGGTAATAGGATAACCCTGGACACGTCGCTGGGCCTATCAGACTGGCCCTCACACTCGACCCCTGGGTGAGACAGGAAAGGCCCGCTTTGTTTGCCGCAATTGGGTCCGGTGTGCCTTGCCGTAATGAAGTGACCTGAAGTAATGGAAAGCCCTCGGCCCCGCTCGGATGATTTTCGCCGGGATAAGAGCAGGGGATCCTGATTCAGAGTCACAGTTCATTTCATTTTTCGCCTCTGATGAGATCTCCCGTGCTATCTGATAAAATTGAACAGCCATTACCGGGCGCCGGCTCGGGCCTCGCCGGCCGGCCTCCTTCTCCTAACAGAAATCCTATACGCTCCACTTTGTCAGCAGTTTTGAATTCATCGTCGCTAGGGGTTGGAGCGGGATGATAGGAATAATCTGCTGCAACCAAGATTGACAGTTCATTTCAGAAATCAATATTTACAATTTACTTCTTTCAAAGTTCATTCTGGGGAGAAGATTCCATATTATCCCCTTTCCAAATAAGCTGATCATATCGGGGCCCCGGCCGCCTGGAATGAGTTTTCCCAAAACGTGAATTTTTGGGGTAAAAATCAATGTCGGCATTGTGCGCTTTTAATCTGGCTTCTCTGATGACAGTAAATCTTTATCTTTTTATGGGCAAACGGCTGCGGGGGCGCTGACACCATTTCCTCCCAGAACAAAAGCTCTCGGCCCCGCGCGGACTGCCGAGAGATACATGGAGCCCTAATGTGGCTGGACATGCCTCCGACGGGTCATTAATCAGACACGGTGACAGCCACCTTCTCCCCCCATCTGCAGGCGGGTCGGCGGGGGTCTGTGAGAGCAGAGAAAGAGAACACAGGGAAGGGAAAGGGAGCAGGGGTGAGGATGTTACTGCTGGAGGTGTTGGGACCGGCGGGCTACTTTTTAAAGTCGAACCTGGGACTCCACCTCTTATAGCGCTCCATTAAAAGGCCCTCTCTTTTTCTGCTTTAATTCCTGCTGATTGGCAACATCTGAAACTCATCTATACAAATTGGCCCTGCCGGTTAAGTGGGATCCAATTCAGGGGGTGCTCGGTCCCCTTGAAGCTGATTTGGGGGTGGAGGTGTTGTCTAGTTCTGCTCTGTCATTTATGCCCATTTGAACATAACACAAGCTGATTGGTTCCTAATTTCAATCCCCCTCTTTATTTAGCCCAGGATGAGTAGTGCCTCACATCCTGTTAAAGGACCTCGTGTGATCCTGATTAATGACTGTTTAATGCCACTACAGGAGAAGAGCAGTGTTCCGATCGCAGCCAATCAGCACATCAAATCATGCAAAAGGCGACTCGATAAGCCCTCTTAAAACATCCCAGCAGAGCATGAAGCAGATTTCTGCACTCGCATTTTATTTCCCTGTGTCTCTTGACAAGGTCCTCATTGTGTCCGCATTAGGCTCTTAAAAACAGCAGTAAGAGCGGATATATTATTACAATTTGAGGATTTCTTGTTAAGAAGAATTCACTTTTTTTCATTTTTGTTAAATGTATCACTTTCTACTTCAAACCTAATGGAAAAATACAAGATGAACAAGTAAATTAATTAGCAAATAGTCATTTACAAAATGTACAGAATATTATTAGGTATAAACAGCATTGGAGAATGAGAGTGACAGGTTGGTATGTCCTCATTCTAAGGTCTATTGTTCAGCTCTATGGAAAAGAACGCAACATGAGTTGTGTTGTAAAAATGGGGACTGACAGTCAAGTCAGTGAAATCTAAGTTGATATGTGTGTGACTGGAAGTGGTGATAGTGGAAGCGTGCAAATATTACATTGCTGGAGAGGTGTGTGTTGGTTATTATTATAATGATTCATCACCCACTGATTCATACAGTATCTGATAAAAATGAGTCAGGAATGTTTTAACACTGGCGAACTCAATGATGTAATATGAGCAATCATCCTTAATGCTTATTTGACTGATATCATGACCCCATAATCTGCTGTTTTAAGGAATAAAACTGGACAGAAATATCCGGAAAGGAATATTATCAAAGCACATCCATCTACTGGCTTTTTGCACTAATGAAAATTGCATTCAACACACAAATGTACTCCATTCAAAGTAAGGCATAATATAAACCAAATTTTAGGATGTAAAGCAATTACTTAGAATGAAAGGCAAGATAAAAAATAGGAGATGATCTTATTACACACTTGTAATTGTTCTAAATGTCATAACAACACAAAAAAATAACACCAGTGCAATATTTGTATAACGCTAAAGCCATTATAAAATATTCTGCTTGCATACAAATTGACTGCAAACATTTTACCATCCATTTATTTTATAAACTGCTGATTTTTTAATTCGTGATAAACATCAGAAAGTGGTTGAATGAATAATCATAAACGAAAATGTAAAATACATTTGTATAAGATGGAAGAACCTGCTACAGTGCGTGTCTGACATATCATTAACTGGTTTTATCAAATTCTGGACTTCCCTTTAACATTAAATGCACTCGTAAAATGTTTCGTCTCTTAACCGATAAATATTTAACACTTGCCTGGTGATCCACAAAATTATGATTATTTTAGTTGCCTTTTTAAAGGATAGCTTTGATGAAAGAAATGTTCTGGCTAATTAAGGCACTCAAAAGGTTCAGTAAACGTGTACACAGGGTGTTTTCTCTGTATTATGCCAAAATCTTTTTAGGCTAGAAAGTCACTGTAACATTTCCCGCTTTTGCTAATTTCTTTCATCTAAATTCTATCAAAATCAAACTCTCAATACCATGTTAGACGTATGCAGGTGTAATGTAGCCTTAATGAATGCTGTCTTATAAAGGCCTATTCCAACAAACCTCAGTTTGTAAATCTGAATGAAATGCTAATATTGTACGTAAGGTTTATGTAGCATTATGTAGCATTATGCTAACAAAACATGTTCACATGTTTGCCCTTATTGGCTTACAACTTTAATCTAGATGCTTACTGGTCAAACCACTAATATGAACCTAAGGTTAAAGGTGTTATACAGTACAACCGCAATGAAAGTGAACAAAGCATGTGCTCCACAGTTGCAGAAACATCCAAAGCCCTGTTAACGTAGATCACATGGAGCCCTTGAAGACAGGCCTGATGTCATTAGATACGAAATAAGAAATCTGAGTCGCTGTTCTAACATAAGCCCTAACCTGATTTGGGTGGGCTGTCGCTGGTTGAGGAAACAAACCTGATCCAATTTTCTGGTGTTCCTTGGAATTGAGGTGATGTTCCAAATCACCTTATAGGAACCAATAATTCAGTTTCGATTGATCACCAGTTGAGGAAGAGGCTGGCCGCTCGGGTCTGTCACATGCCTCAGGTTCAGGTTCAGGATATGGCCGAGGCAGAGGAGGAGACTCATAAAGGAAAGGCTGATATGGTATGAAAATAATGGCGACTTTTTTCATGTTAATTGATTGCAAATTTCGGAAAGTCCTCAACAACCCATAAGCTTAGCGTTACCGCTACGTGTGGCTAGGCCTCGTCTCGCTGAGACCCGGCTTTCTCCACAGGGCCCCTGCGGAGAAAATAAAATACTGCACTTCTCCTTATTGACTGAGTGAAATGAAATAATCTATGATGCATGAACAAGTCCTAAATGAAATAATAATATCCTTAGCGGTGAAAAACGGATTGGTGGTACAGTAATTGAGCAGATTTATTTTACCTCCATGGCAAAGTGGGCGAGAGAGAGAGAGGGAGGGGGAAGGCCTGCTGAAAACAGCCCCAGCTATTTTATTTAATCTCATATTGGAGGAATTATTGGCTGGTAATCCATTGTTAAACATCATTTAGAGTGATGGATGGAAAGCGTCAGGCTTTTCCCCACGTAATCAATTCATATCTCATTAGCTCGTATTATTTATGATTCTCATAATGGTCCCTGCAGGGCTCGCAGCCAGGGAGGGGCCGCTGGTAAGAGGTCTCAGCTGCCGCTGAAATGAATGAGACGTACTGTAGCTTATGAGTTCATAACTGCCTATATAAAACCGCTTTCCCCAGCGCTTATTGATTTGTTGCAGCCCATTTTGGAGATGAATAGAGAGGCAAGGGCCGTAATTGGACGAGCCGCTCTTCGCTCACACACACAGAAGGGTAATGACTGTGTGTATACAAGGGGAGTGGGAAATACAATAAAGCAATATAGAAGGAAAAAACATTCGATTGTTCTGGCAGGATGCGAGTCAAGAAATATGTAAAACTGGAGGTGTGTAGACAGGTTTAGCACATCACACTCCCCGTTGTGTTTACTTATGTTCTTGGTTTTCACTAAATCTTCTGGAGCATCTAAAGGCAAGTTCCTTTAGTCAAGTCAAATTTATGCTTATGCTCATTATCATACACTAATGTTCATTACCATACAAAATGCTCAATGTACTTTACAGGAATATAATAAAACACTAAGCAGGAAGTATACTTCAAAAATCAATAAACCAATGAAAGTGCAGATAAGGGCCGAAGTGGAGAGGAAATGGTGGCCAGGGCTGTGAACTATAAGTGACCGTCATCATGTTGGTTGATTCGGATTCTTGACATAAGTCCTCCTTATTTGTGCAAACATTAAAAGGCAAAGTAAAGTATAGTGAACTTTTGATAATGCTGTGTTCTTCAGATTCTTTACAAGAGTCCTACCTGTTTATGCTTCAAAGGGGAGTATGAAATACAGGAGGGTTAAAGAGGGCTGGACCCATCCTAATTAAGATTAAAAAAGGTGGTGTTTTTTTAAATATATATTTTAAACAGTAATAGCTAACAAAAAATGTGTTTTCATTCAGCCCTGTCAGAAAAATGCAATTCATGGTCAAACGCCCCAACATCATCATCATTAAGACACAGGTGTTCAACTATATAAATCCAGCTTGTAGAATCTCCATAGAAAATCATTGGCCAATACAATAAAACACTTTTTCATAGGCAAAACTAAAGCTAATACCATACCAGCAGTTCCTTCTGCCAATGAAAAAGCCCCATACGACACGTATGGTCTACGGTCACCTATGGTCACGTAGCAACAACCAGAAATGTATAAAGGCCCTAAGCATCTACAAGAGCTCAGTTCATTTTATATATATTCTGTATTTGGGACCCCTACATCATTACGGGGTAAAAATGATCCCCAACACTAATATCATAATCGTAAAATTCTCTAAATGAGTCACATTGGTAGAACTTTGGTTCAAACCCATCATTTGTGTGTAAGGCATGATGATCAATCGACTTTCATCAGACTAAACTGTATTAAATTGTTAAAATTGTATTTATAACTTGGCTTCCTCATCCCAAAACACCCCCACTTTTGAGAGCTTGAAATGGCCCTGATTATGCTATATACACAAATACAGAGTCGTAAATACTACAGATAAGTAGCTTACAGTTATGTGAATGACTTGTAACACACAATGGTAAGGATTATGTTACTGTATGTAATAGAGATCAGTAGTAGAACATTAATATTGATGTAAGTAGTGATACTCTCATGATAAGACTGTAGCATATAATAATAATTTAACCTTATATGAAATTGCGCATCAGCAGGTATTTGCACAGATAATTGTGTAAATGTGTGACTGAGGAGAAATAGAGTCCAGAGGCAAGTATCTTTTAAGAAGAAGTCTCAACAGGTCAGTTGAAGTCTCAACTTCAATACTTAGTGCAGTAACTTACTCCAAATTACCATGTGTATGTAGATTTACACTCAGTGTGTTACTTATATATACTATATACCAAGCATTTCTGTATATAGCATAGTATATTTTCTACAGATTTTTTATTATTTTGATTGTATTTTATATTGTTTTTGTCACTGTGTCTCTGTGTGTCTTTGCAGTCATTAAATAAGCAATTTCCAAAGTTTTCTGATTCAGATTCTGATCATTTTTCTAGCACATCCCTCTGTTTCTTGATCAGATTGATCTGGGCAACGTGGACGCCAAATCAACACCTTGAACTCTTTGTCATGTTCCTCAAACCATTCCTGAACAATATCTGCAATGTGGCAGGTTCATTATCCTGCTGAAATGGGCCAATGCCGTTAGAGAATACAGTTGCTATTAAGGGATGTACAACTCCTGGTAAAAAAAATTACAGAATTACTACACTTTTTACTTTATATCAAATAACCAACTCTACCAACTATTTTTGTTTAATATCTAAACATTCTGGCTTTGTGAAACACACCTCAAGCAAATTAATTACATTATTTTAATTAATAATATATGTATTTCCAGAGTTCCAGAATCACTCAGCATGGAGGAAATAATGATGAAACTGTAATTTGCATTTCTAAAACAAAGTGTCTAAAAGTGCAAATGAGTCTGCAGTTAAGGGAAGGTGCTTAAAGACCTTAGCAAGCTGTTAGACTTTGGTT
>JBBKCR010000038.1:24363436-24376918 GCA_037577295.1 Ladigesia roloffi
GTTGACGAATAAGAACGAGACTAAATGTGGTTTACAATATAAGAACTGTGCTAAAGTGTCTCTTCATTTTCGTTGACCAAAACGAGACACAACGTTATGTATCTAGGACAAAAGCTTTGGATTTTTCTCCTTGAAAATTGACTGCATCTTCTATATATGCATACTTTCAGGATAATGTTGAGTGGCGACACTATTGTAGTAGGTTATGTATTTTTTTTGATTACTGAATTAGCTATTTAACGTAACACGCATTTCTGGAAAAGGGAAAAATCAGCCATATATTTTTTGTTATTTTTAACTAAATTGCTTTTTTTTCTGTACTAATTAATTATAACAAATTATTACTTTTGGTAGAAGTAGTAGTAATACATTGTTCCTGTTCCTTCTGCACCAGGTGTCTTTCGTGGCCCACATTGGTGGAGGAATAGCGGGTATGACCATCGGTTACGTTTTCTTCAGCAACTACAACCAGAAGCTTCTAAAAGACCCCCGCTTCTGGCTCTGCATTGTGGGATACATCGTCTTCCTCATCTTCGCCGTATTCTTCAACATCTTTCTCTCTCCAGCTCCTCGTTAAATGCCAAAGTCTAGGCCACATGTCGAGTCACCATTCATGCACTTAAATTGCACTGGCTGGTTTTTAGGTAGTATGAGAATGTGAAAGGTAAAAGT
This sequence comes from Ladigesia roloffi, assembly GCA_037577295.1. Taxonomy (NCBI): domain Eukaryota; kingdom Metazoa; phylum Chordata; class Actinopteri; order Characiformes; family Alestidae; genus Ladigesia; species Ladigesia roloffi. Next base: position 24,364,109 of record JBBKCR010000038.1, read on the forward strand.
CAAATTTGCACAATTTCCCCTTTAACCCAGAAAAGGTCTACCAGAAAAGGCTGGCTTGAGGTCTAAAGTTATAAAGATAATTATGTGCCGAAACCATACGCTCAGGCCATATCCATCCATATTGAGGAACCTGAAAAAGATACACTTATGTGGTTTCTGACACTGTATGGCTTACTGTCAGCTATTAAAAGGACAAGAAGTATGCAAACAGGTGTGGCTAATATGTAGGGAATGGATAGTACCCGATTACCAATAATGATTCCAATGTTAATATTGGGGCAGCTGGTGGCCTGGGTTGAGTAGATCAGTAGGCCATGGGTTTGAATCCTAGGACTGCTAGTGACACCACTGAAGTACCCTTGAGCAAGGTTCTGTTCCCGCACACTTCCTCACTTAGTGAATGTGTTAAATACAGACAGAGAATTTCAGATTGTTGAATCTGTGTGCTGTGCTGTGTTCATGTTTGACAAATGGACACTTTACACATAATCAGTACTGATACTTAGCAGTATTCTTATTGATACTGCTACCATAATTTGGTGCAAAAAAATAGACATAGCATAAAAGAGATTCTACATATGACCTTTCTTTGGAGAAATAGCAATTTAAATATATGTATATAATAAGCGAAGTCAAATGCTACAAATGTGTGCTGGTGATGTGCCGAGTGCCACTTCCATCCCTCCCACTGGTTCAGTCTAGCTTCAATCAGTTGAAAAGGCTGTTGTGTTCGAATGCTTTAATACTACATATCTAAATCAGATCTTCTCCAGGATGTTTCAATATGGATCAGTCAGAAACGGGTATGTAGAAACCATTTTGGACACCCATCCCAATGATTTTATTTAAACACCAACTGTTACATGACGTTTTGTTGATCATTTGAAAATACATACACTTAATTATGGTGATTTTAGTTCATATTTATAAATATTAGTGCCTTTTTTGCAGGTTGTATTTCATTATTTGTTCCTCAGTGTACTTATCTGCACTTAAAAAAAAATCCCAATATATTTTAAATCAACCAGCTATCATTTGCCGCGGAGCTGCCAGCTATTTGAATACGATCATTTATTGAAGCCTGAATTCTTCTTGTCCAGTTTTAAAGATGTACAGTCTCTGAAATGAGGGGGAAATGGTGTAAATTTGATATGTTTGACTCACTTTTCTTCAATGCATCTCAGGTTAACAGCAAAATATTTTGTAAATACTTTTTTACAAAAGTTTACGTGTCATCAAAGACTTTATTGTACGCCCGGGGGCCTGTCTAATGATGGTGGCTCACTTTTACCCACACCATCATGGCAAGTTATGCAATATGACTAACTCGCTCCATGGCCGGTCAACTTCAGAATTCTGAAGGCATTTTAAGCAGTTTCTGCACCAATTTAGACTTTTTTAATGTTTTTGGGGTGACACTCACATCAACTGTAAATAAATCAGACCTTGGTATCAAGAGTCTATAGAACCTTTTTCTACAATAAGCACTAACATGAAGTCGGCAAAAGTTTTGAAACTATAATTTGACTGTACTTCGTGAGATAGGCCTCATTATATTCCAATGTTTGTCTTTCTTCTTCGAACCTCAACACAAAACACAACCGATTGGTATTTATAGTCATAACATGTAGCCAAGCAGGATTTTAATATTTTATACAGGTTGTAAAAAAAACATGTGTGTTTTTTTATGTTTGGTGCCATTTGTTTTTATTTTGGATAATTATACTACCTATAAGTGGATTTTACATGGTGAAGGGTTTACCCAAGGATCTGTAAGTGATGGCTACTTGTTGAACTCATGCAATTGAATTCATGTGGCTACACCAAATGAGATCTAATGGCTCAGGGTTGTTGGGTGTGTTTGGGTGGGGCTTCCATTTTTTTGTATTTGTTTGTTTGTTTAAGGTCAAGGGTTTTCAAGAGAAGCATCCATTACAGAGATGCCATTCAGGATTAAGTGGGAATCTAACACTTGAATACAATTTTTTTATAAGTAGAATTGTGTAGTATGTAAATATTTGTTAAAACCAGCAGCATATTCACATATGCTGTTCATCCTACAGCAATTTAATGCTGCACTTTCTGGTTGATGTTGTATGGAGTGTTGTTACTGCAGTCTGGGGTCAAATGAATGGAAATTTGTAATGAATAACTTTGGAAATACACAAATTTTACACTTCACACTGATATTTTACACCTCAGTAGAAGATCCCTTTGAGCAGCAGAGGGCAGCATACGAGTGTAAATGATATCATTTCTCTTTATTTTTTATTTTGTTCCAGTCTGAGGCGTCAGATGTGTAGCCAGAAGGACATGGTGTTGCATAAATAGTCGATATGAGCTTGATGTGAAATTGTATCAAACCTCTGAGGACTTTGTGCTTCTGCTATTGCCCTGTGTCAGGACTGTTTCCCCTCATCGTATCACTGTGTTAAATCTTTATCTACAGGTGAGTGCTGGAGTTTCTAGGGATCAGTCGATTACTATCATTTCATAAATGTTTCTATTATTGGAATTTTTTATTAAAACATTTTTTTCAAAATTTGGAATGTTGGTGGTATTCTTTAACGTACAATAACATTTAATAAATCCAAAAATGTTTTGAAATACACATATAACAAACCACTTTTGCGGTCCACTTTTACAAGTCCATATTAATTTAAGGCCTTAAAAGATTTTAGAGATGTTATTTCCCAGGAAATGCCTGAATGCATTCCGTGGACATAGTTTGTTATGAGTTGCCGACTAATTTGTCATTTAAATGGTTGTCATTGAACAGGCTCTTATTCTAGATTGTCTACTTTTGACAATGTTGCGTAATATTTCATATTTATTTTACTGTACAATGTCAAACTATGTGCAATAATATTTGCAGAAAATACATGTTTAGACTTTTTTTTTTACATAGAAAATCAACAAAACATCATTTGAATGTGAGTGTTTAAACTTTTGCACATGACTATGAAACACTGTGTGTCACTTACTTTTAGAAAGTGACTTTTTATAAAGACACAGTTCGTCATTTCACAGGCGTATCTGCTCTGGTCCTTAAGAGCAGGTGCCCTGAAACAGTTGTGATTCAGTTAATTGACAGTTTTTTGGGTGTGTTATTTATTTATTTTCTAAATTTCTCATTGAAATGTTCCTGTTCTCTACAGTGGACATGCTGGGAAATTACAATATAAAATATATTCAAAAATATTAAAATGTGAAAGCATATTTTTAGGCCCAAATAAAAAAATCACACTCTCAGGAGTGAGTTAGACAGTCACTCAACTGGGCTGGACACCAACTGAATGATTCCATCACAGTACCAGTGACCACATATGTGGGATTAGTGAGGTACTTTGTTTTTTATATTAGGAATCCAACCAACGACTAATTAGAATATCCCTTGGAAGTCATACAGGTAAAAATCTGAGTTTTTTTGGGGGGGAAACCACTTATTCATAGATGTTTGGTCCTTTTGTGACCTGTAGCGTCACCCAGGCCACTAAAAGCCAGTGTGTATCAGTGTGTGTGTCTGTTTGTCCTGTTCTGATCCTGCTCCTGTCCTGCTGTTACCTTTCCTAGTCCTAATTAGCCAACAGCAGCTTACAACAGAGAGCTCATTGATTGTGACCCAATGGTGAACAGGCGCTCCAGCTTGTCTCTCATTTGGGACATTCCGTTGTTTTCGGCCCAAACAAATCAATTCAGGCTTTATTTAAACAGACGTGTTGTTACTTGGAATAAGTTATGCTGTGATCCATTTATATCTTGGGTAACGTGGGGAAACATGCTACAGTGTGTTGGGCTTTCAGACTGCCGTGGACTGTTAAATATTATAATGAGTTTTGCAGGGTGTTGATCATATTTTGTCTGATCTACATTAAATAGGGTTAAACATTAATATATGATGTGACCTTAGAGGCTGTTCAGGTCAATGGGGGATGTGACCTGGTTACTGCAACTGTCCATTCCAATCAGCTGGAGCTTTGATGGCCAGTAAGGTCACTCAACCTGCTTTCAATCCTTCTTTGACCAAACTTTGACCCAAGTTATGTTATTGATATTTTCCAACCGTTTAGATACCAAAAATGGAACTAGCATCACTGAGATCCAGAACAAGACCCATAATCTCAAGATGCTCCAGACAGACTGCCCCCTGTAGTTAGAGAATGGAAATGTATTTGGATAAAAGTGTCTGCTAAATGCTGTTTAAAGGAAATAGAACTTCTATCAACTTTTATCATTTCTGTTGGCAGCAAAATCAGTTAAAATGAGTTCATGTGAAATGGTTATAAGTGAAAAAATAATAATTAGCTTTATTAGCATCTTTACAAACCCAGGGATATAGCAGTAACAAAAACAGCATTGAAAATGAACCAAGAACACGCACACCAACACGCACACCAACTCCTCAGACCACGGCATAGAGTCAATTAAACTGGCCCAGAAAGATGGCCGCCTCAGGCCTGTTATGTAACAGTGTTCATGCAGCCTGAGTAGGGAGGGCTTGTAACTGTGGCGCACCATGACTCAGATCAAAAGCATGTTTAGCAACACTCAGACGGCCTTAGCATCACTCAGATATTGGCCTGGAAAACCTTGTAGCCTCCTCTCTCTTTCCGACTCACATCTCTTTACTGTAGTGGAGAGAGGAACCAGAGGTTGAAATGTCAACAACAGAAAATAATTTTTTGCAATTGTAAATTACCAATGCATTCAGTTTTCATATTCATGTTAGCACACGCAATTTTTTAACTGTTTTTCACATGCATTTCACTCTCATATCAGTTATTATAGTTTTTATATGTTCAAATGTAATTTTTCAATGGAACATATTACTTCAGTAATGTTTGGACTTACAGCGCCCTTCGAAAAACTTCAATTTCAGAGAGGCACCAGGCCACATATTAATAAATATTAGGATTCTATGTGAGGGAGCTTTTAGAGGCGTTGAATATCCGGTTCCATTCACCACTAATGTGAATAACAAATTCTCAGCTTTACTATTACACTACATTATTATGTTATTAGCATCAAACTACTCATTTCATATTGTTATGCAGCACAAAAAAAAACAATGAAATTCCGCTAATAACACAAACCAAAACTGCACACCCTGATTTCTATTACTCACCTGATGCTTGTGTCATTCAAATATTTATTTTTGTCCTGTTTATTTACAGGATGTGAAGTATAGATGGCTTTTATACAGAGTAGTTCTGAATTATGTATTTTATATATATATGTTTTGGGTATTCATATTTTATAGAATAAATTTATATTTATATAAATACATGTAAAAATATTAGTTTTAAACGTACTGGCATAATAAATGACATAAATAAACGTGATCTCAGAAGCCTGTATGAGTTGGCCTATTCTATATTATTGAGTAACACTGGATTGTGTAATTAAGGGATGTATTTAATACAGTTTGCCTGATATGAACCCAAAGAGCCAGCCAGCACAACCAGTCACAGTAAGAGTAACAGGCCTCGGTATTGATTTCTTGAAAATGGAATAAAATATGGCCACAACTAGCAGTGGCAGCTTAATTACACTGGGGTGAAACCAGCAGGGTATGAAATCGGACACGACCGATTGATTTATGTTACCAAAAGAACAAAAACAAACAAATGTGCCAATGCCATTATGAAGAGTACCATTTAGCACAGCACTATTGATGCTATATGATACTATAAGAGAGAAAACACAACCAGTTCTGAGATATTAGCCTTAATGGGTGTGTGCAAACAATCTATATTTTTTAAATGTTCACATGCCAAAAGTACCCTTTGCGAATAATCTGATTATCAGCAAAATGACCATGTCTTCACATAGAAGATTTGAGAACCCAGAGCAAGCAATCTGAGACCATTTCTCAATACAGAAGCTCTCCACATCCTCCTACATGTTTTAGGCTAATCTTTAGGAATCACGCACAACTAACATGTTTTTGTACAGGGATTTTCATCAGGGGGCGTAGATGTTAATGTGGTAAGCTTGATTCTATGGTCATTAAACCACATTTTGTGTGATTATTTTCTTGCCTGAATATCCAATCATTACCCATTTCAGCTATTTAGCTGCCAGGTTGGTTTTTTTAGGTGCTCCAAGGAGGCCATGATGATGTATCCTGATAAGTTTCCCCTAGGTTCTCCAGTTGTTTATGTTTAACATTATGTGAAAAACTGACGCGACTTCCAACAGGTTGTTGAAATGAAGATGATGATTTTTGTTTGGAGATTTGGTGCCCTCAAAAATCATCTTCTGCAAATCTCTAATCATGACTCCTCGTAGGCGGTTCTATACAGGGGGTGGGGTGGGGTGGCTGGGCCCCTGTAGAATTGCTCCTGGCCCCCCTTATGTCAACAGTGATTATAACAAATATGATTTGCCTCTGGACCAAGAGGGCTTGGGTTTGAATCCTACTTTTAGCATAATAATCCTGGTTTCCTGATTGAGACCTTTAAGCCTAAGTCGGTCCAGGGAGACTGTCCCCTGTAGTTAGGGAATGGAAGTCGCATCGCGTCTGCTAATACCTGCAAATGTAAATGTAAATGTATTTTTAAATGATTTACGTACAAGTGAGCGTTGGTTTTTCCACACAAACCTGCATAAGAGAACACAAAAAAATTATAAAAGTGGATTACATCAAAGGTGGCAGAGTCACTCCAAATATGATGTATATGATATATATAAAAAAAGCATAAAGAGCTTTCCATGAGTTTAAACCTCATCAAATACACCAACAATACTAATAAAACAGTTCGATAATTTCATTGCAATAGCACATAATTGTAGCCCCTCATCACCCATTTAAGCAAAGAGGTGAGCTGTGGTGTTTTAAAGCACTTGTGTGGTCATGTGCATCTCTTTACAGCTCTAAAGCTCCATTAAAGGTGCTAATTGAAAATCAAACAAGCAGCTAGAGGGAGAGTGTTTAAAGGGGGCATGAGAGCATGTTTGGGTGTAAATGAGGGGTGCCTGTGCAAGAAGGATTCCCATGAAACTCACGCACACACACAGACACACATTAATAAAACAAGCAAACAAAAACATATATATATATATGTATATATTTCTATCTCTCTCTCTCTTTCTCTCTCATATATATATAGTGCGGTTCAGGTGGCGTGGTGATGTCCACCACACATTGTGGAGTGGGGTGGGGGGGCCATGTTTAAAGTTTCAAATTCAGAGCGGCCAGTACCAGAATTTTGTAAAAAGTGAAAAACTTTTACTTTTTCTATTTCTGCTGAACTAGCTTGACCTCCTTGACCCGAAGGGCCATGCCCCAAGCCAATTGCTCCTCCCCTCCCAAATTTTTACCCATTCCTGTAGTCACGCCCAATTCTTCAATCACACCCACATTCATTGAAATGGCCACAGCCCCATACAGGCTTCTGTGATCAAACCCAGTGTCCACACCCACATCGATGCACATGTCCATTCCCATGTCATACCAAGGGTGGGGGTGGGGTGCATTGATTTCTCTTGCTGGACTATAAGTTGGGCCAGAGAAGAGCTGTTTCATTTTTTTGTTAGAACAGATTCAGTAAATGTCAGTTCCTACTGTAGTTAACCATGGAAAGTAGATGGGATTACTTTGAGCTGCAATGAAGCGCTTTGTTGTCTTTGTTTTGCATTGATTGATTTAAGGTGAGCGACTGTTATTTCTTGACTAGATCCCTTTGATCATCCATTGCTACTACAATTACGATTAAATAAATCTTGAACCAAAGATTTAGATTATTATTGACTTTAATTGTTACTTTTTGGTTCATGGGCTTTTACTCATCTGGTCATGTTGACAGTCAGTAACTTCTTGTTTTTAATGTGGCAGCTGTTATAACACTACACAAGACTTCCAGTTAGCACTGGTTTCAAAATTTATGATGGTTTTCAATCAAAAAGTATTATGACAACTAACCCTTGTTGGAATAAGCCTTTATAAATTTGTATGTGATGGAAGGGCCATGTGGGTGTAATGGAAGGAATTCACATTTTTTAATGCAAGGCCCGTGTAAGTGTCAATAAAAGTCTACAAGGCATGCTTAGTAGGCTTCAGCATTTGTTGTAGATGCACGTACAGGTCTTGGCAACTGTAAATACAAATATTTTGTATTGAAACTATTTGTACTGACGTTGAGACCTAGCATTCTCTCTGGCAAAACAGCCAGAACAACTGCTTTATCATTTGTTCAGGCCTTCTGTTGAAAATTATTTCAAACCTTTTCCTACAGTAGTACCCCAGTGAAGATGGGTGACTGGAACTTCTTGGGTGGAATACTTGAGGAGGTGCATATCCACTCCACCATGGTGGGGAAGATATGGCTGACCATCCTCTTTATATTTCGAATGCTGGTGCTGGGTGTGGCGGCGGAGGACGTGTGGAACGACGAGCAGGCTGATTTTATCTGCAACACAGAACAGCCAGGTTGCAGGAACGTCTGCTACGACCTTGCCTTCCCCATCTCCCTCATCCGTTACTGGGTGCTACAGGTACGTGATGTTAGGTAGTCTGATGAAATTGCTATGGAGCAATGGTTCCCACTTTCCATTGCTAGGCTGGTTGCCTGGGGCAGACTACAAATCTGGTCAAAGTGATTCTAGTGGTAGTGCTAATGGTGATTCACGTGTTATGGGAATTATGGTAATGATCAGAAACCGACTTGAAAACTGCGCATGAACACCCACTAACATCGTAATTTCCCCTGGGGAACTGGGAGAAATTTTTGATATAGGAGTTGCCGAGATCAGATTAACTTTGTTCTTTTAACATGGAGGAGAGCGAAGAGAATGTCGTGAATAGGAAGCGTTGCACCCTTATAAATGTTAATTTTGCTGTTATTAGCGAATAGTTTGCAGCCTATAAAATATTGCACCATTTTAATGACATTTCGGTTTACACTTATGTCAATTTTAGACATACTGTTTCTGTTTGGTTTTACCTACCATATGCTAGCAGCAGTGTCAGTGGAGAATAGCATCCTAGTACTTTGCGGTCGGCAAAAAGAGGCTTTTTTTCATGTGAATTTATATGGTCTGTTGTGACAACATGATTTTATGGGACTAGGAGATAACCCAGCCCATAGCCCAAACCCTTTATTAGCAGGAGGGAGAAGTTTAAAAGTGTTTTGCCCAAGTAACAGCTCAAGACAAACTGTTGGTCTGCCATGTTTTTCATCACAACTACAACAAAAGCACTTGTGATTTCCAAATTACAACTGGAAAGGATCTTTGCTCAGGAACCGCTGGTATACTGTGCCTGGATTCCAAGGCATTGACCATCTGCCTCAGCCAACCATCCAGGAACTAGTATTATTTTGTTATTTTTCAATTTGTCAGTCTGTTAGTGATGGAAGGTCTTATTTCAGTGGCCGGATTGAGAATTGTATTTCTTTGATTATTTGCAACTTAAATTTTTGGTTTCAAAACAGTATACATAATTGATGAACTATGTCTCTACTACAGGTTATCTTTGTCTCCTCACCCTCATTGGTCTACATGGGCCATGCTCTGTACCACCTTCGTACATTGGAGAAGGAGCGGCAGCGGAAGAAAACAGCACTTCGCCGGGAGCTGGAAGCTTTGGATCCTGAACTGGCGGAAGTCCGGCGGAAAATAGAGCGAGAACTTCGTCAGATCGACCAAGGCAAGCTAAATAAAGCCCCACTGAGAGGCTCACTTTTGCGCACCTATGTAGCCCATATAGTGACTCGTTCTGCTGTGGAAGTTGGCTTCATGACGGGTCAATACCTTCTTTATGGTTTCCAACTGGACCCTTTGTTCAAATGTGAGCGAGAGCCTTGTCCAAATGTCGTTGACTGCTTTGTGTCTCGTCCAACTGAAAAAAGTGTCTTCATGGTGTTCATGCAGTGCATTGCTGCCATATCCTTGTTCCTCAACATACTGGAAGTCATGCACCTGGGTTACAAAAAGCTCAAAAAGGGAATCCTGGCTTTGTACCCGCATCTAAAACATTCAGACCTGGATGATGGCTATTACCCAAACAAGGGCAAGAAGGATTCGGTAGCTCTACAGACTTGCATAGGCATCTCCACTGGCCGCAAGGCCACTATCCCTTCAGCCCCAAGCACTTATAACCTCCTGATGGAGAGACCACAAGATGGTCCTTCCTATCCACCTCTAATCAACCCCTCTTCTGCATTCTTGCCAGTGCAAGGTGACCTTCCAGCTAAGAGTGGATTAGATGCACAAAAGGATTCCTTGCATAGTCCAACAGAGCATAACAGCAACTCCAACAACACCAGCAGTGAGCCCACACGATCCCCAGCTGGAGAGTCCACACCACCCAAGCAAGAGGACCTGGAGGACAGCAACCAACTACAAACACATGATGAAGAAGACCAGGGATGTGACAAGCTTGAGTCCTCAGGCATACCAAGGGATCCTTCTCATACCTCTTCCTACCCAACAAAGAGGCCATGGAAGGTCACAGCCCCATGGAACTGTGCCCCTGTGGCAGAAGGTACCGCTTCAGATTCGGACTCAGGGGGAGATTCCAAGCCCCGGTGTGTGCCCTCCAATATACGGCCTCGAGCCTCTATCAGGGTAGACCCCAGGAAGAGTCGACCCAGCACTCCTGATTCTATCGGGGAATCCAGCTCAGAATCTCATCGCAGTTCAAAGCCTCCAGGATCACCCAGCCGCCGCACTTCAGTGGCCAGCAGTTCCAGCAGCAGACGGGCGGCACCCACTGATCTACAGATATGAGAAGTTTTGTCGAGGACTACCAAGGCTACAACACCCTGAGACATTCCCTCTCAAATCCCAACATTCTTGAATCAATATTTGAGTGTCTTGCCATTTGTTGGAGAGTGTCTGGTGGGGAGCTTTACTTTGAGGAAGGTCATCTTCTCTGGCATCGTTTTTTTTCCTGCATTTCACAAAATGTTAACACAATGAAACAAACTGCAACAAACACTGCTGCTATTAAATGTGGTTTAGCTCCTCGACTATTGTTACAGGACAGTCATATGGACATGAAAGTCTTGTCTGACTGCCAAGACCCACATTTTGGATCCAAGTAAGGCATTTTGGGTCTTTAAGGAACTTTTACCTTTACTTAAGCTCAGCAACCCGCACACACAAGTGTGTTTACATACATACACAGGAAAACAAATAACATAACATTCTGAATAGTAACTTTATATACGTCAACTTGTTGGTTTAACAATTTCAAGCCTCTCCTTAAGGAACTGCGGTGTCATTTGCAATGGTCATCAAATATCTTTAATCAGTGCTTCATTTAATTACATCTGATGCTAATGGAATTGAATAAATAAAATATGGTTGAGGGGAGCACTGAAAAATTTGGAATTAAATGTTTGGAATTAAATGTTCCTCTAACCAGCACAGATATCAGCTACTAATTTAGATTTTTTTAAAATTGCACTGTTTAATTGTATGTAATTCTACTGTTATTTATTTATTTTTTTAAAAGGAAAAAAAAACACATTTTGCCCAGATACAACATTTTATTTATCTATTTATTTATTTATTGGGGAGGGGGAGGTAGGAATTCGTAATTTTCTAAAACAGAAAAAAATATTTGCACTGCCATATAACTCTTCTTCTATGCATCCAGTAAATTGCAAACTGCTTTGCTCTTTTCGTAGGATGCAATAAGATGCCTGCCTGCATTTGTGCCTGCATTATTAAACTGAATTTTAGCTTTTTATTGTATGTTTTGATAATGATAATCTATTTATAATTGTGTGACGTGCCAAGTGTCTAAATTGCAGAGTGTCTGTTACACTTTTAAAATGAAAACTTTCCATTAAATTGCATTTCAATTTATTTATTTCAGGGTTTTTCAGTTATTTTACTCCTTAAATGGGTTTGAGCTGAATTGCTTATTGAGGAATTGGTGAGCACATACAGATTCATGGGAACTGTGCGCCATCTGCTTGACAGTTCAGTACTGCACATATAGATTTCAGATTATTCATGTTTATTTCTCTCTTCAGAAATCTCCCACCCAAAAAACAAAATCATTCATCACTCTAAATGTATATTTTTGAAAATATTTTGTTTATTTTGAAAAGCATACCATAGCACGTCTGCATTACTTTTGATGAAATTATACTTTTAGAAAAATTACAAGCATAACTGAAGCCTTATTCTTTTCACTATTACAGATAGCAGAGTGCCACCGGTGTGCATATCTATTTAAGATTTGACGCTTATAAATTAGACATAGCTAAGTGTTTAATAACATCTGCATGCAATTTGCATGATGCTGATTGGTGGCACACAAGCTTTCATTATGAAGCGACATTATCCTCATAACTACAGCAGAATTTAGCTTCATAACTAAAGAAAAACAGACAACAAACAAGCCTTGTTTGATCAGTTGGTGTGTGTTACAGTTGTATGTATACAGTTGAAACTATATGCAGTACAAAAAGACGCATAACTTTATTTTCCTCAGAGTCTGGCAATAAACCTGAATAAACCTCTCCTATTTTTGGTCAGTAGGACAACCAAAATTATTGGTATTTGCTACATGCCGGAATGATGAAAGAGATAATGTTTAGAGAGTTTTATTCAAATTTTATAATTTTTAATCAAATTGAAAACATATTTTTTAACTGTAAACTGTATAAGTTGGGTCAAACATTCTGGACATCCTTCCACAAGCTGCTAATAATACGTGACTGGAATTGTGGCCCATTCCTCCTAACACAGACATGTCAAACTCAGGCCCGCGGGACAATTTTGGCCCGCACTACAATTATATTTGGCCCGCGAGATGATTTCAAATATGTATTACATCTGGCCCGCCGGTCT
>JBBKCR010000038.1:24377018-24389015 GCA_037577295.1 Ladigesia roloffi
CACACACATATACACACATCTGCCTATCCATCTATACTTTTATATTTTCATTTTTATAGCCTCGTCTATTTCCATTACAGTTATAAAGAGTGTCTGGACAACAACTTATTGAGGTAGGCTCAATACAGGGCAGCCAATCAGAACCTTTTAGAGCCTCAAAGACACAGTAACAAAAAGGTATGTTGAACTTAAAGTGAAACTGGTCATGTATAAATGACTTATTGATTATAATTACTTGTGATTAAAAATGTTGACTTTCCAGTATGCAAAATCACAAACATTATTAGTCTTTGGGGAGGAAAAGTCAATATGAATATCCTGGGCCCTATTTTCTCCATCCTATCACTGTGCTGAGTTAAATTCTCACACCAAGCAATGATGTCGAATGGAAATCTGGAAATGCACGAGGCAGAGGCGAATCGTTTCACACCCACATGCTCACTGTTCAAAAGAAAGGAAGCCGAAGAAAATTTAACACGGCACGAATTCCTACAAGCACGTGGTAAGCATGCATTTCTCGGCAGGAGAGAAAATAAAAGCCAGAAAGACACATGCACACACACACACACACACACACAGAGGCTTGGATAGGGTGAGATAAGACACACGGCAGCTCGAGAGGAAAAAAAAACACAACAACACTGTGTTTATCATAAACATTCAGAAACAAACCTGCAAGTTCGTTCGTTTAACTCAAGTTGCCTGGACTTGCATTGTAACTGTGTGAATTTGCAGGAACATTTGCAGGTGAGAGGATCCTGCACATACAAGCGCTTCCTTCTCTCTGAGCAAGGCTCGCAGCGGCTGCAAGAGAAGCAAAAAGGAAGAGAGAGGGACAGAGAGACATAGAGAGAGAGAGAGAGACAGAGGGAGAGAGAGAGAGGTGTCTAAGCTATAGGTCTTAAGCGTTGTAGACAGCAAGAGAGAGGTGGTCTCATGCACCATCGCACACACCCAGCCAGTGTCTTTCCTCTCACACACACATACAGAGAGTAGGGGTTGGTGATGCGACAAGAGGTCATCATTATTGGAACTTACATCACAATACACAAGTACCTTCAGAGTTTCTAATTTTAATAATGTATTGACTGATGAGTAGCTGATTGGATGGTTACTTTTCACCAAAATCTTCCATTATAGCGTTGAAAATAAATATTGCATTTCCGGGCTATGGCTGTGGATTATGTTATTAACTGAGTAATCAAATATTTCGAATTGTTTTGATGATTCATCCAGTAATATCCACAATTCGTAATGTTTCATTTTACCTCATGACATGCTACAAAGGAGCATGCATTCATGAGATCCTGCTGGTGTGGGTTCCTTCTCTTTCAGTGAGTCCTAACAACGCCCCCTTGTGGATCTGCTAAACACGACCAGGCTTAAAATTCAAAGTTCAAGGCACCCCATCATATTTTTTTTTACAAATTGTTTGAAACAAATAATAATTACAGTCTTACTGTAATAATAGCTCACTTTGTCTAATTATTTTAGCGTGGCATTGCTTTTCTGTTACATTCTGACCATTCAAAGTTATTTTAATAACTCAAAGAAAAGAACTATCACGATACATGTATATTGTGAAAATTTACATTTTGGTCCCATTGCCCACTCCTACTCATACTGTCCTTTTCTCTCATAGTGATGCCCTTTGCCATACCATCATTCATTCATTCATTCATTCATTCATTCATTCATTCATTCATCCTCTTCATCACCATCATCTTTGCTCACCGGGATATAAAAGTACAGTCTTTTAGTCCAGTAATGAAATGAAGGTGAGCAACCATGATGTGTGATGGAAAAAGCACCAGTGCATGCACACAAACACATACACACACCTCCATTCAAACTCAAACACATATACCTCACTAATGCTGCAGTCAAGTGCAGTATTTATAGTCACAAATACCTTAAGTAAACAGACGAGACTACAGATATCTCTTCTGGTACACACTCAAACACAAATACATGAAATGTTTCAGACCAGATTTCACTTAGTAAACATCCCATGAACCGGCAAAAATCGGTTCAGTTCAAAATCAGGGTAGGACACCGTATACGCTATAATATCATGAGCGACTTCACGATTTCACATTTACACCTCATGGTGTCAATCGATGCAACCGATATCTTTATTTATAGCACATATACCACATAAACACACATAACAAATGCAGAGGGGCCTAGAATCCCCTTTCAGGGACCCAAATAAACCTCCATTCTGTCCAGCCTGACAAGGGGCTACACCATTTCAAAAGATCAAGTAATCAACTGAATCGAGGTTCTTTTTCTTTGTCCAGCCACAATCTGTCAATTATTATCATGCCTTTGGAAAGCAGTGACTCCTTCAGCTAGCCATGCAAACTTTCAAAACAATTTCTGGGACATGACATGCATGAATGGTCCTCAAAACTGTGTGAGATCCCTCGCAAGCAAAACTAAAACAATGGAACTTATATCGCCCCCTATGCTTCCTGTTGTGAATTACAGTCTGTCAGAACAAACTCATGGATCACATGAAAGTTATACTACGTTACAGAGGACTTTTGTTGTCAAATGTCTAAATTATGAGCTGCAAAACTGTGACTCTCATTAAGGCTATGCATCCCTAACGCATGCTCTTAGCATAAGAATCATCAGCCCACATTCAAACACACAGAGGCCCCATCAGCGGCCCTGTTGCAGATATTGATCACAGAGAAAAGCAGCACAGATCAGCAAACAGTAGGGAAAGCCCCAGGGGTCGGAAAAGCCCCAGCAGCAGCCGTGCAAGGTAAGAGACCCGAGTTTACCTCTCCTGAGCCGCGGCCCTGCGCTGGCCTCATGCTAACACTCAGCAGAGAGAGAGGAAAGCACTCTGTGTCAGGAGGACCACACACACTCGGCTAACAAAAAACCCACAAGCAAGAGGCAAACAGGGCCGGGCTGCAGAGGAGCGAGGCCGCTCCTATAGGCCTGGGGCCTGGGGCCTCCGAGTCTCTGTCTCTTTCCCTTTTTTAGTCCTTTGCCCTCTCTGGGTTTTCTGCAAAACATGAATAATGCAGAAAAGGACATCTAAGTGAGGACAGCGACACGTATGCACAGGCTTTTCAATGACAACAAAAGGAGTTAAAGGTCCATTTGTGAACCCTGCTTGAAACAAGCATTCATTGGGTGGCTTAAAGGGGAAAAAAATCTAATTTTCACACCCCTCTGCTCCCAACACACAACCCCCTACCCTACCCTACACTACCCTACACCGAATGTAGCAAAGACTTGAGCTTCCTTTGTTATTTTTATGCCATGTCTATATCTCTAGCTGATCTCACATCAGTTGACACGTCTGATTGGCCACACACTTTCTTTAAATATTGGACACACTGGACATTAATACTGAAGATCAGGTCTTATGGTGTCAGACTATGCAGGTGGGACAATGTTTACTTAGATATTACATTTTAGCATCGTTAGCCATGTGGCATCTCTTGCAAAACTATCACCTTAAAACAAAAGAGAGATAAATATTCCTGAGCCCGGCTTGAAATAAGCACTGGACTCGATTCAGCCTTGCCTGAGTGCGAGCGTGGGCGTGTGTTTGACTGGCTTAAATGAAAGAATCGAAGCATGGGGATGTGAACTTGAGCTCGTGAATCGGAGGCTGAATAGTGGGGGATGGGGTGTGTACGTGCACAGGAACTGCAAGGGGAGGAGCCGTGGGAGGATCCTGTATTTGGCTCGATAAGCAGAGGATTTGATTTAGCCTCCCAGCTAACCTGATCCATCTCTGAACATGCACCACACACACACACACACACACACACACACACACACACACACACACTCTCACAGAGGCCACTCATCAAACAAGATGCCTCCGCTGACCCACGGACGATTGCATGTACACACAAACAAACACACACTCTGTCCTAACAAGCGTCAAAAAAGCAAGTGTGCAGAAGCAGACCCACTGTCCTGAGATCAGCCTCGGTCTCCAACACTAAAAATAAAATTGGGTTAACAGCACAGCGCGGCACCTGTGGCTATGATTAGAATAGGGAAGTAGCCGAGGGTCAGGATGAGGCAGCTGCTTGAGTGTGTGTGAGGTCTTTTCCTCACGCACACGCACCCTTTCATCACAAACTGCTAACACGTCACAAGGATCACGAGCTGCTAACACCTCCACCACGATGGAAGAAAACGCAGTGACGAAACGTCCAGAAGAGGCTAAGCTCCTGCAGTTTGTTCGTATTAGCATGCCGTGACTCTGGGGCCGACCTCATGGTCTGAGGACAGTCAGTCTGTTGGTCAGTCCACTCTTTGGAATTGTGTCAGGATGTCTTAAATGCCTATTTGCACCAGCAGCCGATTCAACAAGCTGAACATGATCTCCCTCAAAATGAGCCTGACGTGAATGGTGAAGCCCCTTTAGCACCAACATTAGCACGCTAATTAGCGCTGGTCACCGAGTGAGTCACTAGGAGCAGTGTGTCCAGCCAACTGCTTCTCATTGTCAGATTAATTGTCGATCCTAACCGGTCATCTGGATTCAAGTCATTCTGATCTTCAACACAGACAAATGCCATGGGCCTAGTTTCAGTATTGCTAACACTTGACAGACACACACATCAACTCACACACACATAGAAACACACAACAGTAGCTTCACTTACTTTTCTTTCTTTTCTTTGACTTCTTGTTTTGGTCTGAAATGAGAAAAATCAAAAGGTTAATAAATGTTTATTGTGTTTAAACAAATTGTCGCATTTCTTCGAGATCTTCGAAAGCTCCTTACCTGCATCGACAATCCGTGTGTTCTGTGAAAGTCAGCAGAAAGTTATGCTGCGTTTTGCTGAGCTTCAGTCTTAATACCTGCGGAGAGAAGTGACATTTGATAAGAAACTCATGATGAGAAGGTGTGTGAGCGTGTGTGTGTTTTTCCACAGCACCTATTAGCTCCTCTGGCCACCCTTTGACCTCGCGCAGAGCTCTGCTGAATGATTCATCAATCTGAGATCAACAGCTCTGAGCAACAGGAGGCCGCGTGGCGTTATTATTCGGCGTGCCTGGCCTTGGCTGCAGGCGAGGGAGACTTTGAGCGCACAAACACGGGCATAAACGGACTGAGAGGGGGGTAAACAGCAAAGCTCACATGCCACGGGACCTTTCCCATTCTGAACAAGGCCAGCAGACATAAAGCTATGGGCAGTTCAACATGCAGACCATTGGAAACGGTTTGTTTGGTTATTGTTTTAATTATTATACTGCATATTATACATTGAAATGTAAGTAATACAACATACAATGTATTTGTGCATTTAAAACAAAATTAGCTAAATTAAATTAACTAAATTAACTGCAGTTTCATTTGACCTCCAAGCTTATTATGCACTTTTTAGGCTTATTATCCATCAATTAAATGAATTATATAGACTACAATGAACCTAAAATGTTAAATGTTTATATATAGAATGGAAAGAACTGAAGTGTGGATCCGGTGATTGGCAAGTAGGACTTAAACTAATAATATTTTCCACAATTAATTCATTTGTCAGCCATTTCCTCCCACTTTAGCCCAGTTTCTGCAGTTTTACTGGATTTATTTGGATGTATATTTGTTATTGTCTCTTTGTGTGACTTTGTGCAGCCATAACATATGCTAATTCCTCCAAGATCAATAAAGTTTTCTGATTCTGATAACAGAGCCACCACATCCATGCCTCCGAATGATCCAAGACTTTGGCCTTGTTGCCGAATCGCTGTGCTGCTCACCTCCATGGTGACGTTTCGTGTCGCCACGGGAACACACTCGAGCGCTTCATCTCCGCAACAGCCCGCACAGCGGCTGAGAACGACGCAGGACGGGATGTAGGTGATGTCCACGTCTTCTGGACGCTCCTGTATGATGTCCACGAGGATCTCCCGTGGCTTGCACTCGCTATTTTTGAAGACCTCAAGGAAGGGAACAACTGTAGCGAGAGGATAAAAACAAGAGAAAACCATGATTTGAGAACGAATAGCGCGTAAAAGTGTCAATCTCTACACTTTCTCTCTAAGCTCTGTTGATATAAATAACCAATACATATATTATTTGCATATTTTACTGAAAGTTACTGTTCATGAGTTATAATCTGTTTCTAGATCTTACTCTTCCAGCTTCTACTCTCAGATCGATGCACTAGCATGCACAGATCCTACCACCCTGATATGGCCGACAGTAGCCCTTATCCTTGAACCACCAACCTGACTCCCAGCCATTAAGTGCGCTATTACCTTGCAAACAGTCCTGCAGAATAGCGGGGATTACTCAACACCGGCTCCCTGTACATAACCTGCCCTTTGTCCTGTCGCTTCTACCTTTTCATGTTTCTCTTTGCTTCCCATGAACGCTGCCAATTCCGCCACACTCTTGGCTCTTTTTGTGCGACAGTCAGGTACGAGCACTTCCTGAGCGGAGCCCCAGCGCGAAAGCCAGATTAGCAAAGAAACAATGCTAAAGATCTGTGTGTGGCTCAACACTCCACAAAAGCCTATTGTACAGAAGAGGGCCTTAATTGTACTTAAGTGGGACTGTCCGAGTTGTTTGACCACACAGGCTCGCTCGGAGAGGCAACCACACACACACATACATACACACACACACACACACACACACACATGCCCTGTGCCCCTCGCGAGCCCCATCCTCCCTCATTCCAAAAAGGGTCCATGCCCCATCCTAGTGGCTCCCCACCCTCGTCCATGTGACCTCAGCACCTTGTGACCCACGGTGGCGCCAAGCTTCACCTTTGCCCCCGACCTTAGAATACAAGCCCACCCCGGGACGTCTCTGAAGCAGAGAAGACGCTTTCCGGGCTTTAACACCTTTTCGCTGTGTTAACTGACCAATTTGGGTGTTAATTTATACGCCAAAGAATGCTGGCCTGGTGAGCAAATGGTCGGTCATTTCAATAGGACTCTTCACCCAGCAAATGTCCATGAGAGCTCACAGACTGACCCAGCTTTCACTGAATAACAGCAGCGCTGGCATTTTCGCTCAAATTGTCTCTTTACTTGACAGCAAAGACACCAACATAGACGTCTGTCTGTATACTAGCATCTTTGTTCAACAGGACGTAGACACGCCACGCTCCAGACTTAGCTACACCCCGGCCCTGCGGGAGGACACTGACACTTCCATTGCAACACATAATTTAATATGTAACTGCAGTGCCAGTGGAACCTCACACCTCCACAGGAGGTCTTAAAGGACCAGAAAACATCAGCCAGTAAAGTGGCAAACACGTCCCACCACTGTGAACAACAACAACAACAGTGTTGTTGTTTTGTTAAGCGACAAAGTTAACAAAAAAAAACTATTACAAGCCAGATTCTCTGCATGGGGCCCTTATAATCCTCGGGGGATCAAGTCAAAAACATTGGAGAACATTAGCTGAGGGTCACCCTCACTTCAACACCCAGCCAGATCTACAATCGACCAGTGAATGTGACCTTGGGGAAACTTTGACGAACAAACCAGACGAACACTGTCATCGCTAATAAACAAACACGGCCCCGTCCGCTGCCTCCTGCCAAGGCTGTCACCATACACTAAATTATTTGTTTTGACAGTGCTTGGAAAAAAAAAAGAAAAAAGAATGGAAAAAATTCCTGCCCTTGTTCGCGAGCGAGCGAATGATTAACTGAGGCCTGACACAACATTCTCAAAGTAAAGGGAACCCAATGGTGAATGAAAAAAGGGCCTTGTTGACTTCTTGCCAAACATATAGCCCCAGAGTGAGACTTTGCCTGTGAAATATGCCTTTAGGACTGCAATTCCAAACATGCTCGCAAGGGGGCAGCGGTTTCAACATATTTGGTCAACGAAGAAAAAAGAAAGAAAAGAAAGTTGCATCTCTCAATAACCAAAGAGTCTGTTACTAAAAAGCTTGAGGGGTCCATTTAGCAGGCCACTTACCTTCATTTTTGCTTTTCCCTCCCTCTTTAGGTATGTGTGCTGCCTGTGGAGGGTGGAAAAAAAAAAGCAACGGCTTATTAAAATGTGTCTCTCAAAAGTAGGCTAGGTCTATTTCAGCCATCAAGCACGCGTGGAATGTGTTAATTAAACCATAAATGAGATGAAATAAGCTTTTCTTTTTGCCTGTTGCACGCCAAGTCGAAACCGGGCAAAATCTGAAAAAACACAATAGCGTCTGGGGCAGAAATTAAATGATTTATGCTCTGCAAATGATAGAAACATCAAATGATCTGATAGAACTGTTAGTTTGTTTGCACATTGTCATGCAGGTTCTAATCCCAGGCTCTAAAGTGACAACATTTCTCCCTTGTCAATTTTCCCGCCTCATCGTGCCGCTGCCACCGGCCCTCCATTATCACCTACGGTGGCCAGCGGGGTGATCTAAGAGTGAAATCCACACTATATGCGCTAATTTAACCCTGCACGAGAAGGAGCAGTGCAAGACGGAGAGGCGGAACCCCTGTAGGAGCTCGTTCAGCAGCGCTGCGCTCCTGCAGGTGTACAGCCTGCCTGGTGTAACAGTGCTCAGTTATTGCACCAGCATTGTGCTGGCAGCCGGTGATCATACAATAGAGACCAACTGACTAGTTCTTGCCATGAGGCATTTGAAACTGCGCTTCTCTACAAAACCACAACATTATTTAGGAGAGGGGAGGTCAGTTAGTTCAGATTTTAGGGAATTTTAAATACAGGATTGACTTATCATGCCACATTATTTAAATAAGCTGAACACGGACCGGGACCGGGACGCTGGTGGAGCTCTAGTAATAATTCCCTTTAGCAGCTACAGGTCGCAGGGGGAACTTTATAGTTTAGATACTTTTTATTGTTTCAAACATTGAGAAAATGTGTTACATGTATACTGTAATCAGACATCAACCAAAGAATACCCACCCTATCCCTGACAATCCCAAAAGAGGGGAGGAAAAACAGAGAGAAGAAATGCAGGGTGAACTTTAGTCTGTGCTGGAAAGTGTCTCTCGCAGCAGAGGATTACAGTCCTGAATGAGGTGAACATGTCGAGCCGGGGAATTCTGCTGTCTAAGCAGGACAGTACAGGCCGAGGTGAAAGTGATCTTATTGCTTTAACCCAGGCACCTTCTTGAAATGCCCTGCATCAATTGATGGAAATTTCCACAGGGGGGGCTTTAAATTCTCATGCTGTGCCGGAGGGAGCCTTTGTTAAATCTTTTATTGTGTGGCCTATTACAGATGGGACCTGTGGAAGTACAGCCTTATTGATGGCAGGCCCATTGTGAGCAGTGTCAGGTTAATGAGCGGCTCCACTTTCAGCCAAGATGGATCAAATCGGACATGTCTGTGGAGGACGCTGTTAAATCAGTGCGTCTGCCTGTAAGAGGCCGGCATTTGGACACAATCAGGGCTGAAGTGGACAATTTAGCTATTGATGAATAGCTTTTTGCTTCTCTTATTGACGGGACGTGACAGCAAAAGACGTCCATACAGACATACATGCATTATCACACCAGACACACACACACACACACACACACACCAATATAGCTCCTACCTTCAATGCAGACGCGTGGAGCAGCGCTGCCAAAACCAAATGCAGCGAATAGACACCAAAGTTCATGGTTTTTGCCTTTTCCAGCACCTCGTAAAAGGGCCTCGAACCCAAAACGGCAGGATCAGAGAGTGAAGGTGAATGTGAAGTTGTGAATAAGGCCTCTACAGTGGAGCAAAAACCCGTGACACCGAGGAGGAGGAGGAGGTGGTGGTGGAGGAGATTGAGGGTGGGGGTGTCAGAGTAGCACTCCCATTCTGCCCCAGGCTGGAAGCACCTGCGAGAAAATCCTTGGAATATAACAAAACAAAAACCCCGACTAGGAATAAGTAGAAAAAAAAAGAAAATCCACAGGATCTTGGCTGGTACTCCCCTCCGATCAGTTCCTACAATCCACAAGAACGCGCGACGGTCAATAAATAATGTTTAAAAATAGATATATTAATAAAATGTAATTGTAAAAATATAATAAAAATCAGCGAGGGTCATAAAAAAAGTTTCTCGTGGAGCTCCTAGGGCAGTGCGTGCGTTCGTGCGTGCGTTTGGCACCGAAGGCTCTCGTGGCGCAGTGGCGTAAAGAGCGCACCGTCAGGGTCTGCCGCTGTGCCGGGGGGAAAAAAGCTCCGCAAAGAGTCTGCGCGCCTCCGTTTCTCTTTCCTTTCCTTCGCTTGAATGAGGAGCTCCCGCTCTCTTTCTCTGTTTCTCTCTCTCTCTCTCTCCAGACGCGGCTCATGCTCTCGGTCTTGATAGAGAGGGCGCTCGGCGGCACGCGATCCCATTGGCTGCTGAGGACTGTGACGTCACCGGGGCGTCATTGGACCACGCAGGACTTGCCGCGGGCTCATTGGTCGTTCCACGGTGGTCCGGCAAGAGGTCCGATTGGTCACTGCAGAGGAAGGCGTGATGACGTTGTTCACTGAAATCGCAAACGTGAGTGCTGTCAGGTATACACCTCTTGGACAAAAGTATTGGGACGCGTGACCCTCACACCAACAGGGGCTTTTAATGAAAGAAGTGTGAGATGAAGTATGAAAAGAGAGGTAAAGTATTGCGTGCAGGCAGGGTGGAATGGGTACAGAAAGGTAGCAGGAGTGATTTGTGTGGCAGAATGTGCACAGAAGAGTGACAGGAGTGATTTGTGTGGTTGGCTGTGTGGAAAAAAGTGTCAGGAGTGATTTGTGTGGTGGAATGGGTGGAGAAGGGTGACAGGAGTGATCTGTGGCAGGTAGGTACAAGCAAGAGAAAATGGGGAATGAGACAGTAGCGAGCCCGGCTGTGTCGTCTGATTTGATAGTTTGGAGACAGGAAGTAGAGCTGGACGTGGCAGAGATAAAAATATTAAGGTTTGCATTGGGACTGATGAGAAGGGACAGGGATGTGTTCATTAGAGGGACCGCTTGAGTTAAACAGAGAGATACTCTGAGTATGTTGGGAGCTGGATGCTGGGGATGGAGCTGCCAGGGAAGGTTAATAGAGAAAGTCTGGTTGGAGTTTTTTTTAAAGGCTCACAAGATTTTGGAGTTTCTGTGGAGAATTTGTGTCCATTAATTCTGTAGAGCATTTATGAGGTCAGACACTGGTGTTGGAAGAGAAGGCCTGGCTCACAATCTCAGTTCCAGTTCATCCTAAAGATGCTGGATTGAGTGGAGGTCACTACAGTATCCACAAAGCTGTAAGCATGGTGTTGTCCAAAATGTTTTGGTATGAAGTATTGACAGGACCACTGGAATTTGACTACTGAAATGGTCCCAATACTTTTGTCCATATAGTGGGAGGGAAAGGTCCCACAGATGACTGAAAGTGATTTGTTTTATTTATTAATTTCCCTCCTTCCCCATTAGACCGGCCTACTGCTATACTGAGCTCCTTACTGATCCATGCTAACACATCCTGACTGCAATCATGGAATTCATTCTCAGTCTTGGACATGACCGCTCGGAAGTATTAATAATCTGAACATTTCCGTTCCTTTGAATAGACGCACTGAGTTAGTAGCTTTTTTGTCATTATTATTAGTCATTTTCCACTTTGTTATTCCATGTGGAATTTTTCCAAGCCATTTGCATCACCCTCGGCTTGCTCACTAGGGGTCTGGACTCCGATTGCTGTAATGCTGCCATGTGACACCAGTAGATGTAAAAAAGATTTTTTTAAAATGGAATAATTGGAGATATCCAGTGATCGTAAGTTATTTTGTACTGTTTTGTGTCATATTAGCGGTGTGTAATGAGGCCTAATTTGATTTTCTGACCTTGGCAGGACAATAACATTCTATTCTATTCTATTCTATTCTATTCTATTCTATTCTATTCTATTCTATTGTATTCTATTCTTTCCTATCCTCACCTCTCTTCTCCTGTCATCTCCTCTCTTCTCTTCTCCTCTCCTCTCCTCTCCTCTCCTCTCCTCTTCTCTTCTCTTCTCTTCTCTTCTCTTCTCTTCTCCTCTCTTCTCTTCTCTTCTCCTCTCCTCT
>JBBKCR010000038.1:24435018-24446961 GCA_037577295.1 Ladigesia roloffi
TTGACGGTCGCATCTCTATATCATCCTCACACACACACACACGCACACACACACACACACACACAGTGCAGCTCAAACTCATTTCCAAACCCTCCACACTGTCAATCAAACCCCATCATACATTGGGAGAAGCCAACTTAAAGCCATACGTCTGTAAAAAATCTAATTTATCCAATTTGTAGAATTATTTATTTGAAAAATACCACAGAAATTTGAGTAAAGAGATGTATTAAAACAATTCTGACCTTTCATTACAATCTATAACCAAAGGGACAAAACATTATAGAGTCGACCTAAAATAGGAGGAATCATCCTGAAACGCGAAACATGTTTCTACTTATATAGAAAAGAGAACGTCACAAAGTGTCAGAAATTCCATAAATATATCTATTTGAGATTAAAACAGCTTTTATGTTTTAACAATATTAAAATAACAGTAATGCATTAACTTCACTGGGTTTTATTGAATCTGTACAAAATTGTACACATGGATAAAATATTAACACAATTGCTAAAGAAAATAAGTAAACAAAGACTATTGTGATGTTGATATATTTTACATTGTTTGCTGCATTTGTTTTATAATAGTTTTACAATCATTCAGTATACTTTTTTGCAATATTTACTTTAATTGTGACCTGATTTCAGGTTGCCAGACCATAAAAGTTATACATTTAGGCTAATGGTCATGCTGACAGTGAGATTTGAGCCAATGACCTGCCAGTAATCTATACCTGGGTGATTAGTTCTAGTACCTACTGTGTTCTAGCACCTACTGTTTTACTAGAACAAACTTCTATTCAAACTGGATTCACCCATTTAAATTTTAGGTGGCACTATTAAAGCTATGCAGCCATAAAATCAAATCCCTTACATGAAAATGGATTATAGTTAAAGGACCCATTTCTAATATTATATTCTATTTGCATTCTATTCTATTCTATTATATTATATTATATTATATAAATTTTTGTAACATTACAAAAGAAATATATTAAAAATTGGATATTTGTAGCTTCATTTTTCATGCATGAGCTGTATGGACTCGTGAGTTAATGGTACATTTGAACTGGTCTCGTAATGTAGAATAAAACGTCAGCTTCCTAAAATCATGAATCAGTTTTCATTCAAAAGTACAAAATAGCAACAAAAACCTAACACCATGTGTTTAGGGTGGAGGTAGCTCAGTGGGTAGGATATTTGCTTTAGAACCATGAGGTCATTTGTTCGAATCCTACCTTCAGGGGCCACTGGGTCATTGGGTCCCTGAGCAAGACCGTTGCTCCCAAGTTGCTCCAGGGAGACTGACCCCTGTAGTTAGAGAATGGAAGTCACTTTGGATAAAGGTGTCTGCCAAATAATGTAAATGTAAATGTAAATCTGGCGTGATCAAGGGGTGACCTTGTATCACGTGACCTTGTAGTCTGAATGTATAACTAAAGAATTAGACTCCAGAAACCTGAATGAAAACTGGATGGATTTATCACTGGACTTATAAGTTCATTACTGGAAGATTTCTCTCACTACTAACAGAGTTCTTGATTGTTTTATTTTGACGAAGCCTGTCTCCGTGCAGGTTTGGATGTTAAATCATTATGGTTTATAGCAGAGTCTGAGTCTCAGCAGTGTGGGGAGACAGACAGATCGTTCCAAATTGAGCTATAAAACGCTCAACAACAGCAGCCAGTGCTGTGCAATTACACACACACACACACAATTCTCCCAAGAGTGTTTCCCTGTACATTACACGCATTCATTTCCATTTTAAAATCCAAACAAAATAACAACAAGCACCCTTCTTATAACTAACATGAGCTCTTGCAAGGATTTGCTGTTAGATTAAAATTGAGCAAATCAGTTTTCTGTCTATTTGTGTTGCTGTCTTTGTTTCTCTCTGTTTGTCTCTTTCATTCTCTGAGCTTCCCTCTCCTTCCTATTGGAACTTTATTTTAAAGTAGAGCAAATATCTTGCATGATAGGTAGCGGTTGTAAGCAGGACAGCAGCTGTTGGTCTTTTGTACTATGACACAATTATACGTGGTATGTAAGCACTGCTGAGGCTCCTGAGTCTCTAAAAGTCCTAAAAGGCCTTTTAGACCTTGTTTTGGAGCTGGGCAGGAGAAAATTATGTAAGTTCATATTGCTTATTTTCTTTTATCATTTGACTTGAAATTTCTATACAATTGTGTGCTGTCTGCTATGATTTTAGACAGCTGTACCCGGCAGCACTGTGTATAATGTGAATAACAGCGGTCCAAGGACAGAACCTTGTGGGACTAGAAATAAAGGCTGTTCCTTTGATCCTAAACAGGCCTTCTGTTCAATAGAACAGAGTGGGCTATGATGTGAAATGCAACACCCAGGTAAAGTAAAACCAGCAAATAATGATGATTTATTAGTGAATAGTAAATATTAATGTAGCCTCACATTCCTACTATATGTTTTAAAGCTGTGGTAAGGTCAAAACTGGAATTTTTCATGCATGTGATTCTTATGCTGTCAGACGTTTGATAAGTGTTTATTGCTGGGCCACACATTTCCCTAAAATATTATTCAAATGGGTGATTATTAATAGAATTTTCTGGCATTTCTATGGAAATGTTTACATTTTTACAAGTGTCAATTTAAGTCAAGTGTGTGAATGCAGCAATGAATTGTGATTTAGAGTCTATAGATACAAATGCAGATTTCAGTGGGTCATAAATGTTGCCTTCATTCCTATAGGAAACCGGCGTAATGCCCTTTTGGCCTTTGGAGAGTTATTAGTAAAGAAGAGGTGTTGTTTGTATCTAGAGTCTTGACTTCTTTACTAATGACTAGATAAATCCTGATAAATCCCCAGGGCATTCCTATGAATGGTAGCTATGCCTTCCTCTAAATAACGCATTATTTAGAGAAAAATTCATCAGGTGTAATCCAATCCATGTAAGACATTAGTTATCAAATAGTGTTCAATGATTATTTGATTTACAATCAGCATCACTGGGTCCCTGAGCAAGACCCTCAACCCTGAGTTGCTCATTGGAATGAAAGTCATTAGGAATGAAAGTCACTTTGGATCAAGTGTCTGCTAAATGCCATAAATGTAAAATGTAAATAGCTTCAGCACTGAGAGATGTTATTTTTAGAAATCTTTTCAGATATTTGTTCCAAGTTGTTCGAGATGATCTGATGTGTTAGGGTTAGAGTTAGAGCTAATTGTTGGACCATGCTTTTTTGAGTTATTGAACATTTCTTGGTTCAGAGATGATATAAAGTCTCAACAGAGCGAAACCTGAGATCATTTGAAGGCAAGCAGCAGGCAGTGTGTTCAGTCAGGAGGTCTACTGCTCGGCCGCAGCCCCGGAGTCGTAGGATATGAACTAGGCTGCAATAAATGAGAGCAGCACCCTCCTGCGTGGGGTGGATACTGTCCCGACCCAGGAGACCAGGCTTGCCTTCAAATGTGGACCAATTGTCTGTGTAACCCACTTTATTTTCAGAGCATCACTTAGGACATTGAGGCATTTGGCACCCAAAACCTGCTGCAGGCTTCAGAACCATGATGCATTGGGATAAGACCTGAAAACGTTACGACATGGGCTAATTTACACACCCCATTTATGTTTTTCATTCTAACTTCAGATAAGCACAGGTTAATGTCAGTAGGTTCTACCTGAATAATGGCTTCAGGGTCCCACGATGGTTTGGTCCTTATAAGAGGTCATTTTCATGTTGTAGAATAACCAGAGCGGCTTTAAGGGAATGACTCACACTACAGCAACGGCATCAGCAGTAAAACCTTCATGTCCATTTCCTAACTATAGCTACTACAAGAACGGTGGTTCAGAGTTTAATTTTAAGAGTTTTATTCGTCGTATACAGTCCTACTCAGTACAACAAGGAGTGAGATATTTCTCCAGCAATACTCTCTCCACCCGTCTGTGCTAGACAATCTAACAAGACTCTTTTCAACTAAATAGAAATAAAAATGTAAAAAGTAAGAAACATATTTAAAAAAAATGTGTGCAAGGACTATAAGTAAACAAAAGGCTGCTGGGGTTGGAGGGAGGGAGGATGGAAGGAAGAGTCTCTGTGTGTGTGTGTGTGTGTGGTGTTGTCCATTATGTGGTTGAAAAGTCTAATTGCTTGCAGATTGAAACCTCTTGTCCCAGTATTTATGCTCTTCACCTCACATTCTGTTCCTGGTGCTGGAGTTCTAACTCAGCATGACCTTCTCCTATCTACGCCGCAGTTTAAATTGACACAGCCAAGGGAGATCCGCTGAGATGCAGGTACTGACCCCTGAGACAAAGGAGACAAAAGAGAGTGCAATACAAGCGTGCCTGGGGGACCTCAGGGGCCGCAACATCTTCAGCCTGTGTGAAACCTGGGTGAACAGCTCTGTGCCGCATCCCTCGGTAACTCGGTCGGGATCCATCTATGTCGTTTGCCAGGACAGAGCTAGAGCTGTGGAATTTGAGGCGGCAGGGTCAACAACCGATCCTGGGAATATCACAGCCCTCTCTCGCGCTCACCTCACCTGCAGAAACTCACAGGCTGCTTCTGAAATCGCATACTTCCCTGCTATATACTAGGCGAAACCCCGTATTCGAGGAGAGTAGTTTGTCTGAATCAATAGTATGCAAAAATCAGCAGATGAGAAGTACCCAGATTACCTACCGCTTCCAGCCAAATTCTGTAGTAGGCATCCGATGGATGCTGCAATATCCCATAATGCAGCAGGAGAGGCGGCGTCATATTCAAAAAATGGCGGAAAACGGAGACGTGATTCTTTTCAAGTGTATGTACCTTAAGTGTAATGTTCCTTGTGGTTAAATTACACTTGTGATAAATTGTCCTCTGTAAAGCTAAAAAAGAATACCATTGGGTTAAATATAAATCCGGTTTTGTGACGATACATGACATGTGACACGTGACATCACCAACAGAGCGGATGCAGTATGTCTGAATTCCATTCATACTGCCTTCATTCATACAGTATAGAACGTACTGTTTTAACGGTAGAGCTGTACGTACAAATTCAAATGTAGTACCGACACACGTAAAATACATTTTCGAACGCAGCACCAGTCCTTTTATTAATATACCAAAACCCCCCACTGAAGTTCTATAAGGTTTCATATCATCACTGTCCAGCTAAAACCTTATATGTCCAAAATGGCTACTTTTCAGGAAACTCAAAATATCATGTATATTTCAAATAAATGAATACTGTTTCATCAAAATCGGTAAAACTATTTTCAACACTTCTTTTTATTGGTTAATAATATAAAAAATGTGTTGCCATGCGGTGACTGACCGATAGTATCGATTTATGAAAAAACATCAAAGACCAAAAGCGGAGTTACGAGGTTTCCGCCTGAGAGCGACGACATGAAAAGTTGAAAATAATGGTCAATTTAAATATAGAAATATTGTGACCTCAATTTGCCATGTATCCATTTTATAAAATACAATTTTTGCATTGCTGCTGTATGTACCTCATAGTTTTCTCAGTCGTTACTGTATTTCAAAATATGCTCCATTGATGAAGGGTTGTTACACATTCCCTATAAAACAGTAGGTACAGACTTGTCTCTCATATAATGAGATCATCAGGCAGTGCAGAAGAGTCTAATGGGGAGTCTCATTAACATAAATCATGCAAATTAGCTGGTACAAGGGGGGCGGCCTGACGAACGCACTTATGATTGAATCCCCACAAACACACCCTGATGTATCAAGAAACTCAGTACATTGAGACCTACTGGAGTAGAAATCAATTAAGGACATCAAGTGTGATCAGATATGAAACACACACACACACACACACACACACACACAAACACAATGGTGTGCTTCACTTCCTGTTTGTGACTGTTCTTCCTCAGTGGACGTGACAACTGTAAAACTGCAGCTCCGCTCGCTTGCCCAATCTGTGTCTGTCTGTCAGATCGGTATGGATCCACCACAAACAAACAAACAAACACACACACACACACACACACACACGCACGCACACACACACACGCACACACTAACAAAGCCCCTGCTCCTCCTGACAGCGGCATGTCCAGGCCAAAGCAGATCAAAAGGCCTGCATGCAGATTGTTTTTAAATTATGCGCCCCATGTCAGGTTGTAGCATCAGTGTGTGTTTGTGCATGTATGTGTGTGCGTGTGTGTGTGTTTGTGTGTGTGTGTATATGTGTGTTGTGACGTTCTGACCGTGACATGTGTCACCGCACCACACTCCCTGAGCTCATGCTAATGATGCACGTCCGGCCGCCGCTTCGCCTCCATCAACGTGTGTGTGTGTGTACGCGTGTGTGTGTGTGTGTGTGCGTGGATGGACAGCACTGTCTGAGGAAATGCACACAGATGCGATGTGACATACCGCCTCCCGCGTCCTTTATTTTCCCAATATACGCACACACTCACACCCACACACACGCAAGCACACACACACACACGCACAAACAGATGATATGTGTTTGCAAGTACACACACAGATCACGGTCACTTTATTAGCCTGCTACACTCGCCTTAAATTCACTTTGGTGTAAATGGCTTCAACAAATCCGCCCACAAATTCGTTATTTTGTAGTTGCGGTGAACAGAAAATTTACAACTGCATTCAAAAGTAAATCTTAATTTAGAGCCTGATACAGTGACTGTAGTGGTGGGTGGCCAGTCCACCGGCTGGATGAAAATGAAAGAAAATCTTTTTCAGCCGTCAACCTGCTATTAGATTAATTAGTTGTGTAAAATGCTGTGACTGGGTTGAGCAATAAGGGGTAAAAGGAGAACCACCCTCGGTGATAGCAGTTCAGGTTTCTTCACAAAGATATAAATAAACAACCGCAAAACAACTACAGCTTTCAGCCATGTTTTCAGAACAACAGCATTTTAACACAAACAGGTTTATATAAATGTTGACTTGTCCATTTGCTAGGTAAAATGCAGACAGCTTTCCATTTTCAAAACTAATTATGTTCCCTACTGAACTCAGACACATTTGCTTCCCTCCCCAGAGATTGGACGAGACTCTGGGTGGTGTAGAGCCTTCAGTTGAGCATTAACCTTCTCATTTTCTTTCTGACCAATCATATCACTGGAAGGATATTGCATGGGCCACCAAATACCAAACCACTCCGAGAACTTCCAGTGGTGTCTTTACAGAGATTTTGGGGTCTGGGTAGTAGTAGCCTAGAGCAGTGATCCCCAACCCCCAAGCCGCGGACTGCTATCGGGCCATGGGTCATGTGGTACCGGTCCAAAGGCTGCAAAGAAAAAAACTTACAGTATTTCCATTTTGTTTGCTATCAGAGTCTAAACGATGTTCTGTTTTGAAAAATTACCAGATTTCCGTTTAACCAGTTCAGTAGATCAGTGCTTAGGGACCACTGGCCTAGGGGATAAATACTTGCATGTGAACCCAATGACTGTGTCCTGTGTCCTTGAGCAAGACACTTAACCCTCATTGTCTCCAGTGGGACACTGGATTAAGGGTATCTGCCAAAATGCCCCTTTACTTCGTGCAAACTTTTCAGTGGTCTGGTACATGGCAGAGATTCCACCTCGCAATTCTTTTGCCTTCAGCAATGCAATCGCAACAGAACTCTTCATTCCACTGAGCCATACGCCCTGGCAGCTACACATGGTTGGCACTCATGGCCCCTATGACCCAGTTGAGTCCCTATAAGAGCTGACTCTGGCTTCCTCAGAGCAAGGAGTAAATTGGATTAAGCCAAAATACCATCTGTGTCCATTACCCTGACACCCACAGGGCACTCGGAGTTGTCCCAAGCTGCTGCCAAGGTCCATCTCTGGTTCCCTTGGGTCTAAAGACATGACCCCCTGGTTGACTGGCAGACTATGCCATCTTGAGGAATCCAATCCGAGGAAGCCTTTTTGTTCATCCTCTCATCTTCCTGTCCTCTATCCTGCATAACTCTTGAGTACTCTTGAGAGACTCTCATCGTTTCCTCTGCAGGACTGCGCCATTAACCTTATTCCTGGCGCATGCCACTAGTTCTCTGGTCCACAGCAAGTAGTTGTGTTGACTTACATCAAAATGGCATGAGCCACTACAAGACTTGATTATAAAGAACTTGGGGACGGCAGTCAATCGAAGCTTACTGAAAGTTTGGAGATGATTAGGTCGTCTCAAGACAATATTAATACAGGATGTGAGGCGGTGGGGACCTTTTAATATGAACTGAAACCTGCAGAAATCACTTGTGCAGGCTGCTATACTGACACCATTGTGGTGCCACAGGATACTTTATTGATCCTGAAGAAAATTCAGTGATCCGGTGTTATGCTGGGGCTGAGGTTCCACTAAAACCACTGAAAGGTGAAAGTGACCATTCCCTCATACATCAACAACACACCATAGTGTAAACAGCACAAAGTTCTTCCTCTGAATTTAACCCATTTAACGCTTTGACCACTGAAGCAGCAGGCAGCCAGGAACACAGGGTCCAGTGAGCAGGGTGTCCACCAAGACAATCCAAGCTCTGCTGGTTTTCAGTCCTTGTTGTTCTCAATTAAACTGAAAAGTGAATACCACTGCTTCCTAGAGTTTAGATCGGGATCAAAGAATAAAGCCCGATCCGACCCAGCCCGAGCCCGTTGTGTCCGAGGCCAGCCCGGCCCGACACAGTAATTATAATTATAACACACGTTCTCAACTGTGGGTGCGTTCCTAAACTGACAATCCGCGCCCGAGACACTCAAATGCTGGATCGTATTTTAGCCTAGCTTGGCAAATAGGAATGATTTGTGTGTTGATAAACCCGTAGATTGTTTAACAGTTAACTTTTTAATTGTTTTACATTTGCTCATAGATTTTTTTTATTTTACTTTAATAACAATTTATGGAATTAATATTTTTATTGTTGGCTGTTCGTGTTCTTATTATGATGTTTGTGATTGACACAATTACTTTTATAGGATTATTTTCCTATTCAACCTACACCACAATTAATATATTTACATAAATATATTAACTGAATATTCTTATACATCTGAGTATTATTTACAGCTTATCAAAATATAAAATGTACTGCTTTTTACAGAGGGAGAAATGTAATATTAAGCTGAATTACGTCGGTTCGGCCCTCCAACACAGTTTCATATGGCCCCCTTTTGAAATTAATTGCCCAGCCCTGGCCTAAATGGCCTTGACTCTCTGACCACTTTTGAACTTGCTTTACACTATGCTTTTGAAATCCTCCATTTGTTTCTCTTTGCCTTGTTCTGCCACAGCCACAACCCTTTTCCCCAGAGCACTTTTTCCTCTCTGGAGGTCAGTGATGCCACAGAGTCTCCCTGTGCCGCATTAAGCAGGATAGCCTGAACCCTCCATCCTCAAAACACTGCTGCTGTAGCCTTGCCCACAACTGACTGCCCCCATCTGAAAATTTGTAACAACATCAGAAGTACCACAAAAACGTTTTTCCACTTTCAGTACATTAACATATCCTACTAATATATTAACGCATTACCACCACACACTAACCTCTTAGCAGATACCTTTGATTCATTTTTTTGGAAAAGTAGTGGTCACGAGTGTCTAATTCTCTGCACATCGCAGAGAAGACAGACATGTAGCCACTGTACTAAATGTCGTATTTTGTCTCCTTCAGTCAATGTCCCACTCAGGGGTTGATTTAGAACAGCTTCCAGACAGAACCTCATGTTTTAACTTTATAACAATAAAGCTGGTCCTGACCACAATTTATTGGAAAGGAAATTAAAGGAATTTAAACAAAAAAGTCATTAGATTGGGCTATTACATGGGGCAGCTAGTGGTCCTGTGGTCAGAGAGTTACACCACTGAGGTAACCTTGAGTAACGCGTTACAAAAGTAACTAATTAGTGTACTGCATTGCTTTTTTCTGTAACGCGGTAATGTAAGGCATTACAGAATGCATGTTTAAATTGGAAATAACCTTTTTTTCTCTTTCATATAAATTCCCCACAATCACCGCAAGATCTTGCAGAGGAGAAACGTCCGTGCAAAATATTTTACTTCTTGTAGTCAGACAGAGAGAAGAGTAGGGGGACATCCTCTTTTTTTGTCCTTTTTTGTCTAACCCCCCTGGACCGGCCCAGCTGGTAAAGAAATCCCGCTAAGACGTCCCCTTAAAAGTTATGTAATTGTAGTGTAATGCCTTACATTTTAAATACAGTTATATTGTAATGTAAGGAATTACTTTGAAATGACAGTAACAAGTAATAAATAACACATTACAGTTTTTAAGTAACTTGCCCAACACTGCCGGCGACACACCGCTTCGCTCAGTGAACGGGTTAAATGGCCTAAATGCAGAGAAATCATTTAGTGCTCCTCACACTGTGTGCTGCAGTGTGTTTTCACATGTGATAGACACATAAGACTGGCTCACGCCTCCACTCGGTACGAGGGATCCACACAGCCATTTAATACTTAATTTAAATGGTCTTAAAATATAATTCTGCACAGACAAAAGGAGCACTTGAGGACACATTTCACTGCGTGTTGTACCTGTATGACTATGCATGTGACAAATAAAATCTTGAATCTTGAATCTTGAAACTTCTGGCAGCCAGATCCAGTCCTGACTGTAGAACCGACTGAGAAGCAGGTTTGCAGGTTCTGCAGGCGCCTAGAGAGAGAGAGGAAATAGACTAGTGCAGTTCTGGCATCAAGTGGGGGCATTCAAAGCCATTGCCCCCCCCCAGCATGTCGCTCATATGCAGGGGCAGACTGGCAATCAGTGCATTCTGGTGCAACACCCCCCAACATAATGCCTCCCCATTGTCAGTGAGATGCCTGTGTTACGCCCCTGATTTAACGGGGAGAAAAGATCACGCGAGTGATTAGTTGATGTTTCCTCACTGGTAACTTTTACTCGAGTGTAAAATTCAAACATGAATATCAAGCTTTACAACAATATACATTTCAACTTATACAAATACCTAAAACACGACAAAACAAGGAATAACAGTATTTACATTCTTCTTACACGATACTTCTAGCTTTCAAAGGCAAACAGATATATACATAATTATTTACATGACCTACCGGTTCTCTTTCTTACTGTCTTTGGCCTGAAATGTACACTATAAACCCATTAGCAGTTTGCTAAGTTACAGATTATATACATTCAGCTCTTTATACAATTCTCCGGTTACGCATACTTACAAAAATACTTAAACACTAATTCTTCCCTACTATAACTGAAACTTGAATACTAAAATATTTTAAACAAACTATCCTTATTAATCCCCTTATATACAGACATGTGCGCGGAGCACGAATTGGCGGCGGCGTCTAGCTAGCATTGTTAGCTTACCGACCTCGTGTACACACTCTCACATTCAAACGTCTCTCTGTTGACTATACATGAACAAAAATATCTTTAATCCCTACGGGTACATATGTCTGGCTCTTACAAGTAAACTACATCTGCTTCTGCACCTTTATCCCTACTTTACCTGATTTAACGGGGAGAAAAGATCACGCGAGTGATTAGTTGATGTTTCCTCACTGGTAACTTTTACTCGAGTGAAGGAAAACTGTGGGCTCCCCGGCTAGGTGGGAGGTGGCCAGAGTAATCGATTGTCGATCACCAGATGCAGTACTCTCTATCGATCACTGAAACTTAGATCACGAACATTTTTCTATTAACACAAAAATATGAAATACTAACTTTAATAATTATTCTAACCATACTGAACCATAAACTATATCTCTTACCCTTTTTCTTTAACCTCTATCATGAATTATATTTATTACTATCACATATGAATTCTCTTTCTTTCTTTGTACAGAATATTTATATGACAATAATAATTATACTTCCTTTTCTAACAATGTTACAATTCTGACTTGTCACACACTCCCCTCCTGGAAAAATGTCGTCCCGACATATTTCAAATACAGGAACAATCACAATGGTCTACACAATTC
>JBBKCR010000038.1:24447061-24458847 GCA_037577295.1 Ladigesia roloffi
CATGCGCTAGCTTGAAGAACGGAGCCAACGCCACGCGTGTTATTGATGGACTACAAGATCTTCAGATGAGAAGCTTGGTGTTCTTTTTTTAAGTGGCTCCTACTCTGCCATCTTCTTTATCTTTTTTCTCTCCGTTTCTTTCTTTTCTCTTTCAAAGTAAAGCAATTTTATCCATTTATACTTTACCTGAGCCTTGAACTCTTAATCAGGGTTACAGGTGGTGCTGGAGTCACAGGGCAAAAGAACCACTCTGGACAGAAACACCAGTCCATCACACGGCTAGTGAAACATTTGTTAGAAGCAGCCATCACTAATATTACCAGTGGAGTTAAGTAAAATGACTGTTATACATGAACACACCACAGCACACAGTGTGAACAGTGTGAAATTCTCTCTCTGTATTTAACACATTTAACCTTTTCACCAAGCAATTCCAGGGGTAGCCTGGAGTGCATTGCCTGGGGAGCAGTGTGTGTGGATGGAACTTTACTTAAGGGAACCTCAGTGGTGCCATTATAAGTCCTGTGATTCAAACCCTTAACTTTCTGATCATAGGGCTAACTCCCTAACCACTAGTCCACCAGCCCCCAATTTATCAATACACATGTCCATATTTGTATTTCCAGATCTTAGTATGATACTTTTTATCCTGTTCTGTTTATAGGTTATTCTATTTATCATTTTTGCTGATATGATTTGGTTCTGTCCGCTTTCTGCCATGACAATGCCAGTCGTGGGACTAATAAAGGTTTACCTTATTATGAATGCTTGAGTACTAATTGCTCAATATGTGTGGTTTCCTCTAATATAATGTATATTTTTCTAGTGATTGACGATGCAGAGGGACGAAAAACGGTAAAACAAAACACAAAAACCAAAAAGGACTCTGGGGTACACTGGGGTTCAGAATACCAAAGAACTGGTAAAAGACCTGCCAGTGCAGGCTGGGCATTCAGTATGAGCTGCTTTGGTGATGTAATTGATAAGTAATTCACAGCTTCAAGACAGAAGGTCCATGAACTAAACCTAATGTTAGCTTTAAATCCTGCTTCATGAGATCCAAGCACTCATCTCTTCATTGTTTTCAAAACACAGCTGTGATGAACCAGAAAACAGAAGCTGAGCCAGAAAGATTTTTTTTTCAACTGCTCTGGGTTTTATTTTACAACTGAGCGGGGAAAAAAGAACCTGGCCTTTAATGCTTTTACAAAACATGGAATTGTCTAGCCATTGTGCTCACCCTCACACAATTTCATGCATCAGGCTGGATGCAGGTATAAGTCACATTTTTGTAAACAAAATCAAAAAAGCCTTTAGAAAACAATTAAGTGGCTCTACTACGTGTCTCTATTTACACTATTATTTGTCTTAACTTTTTTTTACATATAAAACAGCAATAGAAAAAATGGAGCTGTCGCAAATGACACGGTATGTTACATGATTTAGGTACCAACCACTGTAGCATGTAACCTTTCCTTCTAGGTGAAATTAGTGTGGCACAACATCACAAGAGGAATTTGTACCAAATCACAACAAAGTAATACACAAAGGGGAAAAAAAAACAACAAAACAAAACAATAATTTGCATACTGCAATGTTCCACTCTCAGCCTGGCAAGAGTGAACCTACTGCAGTTCTCAGTCTGAAAATAAGAAACAGATGAAGGTCATCACTTTCAGATTCATTAAAGAGCAACAACATTATTCAGAAATGTTATGTAGACTCTAATTACATTTCAAAACATTGTTTTAAAAAACATTGTTTTTAAGGTCTATTACCATGAACATGTTCTCGTTTCTTATGTCCAATTCTTTGCAGCCAAAACTATTATCATAAAAATGTTGTCGATTTAATACCAAGATACATGCACGGGTCAGACAAATAGAATATAAATACATGTAAAAGGAGTTAAAAAGCTTGACAAAAAAATGTAAACAAACCGAAGAGACATTGTCCAGTCAGGCAGTTTTGCAACAGAAAGAAAGACTGATTTGTGATGGCTCAGTTTAGGCCCAGTGCAGAAACTAGTTTAGTGCAATGAGACTGATAATAGACTCAGCCAGCTGTGTTTGATTACTCAGCAGCTTCATGGTTCCTCTATTCCCAGCTTCTCGAATGTCGTGACAAACACCAAGTGGTCTTCCGGTGACTTTCCATGAGTCTTGCTCAAATGTAGCTTGATTGCGTGCTTGCTGACGAATGTCCGATTGCAAAGTCTGCATTGATAAATTGAGCCAAGGCTAGAGTCTTCACTGAGTGACATCAAGTTCAGTAGGGGGCTGTCATATGGCATTTTGTCCATGATCACTTTGGAGAATGCCTGCTGCTCCTGGAAGTGGTGCACAGACAGTCTGGACAAGTCCTTGAGGCTGAAACCTAGGTGAGACTCCAGATGGCTAATATACGATGAAGGAGTCCTGAACTGCGAGGCACAGTCTCCACATAAAAACACCGGGTGGCTGGAGTCCATGTTCTTCAGAAACTTGGTTCCACCAGTCCTCCTCAGCTGGTACTTTACATTGGCAAGCCAGTGGGAGATGGTGGTCATTGAGAGGCCGGTGAACTTGCATATGCGCACACGCTCCTGAGGTCCCAGGTCTGTCAAGGCATAGCGACCCTCCGGGGTTTGCCTCAAGCTCGAGGCGAACTGGGCCTGGAGGATCAGCAAGTGCTGAGGGTTCCAGTTGGACTGGCGGCCTTTGCGCTTCTGCGAAAGAGAAATGTCATCCAGCGGATCCTCAAACACACTCCCGTCTGCGTCAGACTTTTCTGAGATGGATGAGGGAGTGGAGGATTTGGGAGTTAGGTGGTCGGTGAGATTCTTCACCATGTCCGAGATGTCCATCAGTGCATTCTCTCGCAGGGAGGATACGGAGTCCAAGACTGGTAGGCCTGGGTAAAAAGGCCTGGTCCCATTAATGGCGTTTGCCATTCCCAGGTGATGCCTGGTATTGCTTTTGCCATCACTGTAGGTGCCATCATGGCTACTGCTTTTAGATTTCCTCAAGTCTATGGGCTGGTCATTGTCCTCGTATAAATATGTGCTGAGATCTTCGTTTTGCTTACCAGGAGTGGAGTGATAGGGAAGCTTGTCAATCATGTTATTGCTGACCTTGTACAACATTGATAGAGGATCAGAGGAAGAGCTGACCGGTTTGGAGGCTTTGCTAAAATGGGCATTCATGACTGACTGAAGTGCACTAAGGGGGCTGACAAAAAGCTTCTCAGAGGAATGGTCAACAAGGATCCCTAAACTGTTAGTGCCATTGATTATAGGGGACTTGCATGATTCTGGGCCATTTTTGGTATTATTATGGCTTTCGATTAAAATTTCCTTAGACTCTGTTTTACAAACAATATCGCTGTCTGTTTTTCTTGGGCTATTGCTCCTTACTGTTTGTCCAGCTTTCACAGCATCTTTCACCTCCCAGTGCATGGGGGATGGCGACCGGGGTGCATATGCTGCCTTTGGATGCTTTGCACATACCATCTGTTCCTCTTTCTCTGTTTTCACTGAGATTTTTCCTGTGACCTTCTCCACGAGTTCCTCCATCGCAGATACATTGCTCTTAAGAGACGGAGGCGATGAGGGACTGAGAGGCATACGGATTATTGTGCCAGGGTCAGAAACAAGGGTTCGGAGTCCAGGGTTGAAAGCTGGCTGCACTGGTACACTTTGAACTGTGAGTGGAAGTAAGGAGGATTTCACAGATCCCTGGAGTTGATAAGCTGCATGGATACTGGGGTATCCTCCCCAGGTTGGTGTTCCTGTCTGAGCCTTGCTGATGGCACTGGACACAGTGTTCTCCAGAGACTTGAGGATGTCCATGCCCCCTTTGGGAGTCTCCTCAAGGTCTTCTTCTCGGATATACTTGCATGATATGGACTCTGCATCTGCCTTCTCACTAGGCTCCTCCTCCTTGATCTTTCTCACCACAAGTTCTCCAGGCTCCATCTTAACCTCCTCTGCCTCCTTCTTGTTCTCAGAGCCAGGAGATGTGGCAGGAGACACGGACTGAGACTTAAGGCTTGGGACAGGCAGCCTGGTAGTAGTGGGTGGCAATGGGATTGACTGGACTTTTTCTTCTACTACTGGATCAAACATCATCTGCTTCCCCTTCTTAGAAGCAGTGTTTGTTACCTTCAGGAAGTGGCCAGTGACCATCATGTGGGCAGTCAGCTGCTGTAGTGTGTCATGAGAACTGCCACACTCCATGCACTTCAGAATCTGTGACTTGCGTGCCTCAAACTGCCATGTGTAGCTAGCGCCATTTTGATATCCATAGCGATTGTTAGGGGTAACATAAGGGTTTGTTGTTCCCTTTGCATCTTTTTCCAACTCTACTGCAGATACAACTCCGCTGGAACCTGATAGTGACTCTAGAGAGCACGGAGAAACTGGAGTATCCTGAAGGGATCGTTTTTTGGCTGATGGTACCAGCTTGGTGGCCAGCACTGGCACTGGTTCTTTAAGAGGCACTTTCTGGTAATGCTTAGTTTTGATCATGTGGACGCTCAAGTCCTGTAAAGATTCGAAGGAGTGGCCACAGTACATGCACTTTAGCACTTTCTGGGCATCCTCTTTGCCTTCCATTTCCATCAAGGAGCGTTTGCGGGGCTTCGACCAGTGCTTGCCCCGGTCCTCCTCCTTGTCTTTGTTGTCATCACGGTAATGACCTGTTTCGTTCATGTGAACGGTAAGTCCGACTAGGGTATCGTATGCTGCACTACAGTCTTTACATCTAAACTTGCTGGCACCGGTGAAAACAGAGCCGTAGAGTTTGTTGTTTTGTCGATAGAGCTGGACTGTGCTGAACAGACTAGGTTCTGGCAGTAAATGGTACGGCGTTTGTTGAAGTGTTTTGGCTAAAGCAGCCTGATGCCAATCATATGCAACACTGCCACCATTACTGGCAATGCTGTTGCTGTTATTGCCGCTGCTTATGCCCGGGGCCGTAGTGCTGGTATTTGAGCTACTGCCTGCAGTTCCATTATAGCTGCTGGCAGTGGAGCTTTTATGGCCATGGCAGCTACTCTCATTTGCGATGTCGGAAGAGTTGGTCGGTGTGGCGGTGGCTCTCTGTTTAGTTGCACTGCTGGAGGGCACTGGCTTGGTTTTCATAATATCCATGGCAAAGCTGGACCAGGAGGCATCAGAAATCAGGTTTGCATAGACTGCTTGTATCTGTGCCAGGTTGTCATGCAGGGCCTCCACTTTGCCTCTGTGGCTGGGCACTTCCTCCTTCTCTTCTTTTGAAGAGATGCTTTTATAATCAGCTATACGTTCACTTGCATCACTGAGTGGGGAAGAGTAGTTGGCATCTGGGTTGGTGCCATTGCTGATGGGAGAGTCCCGAGAGGTCAGAGGACCTTTTGTATCATCTTCCTCTTCCTCGTTACACATATACTCTGCATCTTGGCTGTCTAATGAGAGCCTGTCATCCTGAAGAGTCTCTTCGTCCAAGGCAGATGCCTTAAACTCTTCCTCTGGCACATAGGCTGAGAAACAGAGAGAGAAATAAAGAGACAATCAGCTCCATGCTCGGTACAGGTCAGTAGGTTTGACTTATTGACACTTGTTTCTCAATAAAAAATAACATGGTGAAAATGTTAAGGAAATGCATTGTACTTTGAAACAAATATAATTTTCGCATTACAATTCATATTCTCCTGTATATATATATTTAGGCATGCAGTCTACAATTAAATTAACTTCTCTCCAATTCTATTTGTAAACATTGTTGCGTATGAAGAAAGTATATATATATATATAAATACAGTTCTGAACCTTCAGATGTGCAACGCGGAGATACACAGAGAATTAGCACAGTGCTGTCATGACTAATCAACCCCAGGCATGCATGATCCATGGTCAGTGCCTCTGGGGCGTAATGAATATTAATTTGTATACATATTGCCATCCAAACAAACGTGCCATAAGAGAGCGATGGAGCAGGAGAGAAAAAGGGGGAGAGAGTGAGTGAGTGAGTGAGTGAGTGAGTGAGTGAGTGAGTGAGTGAGTGAACACCGAGGTATTAGGACAAGTGAGGCAGCCCTCTAGGTTATTTAGTTTATCTCTCGCCGGCACGTGAGCTGTACCTCAATGCCAGTGTCAGTCTGCCCTGACGAAACAGATGTGCTGTCAGCTTTAAACAGCATGCTAAGCTGTCATATCATAATCTAAGTGGACATAATACCTGATGTATGTTCACTGGCACTGTTCCCCACTGCTGGGGCAGCAGGAGGAAAGACAGGCAGCTGAATTAACGTGCAAGCAACCGGTTTAGAAGAGTGTCAGAATCCCTCGGCTTT
The DNA here is from genome assembly GCA_037577295.1 of Ladigesia roloffi. Taxonomy (NCBI): domain Eukaryota; kingdom Metazoa; phylum Chordata; class Actinopteri; order Characiformes; family Alestidae; genus Ladigesia; species Ladigesia roloffi. Next base: position 24,453,374 of record JBBKCR010000038.1, read on the forward strand.
CAAAGAACTGCACTGTTTAGAAACCCATTCTTCAGGCGCCATGAATTTATTTAATTTTTCCTTTTTTATTTGAACCCCTTAACCAACTGGTATTTTCCATACTGTAACAACTTCTGAAAAAATTTAAGCAATGAAATCTGTGTTTAAATCAGCATCTCCCTGAGTGTGAACCCATTCCAGTCCAGTGTGTGTTTTACTCCTCCACAGGCTCCTCATTCAGCATTATGAGGGACTGACCAGTGATCACCTGAATCACATCTTATTTACTGAGGAAAAGTATAAAACACTGCTGTAATCCACACTCTCCTCTCACATTGAGACCAGCTGGATGCTGAAACACTATTGCCGTTTAGTTTAAGAGAGAAGGAGAGATTTGTTTTCTTTGAATTATTCCGGTTCTGTAAACGCTGCATCATTTTTCTTATTCTGATATTTGGTTGTTTCCTTTAAAATGATGCTGTAGAGAACAAAATTTTTATTTGAAAATGAGAAGAAATATTGCCAGCAGTTCTTAATAATGAAGGTAAAGTTGTTCAGTTCAATACTCGTGGCCATAAAATATAAAAACATTTTTGCAGTGGGAAAGTATTTTTCCCAGAACTTTATATAATTCTATATGATAATTACTGTATAATTCTTGTTGGAATTGTTGGATCATATGATTTGGCTTAAAGAGGGAAAAATTTAAGTCATCCCACCATCTGTTACTAGTGTGAGATTTTTGAGAAGCTGGAGAAAGCTCCTTCTGATGTAATTGTAACTAATGGGAAATCTACAAAAAGGCTACTTACACTCGTTCAACAAAATAATTTGGCCCCTGTTCCACATTTCCAAGTGTTTTCACCTGAAAATTACATGATATAAAATTCAGATAGTTCTTTATTTCTGCTCCACAAAATCTCCTGGTCTATTGAACCCCTCCACTTCTACCTTGCTGTACGGTTGGTGGACTAAACGCTGCACCAGAAAACACCAGAAAAGGGCAATATGGCAAAATGGCCGGCATACTTTAAGCCATTTTCACCATACAGCTGAAGTTTGATAATACAAAAAAGACTAGTAGTAGTAGTAGTAGTGACATTAAAAACTATGAATGACGTTCTATTATTATTTTACATTAAAACTTTAGCACTATTTACGACATAGGATATTCAGTAAATGTAAAATTACTATGGCTGTGTGTGTGTGTGTGTGTGTGTGTGTGTGTGTGTGTGTGTGTGTGTGCGCAAAGATGAATTAAGGGCTCTTTTTCTTACTTGTCTTTTTTACTTGTACACAACTACTATAGAGAAACAGCCAGAATCCTTCTACTGTGCGCACACACCTTTAAAAATAGTATGCAAATAAAAAAACAATCATTTACACAGCGAGTAAGAATGAATGAATACACCAATAAAAAAAGCTAAACCTGCCCATGCTCACACTCACACACACACACAATCACTTTCAAATTTCTTTCTTTCTTTCTTTCTTTATGTATTTATTTTTTGGACCCACCGCAGAACGGCAGAGTAACCTCGACGACAGACAACTTCATTGCCTAGCAACAGGCTAACTGATACGTAAATGACCCTCAGAGATAATTACTGTGAGTCAGTGGCAGGGAGAGAGAGAGACAGAGAGAGAGAGGGAGGGAGGGAGAGAGAGAGAAAGAGAGAGACAGAGATAAAGGGAGAGACAGACAGAGAGAGACAGATAGAGATCCGAGAGAGAGAGAAGAATGTGGGAGAGAGAAATTCATCCTCATGTATCCCTATAAGTGGATGAAAAGGAAAAAGTAGTTAGAACAGAACAGAATCAAGTCAAGTCTCAAGTCTTTGTTTGTGCGACTTAATTGCGACCCCAGTCCAAGTCTCAGACTCTAGTTCCCATCTCTGGAACTGAATAGGATAAAGAGAAAGGGGGGTTGGGGGGGGCAAACATGAAGACAACCAAAAGCTGCAGTGAGAGGCAGCAGTGATGTACCATAGAACAGAATCTCCAGTTCCAGCATATTATTTATATATTTAGAGAACACCTGTGAGTCTAATAAGGGTTGATCTTATATTTATTTTATTGCATATAAATGAATACAAATGGATACGTGTTCTAATGGCCTAGATAGCCCTGAGTGTCCCCCTATATTCACAAATACAGATTACTCCATTTAGATTAGTGCAGATAGGCCTCAAACAGTCAAACCTCAGTGAATAGTCAATAAGTGTACATGCAAATAACCAACCTGATTAAAATGAGCTATACTCACTGATGCTCTCACCAGACACAGTTGGGTAACTACAGTGAAAGCATGGATCGAGTGACCCTCGGGTATTCTCTTCCTTTAAGCCTGTGTTTTGCTGAATAAATCCTGAATATGTTAAACCTGCTTCATAGTCAACTACTCAGAATGAAATGGGTAACCCCCCCCATGTTTTTTATTTCATCATTACTGTTCACTAGAGTTGTAACGACACACCAAACCCACGATTCTGTTCGTTTCAATTTTTTGACTAACGATTTGGCTTGTATCGCGGTTAATTATGGGTGGAGGACAGAAAAAGTTCTGAGGCGCCATTTTGTTTGGAGACACCTTATCTTTAAGCCAATATTGGTTTATAATTTTGTGGCAAATACCGCTTCCTTTCCTTTCATACTAAGGACAAGGATAAGGTGAACCGCAAGAGGAGTCGAGTTGGAGGAATCGACTCGTCTCTCTCGGTTCACCACTCCGTTCAAACAAAAGAAACGCTCCACTCAGCTGCCCGGAGCCAAAATAATTCACTCAAAACACAATAAAAACAATTACACAGAGACTTATCACAACCCAGCCAGCTTATACACACTTTTAAGCCCAGTGTCATATCTTACATGTACTCACAGCCAATCAATTCAGCAAACAAAGGGTCCGTCCGTGCTTGTGTTTGTAAACTTGTGAGAGGGCTCTTTGAAACCCTTAGAACCTCAGCTATTGGTTAAAGAAAAGAAATTGATGTGAAAACCTTCTTTTATGGTGAAAAACTTAAGTTTCTGGGCGGGAACTGTATACGGGAAAGAGTTGGAAGGGGTGTGTGGACATGAGTGTCAAGATTTCTGTTTTGTTACAGCTCTACTGTTCACTCTGCTTTTATCTCACTTTTGTTTTAAAAGTATCTCCTCGTCCGCCTCCTCTCCCTCCTCTCCACTCCACACATGTAATACAGCACATCCTAACGGACTGACACTTAATGAGTGTGTGTATGGACGTCTCTGTGTGTGTCTCATCCACATCCTACACTAAACACACTAATCCACACTAACTACATTAATCACCACTAACCAATAGCTGCCATTTATGATACCAGTTAGGAAAAACACACACAGGCACAGTTTAATACATGTGGGTCCAAAAAAAAGAGAGATGGAGAATATTTGGGGAGGAGAAGAAACGCACACTCAGAGTTTTACACCCTTCAAACCCGCTGTCACACGACCTGTCTCACAGAACTAAGTTAGACAGACGACGTCAACTTAAACACACTCAGATGTCCAAACACACACACACACTGTGGGGTGGTGTGTGTGTGTGTGTGAATAATTTACTATAATCCTCCAGGGCTGATAGTGTTTGTGTGGCATATCAAGCTAATAGTATCAGTCACTGCAGTTTAATCTCGTGTTTAGCAGCTTTTCCATCATCCACTGATGATGAAAAACAGGAACAAAGTAGAATTCCTGTCATCTGAGCATTACTGACAGAAAAAGAGGGGGAGAGAGAAAGAGAGGAGGGAGAGAGAGAGAGAAAGAGAGTGATAGAAATAGACAGAGAGAGAGAGAGAGAAGAAGACAGAGAAATAGACAGAGAGAAAGAGAGAGAGAGAGAGAGAAAGAAAGAGAGCGAGAAGGAGAGTGAGAGAGGGAGACAGGGAGAGAAAGAGAGAGAAAGAGCAATTGAGAAAGAGCACGAGAGAGAGAAAGAAAGTGTAAGAGAGAAAGAGCAAGAAAGAGAGATAAAAGGGAGATCCAAGCCCTGCTCTAGTCTTGTCTTTTTATTCCCGGCATCCCTTTCTCCTCAGAAAAAAATGTTTATTTAAATGAATGGAGTTCTGCTTAATAACACTTCACTATCCGTCCCCATGCACAGACTTCACCCGTTCATCAGAATTTCCTCAGGAATTTTCTTTCTGGTTGATATTGTGCTGATCCCGAGACGCAGACCCATCCAGAGCTCAGAGTTACATTCACTTCAGCCCATGATTTGATTCAGGCATTGAAACGGGGCTCATGATTCAATATTTTAAATCAAATTTGAATAAAGAAATATATGACTCTGTTCATTTGTGACGCTCTCTCTCGCTCCCTCTCGCGCTCGCTTGCTCTCTCTCTCTCTCTCCAATCAATTTACCACAAAAACACTGCTACTGATCACCAGAAGTATAAGAATATTCAGTAAGTATTTATGTAAATGCAAAATAATTCTATAAAAGTATTTTTTATTTAGATTCAGATTTGTTTAAGACCGACATGGCATGAAACTCTCAGGGCCCGATAATGCACACGGCGCACCGTGCTTTCACCACTGGTGCAACCCATCATGCTATTTTGTGCGATGCGCATCGTCCTTTTTTTCCGGCAGAAATGTACGTTGTCAATACAGCAGATGGCATTGCGCTGAGTCAGGCATGTCACTGAAAAGAAGGGGTGTGGTGAGGCACATATCGCGAAGCAGCGCACATTATAAAAACGTTTTCATGTGAGGGAAAAATATATGGAGTCCTTGAAATATACAATTCAAATGTATATCACATACATCAAACCATGATTATTGTTAACATACATATTAATTATCAGTGATTTCTCCAATCAACTAAGTTTTGTGAGTATTATAACAAGTAACTGACGGTCTATTTGACCAATAGTGCCGGATACATAGGTAAATAAATACACGTTTCAAGCTAGGTTGTCAAGAAACGCAAAACTACATCACCACCTCATATTTTGGTTAGGTATGCTTATATGTCTTCTTTACCCTGTTAAAGATAGTTGCACTTGTTGTTAGCATCTAATGGGACAAAGGCTACCTCGACATCGGAGGAGTTGTAGCCGATTCAGCTGCCTTAGTGTGAGCGACCCCCCTCCGCTGTTCTTGGTGCTGATATGCCGCGTCTTTACATCCATCATGCGCGTGCATGCTTATTTCAGGGAGGTCGTGGCTAAGTAACAGCAACATGGGCAGTTAATCATGTTTAAACTAAACCACAAGATAGAACACATCTTTTTAATCCTATAAAATACTTTATTTGGAAAAAGAACCAATAAAACGTTCAGGGAAAATCATTGCTGCTTTGGAAACCCGTCCCCTGATGGAGCCTCCATGAGTTATAAAATGCTCTGGCATTGTATGCAGATTTGTTTAAGAGTTTTTGGTATAGATGATTTTTATGTTATATGGTGTTTTTGAAATCACGTGTGCAATAACAATCATATCTACACTACACTAAATACACTCTTTTAAAATG
>JBBKCR010000038.1:24502823-24518195 GCA_037577295.1 Ladigesia roloffi
TAATCAGCCTAAGGACACAGACTAACAGAACCAAAGTGAAGTGCAGACATTATAACATAAAAATGGATATATAATTAATAAAACAGAATAAATAATTAATAAAACAATAAAATGAAAAATAACATAAGATATGAAAATTTAATAAATTAATAAATGCTAATTTTGCCACGACATGACACATTGATGTCTTAAGATATGAAACGATCGTTTTTTGTGAGAAACTGAACACTTTTAAAACATTTTTTACCTCTGAATTTTTACCTTTAAATAGTGACTGCTCTCCTTCACCATCTAGTGGCTGGGGGGCCTGCCCTGCCTGCTGACAAGGTGCGCCTCTGTGTATGCAACAGCAGTTTTGGCGACACCTAAATCACTATTCAATTTCAGCTTGCTTAACCCAAGAAGGTAGACAGCAGCATCACTATCTAGCTACTAGTTTTCTGTGAAGTTGAGAGCCTAATCCCTGATGCAGAATACACGCTTGCACAAAAGTGACATTTGTTTCTATCATAGCTAAAACCTGCCACTGTCTTTCACCCGCATCAACATTTTTGGGTGCATCCGCTCACATGCCTTCTTATTATCTTTTTTTCTCTTTCTGCCCGAGTACCTGATAACGTTTTTTTGCTCTATTGCAAATAGATGGCCCACCATGTCAATGAGGGTAAAACTACTATCCCCCTCCACTGGAGTGAATCAGCACTGTGGAAAGTAAAGGAGAGCAACATCGCAGGACATAACATCTACTGCCAGTGGCCAGAACCCTACGTTTCTTAAATATTTTAAACAGCATATTTAGAGCACAGTCATGATTTAAAAGCACAAGAACAGTTTAAAAAAATAAATGTCGATTTATTTTTGTCCTCCGTTGTCCCCCCCAGTACCAAATTTATGCAGGCCAGTACCAAATGACTCACGGGCCGATACTGGTATGCTCTGGTTTGGAGAACCCTTCTGTGTGTGCATTTTAATATGAGAAACCTTAAATTGGTTAAAATAAAGATGTTATATATTTAATGGGTTATTTAATCTTCACATATGATTCTTCCAAAGAATCCATCAACTTGTGGAACCAAAGAAACATCCATCTTGTGGAACTGTTTTTAAGTGAACAGTTTAGCAACAGTCTCATTTGTTAAACAAATGCAATTGAGATGTGAGTGAAGGGCCTTCTTGGAATATGAGGAACGTCTACCAAACAGCAAATGCCACATTAAGTAAAGGTTCCATTCATGTTATATGGAGGTTCTTGAAACTTAAAAACTGCTCCACACACTTCATTTCTCGTCCTTAGGTACCAAACCAAAAAATGCCATAAAATATCACAAATTTGATGATGTTACATTTTTACTTCTGCTTGTGTTTAATGCAGCTGGCCTCTGTACTTGTTCAAGTACTCCTTTTCAAATATTCAGGAACAGTATAAGCTGCAGAAAACTCTTCTGACATGACTTTTGAAAATGGAAACACCAAAATTATTAGTAGAACTGGTATAAGTAATAAGACAAGTGTGTCTTGATTCAAAGGTGTTGCGTCAGAGGCAAAAGTGTTTGTTTGATGTTTCTAAGTGAAGAAAATGAGTGAGGAAAACTGTATAATGGTGTTAATGGTGTGGTTTTACTGATGCCGGTTATAAAAATCTCAGTGGATTCATTTTATATTTCAGCTCACATTCATTCTCACCATAAGTGTTTATTGTTTGTCAGGGTTAACCTGGAGCTTCAACCTTCCAGACGATATTTCTATGTTTCTTTGCTTTGTTTTGTAACTGCTGACTGATTAAGGTGCTTTGTGCTTTACATCCCATTGCCTACTGATATCTTCCCTGAAATTTTTTTGATTTACATGCGCAGCTAAAAGGGTCCTTTCTAAAATAATAATAATGTCGGGCTGCCTGTTGGTGCTTTGACCACAAACACACACTCACACACACACACACACACACAAACCTACCTTGTTGAGTATCGACAGTATCTTGCAATAGCAACTCATACGTTATTACAAAATAAAAAAGGCACTGGTATGAAAAGCCTGCAAATGTATCCTGTGGAATTCTATTCTGTATTTGTGCTGTACAGTTTGTGTAATCTTATAAACTGCATTGCCTTCTCTCTCTATCCACTCACTTGAGTGCTGTTATATTTCTGTGGGTTCTCACCTTGGTATTCATATTTTTAACCAGTCAGCCTGAATTCATTTGCATGTGTAATGCCCTCTGTTGTGATAACAGTCAGCCTCCTGTAATTCCAATCTGATTCTCCAGAGGCTAGCATTACTTTGTTTATAATAATATTATATATAGTAAATATTAGAAATTTGTTTGTATGTTGTACTTTGTCTCCAGCATTGCTCATTCTCCTTCTTTTCGTTATGTTTCAAATCTAATCTTTCAGGTTAGTACCAAAGTCACGCCCATTTAACTCACTTTAAGTTAACGACAAATCTTTAAAACATGCGGATAAAGACTTCCTGTGCATGATTCAGGGTAAAATGGCTTTCAGATCAATGGGCAGTTGTGCCGCGACCGCTCCGCGCTTCCGTGTCGCGTTGCATTCTGGTTTCTGTAGTTTACAAAATAATTCCCGGTTAATATAAGCATTACGTTGCTCGCAGTAGTACGTCTCTGCTATCAATATGAAAGGGAAAATCCATAATAGTAGTTTTACGTATGTTTGGTATGTTGAAATGGGGTAATATTTTGTTGTTAAGCTCGTCAAACTACAGTAGGAACTACAATTCCCGGCTTGCGTAGTGCATTCTAACACAGACTGTGGGGTCTTCCGTGTTGCTCTCTGAGGAGAAATAACAACAGAGGATTACACAAACCGTGGTGGAAATTATAATGGTTTTATAAACTGACACGACACTAAAGAATCAGTTGTCACGATGTCGACAGTGCAGGGGACGAAGAAGAGGGACAAGCGGGTTTTGTCAGGTATCTGCCCCGATTCTAAGTGCCAGGCGAAGCTGTTTTTCCCTGCTTTCGGCTCGATTAGCATCGAGTGCACCGAGTGTGGACAGAGACACGAACAGAAGAACCTGCTAAATGTGGAAGAAGTGACTGATCCTGACGTTGTCCTTCATAATTTGCTGAGAAATGCCTTACTGGGTGTTACCGGTGCACCGAAGAAGGGAACGGAGCTGGTGAAAGTGATGGGACTGTCCAACTACCACTGCAAGCTGTTGTCCCCTGTGCTCACCCGGTACGGTATGGACAAACAGACGGGTAGAGCCCAACTCCTGCGGGACATGAACCAGGGTGAGATCTTTGACTGCTCCCTGCTGGGTGACCGGGCCTTCCTCATCGAGCAGGAGCATGTCTCCACGGTGGGCTATGGTAAGGACAGGTCTGGCAGCCTCATCTACCTCCACGACACACTGGAGGAGGTCAAGAAAGCCAACAGCAACAAAGAATGCCTCATCCCCGTTCATGTGGATGGAGATGGACACTGCCTGGTCCACGCCGTGTCCAGGGCACTAGTGGGGCGTGAACTCTTCTGGCATGCCCTCAGAGAAAACCTCAAGCTCAATTTCAAGCAGAATCTGGACCGCTACAAGGCTCTCTTCCAGGACTTCATCGACACAGCGGAGTGGGAGGACATCATCAACGAATGCGACCCCTTATTCGTTCCTCCAGAGGGTGTGCCCCTTGGCCTGAGGAACATACATATATTTGGGTTGGCCAATGTCCTGCACCGTCCCATAATCCTCCTGGACTCTCTGAGTGGCATGAGAAGCTCAGGAGACTACTCGGCCACGTTCCTGCCAGGTCTGGTGCCCGAAGAGCAGTGCCGAGGGAAGGACGGATCCCTCAACAAGCCCATCTGCATCGCCTGGAGCAGTTCGGGCAGGAACCACTACCTCCCTTTGGTGGGCATTAAGGGCATGCCACTGCCCCAGTTGCCTGCAGCACTTCTGCCCAAAGCTTGGGGTGTTCCACAGGAACTCATACGCAGGTACGTGAGTCTGGAACCCTGTGGTGGATGCGTAATTGGGGGTGACCGAAGCCTGCAGGAGAAATATCTGCTCCGCCTAGTTGGTGCCATGGAGGATGTCTTCATGGAGAAGCATGGCATCCACCCTGCACTCGTCGCTGATGTTCATCAGTATGTTTACCGTCGTACAGGGGTGATCGGGATCCAGCCTGAAGAGGTGACGGAAGCGGCGAAGAAATCGGTGCAAGAGAATCGGCTGCACCGCTGCCTCATTTGTAACGCTCTGTCTGAACTCCATGTGCCCCCTGAGTGGCTTGTGCCCGGTGGGAAACTCCATAACCTGGCTAAATCCACCCATGGAAATCTCCGGGGGGACAAGAACTACAGCTTTCCCCTGAACAACTTGGTATGTTCCTACTGCCCCGAGAGGGACACTCTGGTGCCTGACTACAAACTCAGCTCGCTCTCCACCTGCACCTGGTGCCACGGGACCTCCGTGCGGCACATCCGTGGCGATGGTTCGGTAGTGTACTTGGATGGGGACCGCACTGCTACGCGCTCTCAGGGAGGGAAGTGTGGTTGCGGCTTCAAGCATTACTGGGAGGGAAAGGAGTACGACAACCTGCCAGAGGCGTTTCCCATCACACTGGAGTGGGGGGGGCGCGTCGTCCGAGAGACTGTTTACTGGTTCCAGTACGAGCCTGAACTGGTGCTGAACAGCAACGTCTATGAGGTGGCAATGCGCCTCGTCACGAAGCACTTCCCCGGAGAGTTCGGTAGCGAGATCCTGGTGCAGAAGGTCGTGAACACCATCCTGCATCACACGGCCAAGAAGAACCCAGATGAGTACAACCCCGTGGCCATGGAGGGCGCTCACGTGCAAGGGCAGGGCAGCGGAGAGGTGGTGGAGTCGGACGCGAACCCCCCAACGAAGATCATCCTCACGGGCCAGAAGGGCCGCACGCTGCACAAGGAGGAGTTGGTGATGAGCCGAGCCGAACGAAGCTTGCAGCACAGCATCAGCGAGCAGGCCGCGCTGTCCCAACGCAGACGCACACAACGCACGCGCATGCAAGACCAGGGCGCGGAGCCACGCCCCGCCTCCCCAGCCTCGTCCTCTTCTTCCTCGGCTCCGCCCACGCCTACCAAAGCCCCACCCCCCAGCGGCGAGAAGAAGATCCGTGTGACCACGAGTGACGGGCGGCAGGCGATGCTACAGTTGCAGGCCCACACCACCTATGCAGAGCTGCAAGCTGGCATCGCCCAGGCCCTCAACCTGCCGCCCCATCGGCAGTGCATCCGGCATGGGTTTCCCCCCAGGGAGCTGCCGCCTCCACCCCCTGAGCGGAAGGACCTGCCGGTGGCCCTGCAGCACGGAGACCGCATCACTGTGGAAGTGCTTAAAGAGAAAGGCCCGGACATGCAAGCACAAACCGGGCCCGATACACACACATCGGATGCACACACTCACACCCTAACAGAACCCCGGCTCAGAAGGACCAGCAGTCGGGAGATGCAGGACAACATCGACTTGGAGATGTCTTCACTCTGTCTTCTAGCTACTCTCATGGGTATGGTCCACCTCCACCCACCCGAAACAGGACACCTTCGCATTCACCTGTTAATGTAGTATAACAGATTATCAAGTGTACAGTTAATACTGCACATGTAGTATGGGATTAATACACATGCCATTGGGCTAATTGACCTTTAAATGTAAAACATACACAGCTGGGTTCATTGTCCATTCACACAAAATCAAAAATAGACTCCAAAGGCCGTGGGGATTAAATTTTTGCATGTGTGCTGTAAATGAATACTAGACTGGCTCGAAACTCCTAACAGCAAAATAATACAGTGGAAGTGACAGGGCTGGGTTTTATTTGCCATGAATGCAGAATTTACAATCAAATGATGTGACTCATCCTGCACGGCTGGTTTGAATATTGTTCAAGGGCCTTTTTGCGCAGAATTCACAAGCTTGGAATCAGTAAATCAGTTTATTTACATATTTATTTAAAAAATATAACCCTAACCCAACCCAGTGTGTTAAATTGTGACAGTTATTCAACAAAATGTAATTTTACCCTTGATGCTGAAACCTTTGCATCCAGCCTTTACATCACAGGATAATTTTGAGGAGAAAGTTCTTAGAAACACAGAAGAATCTTTTTTTGTGAAATATTAAAAAGCAATGATGACCAAATAATTAATAATAATTATTTAAACTTTACCATGACCTCATAATTTCATCAGCTCTTCTCTCTGATTATGGGATCTCTGCATTAAAGGTTTTTTAATGTCCAAATGTCCTCTTGTCTCTCAGGTGAAGATGTGTGGTCATATGCCAAGAAGTTGCCTCATCTGTTTCAGCAAGGAGGAGTTTTCTACAACATTGTCAAGAAAGACATGGGTATATATATATTTTTCTTTCTTTTTAGTATAAGGGCTTATAACAGTTATGATTAGATTTTATTTCAAAAGCTTCATTCTTTAACATGACCTTTAAACCTGCTAAGATTATTTGGTACAGTCATGGCCAAAAATTTAGAGACACAATTATTGATATTCACATTGTTTGCAGCTTTAGTGTTTGTAGATCTTATTTTGTGAGTGTAATCACAAGCATTTCATTACTGACAATTACATCAACTTCATGCCAGAGGGTCAATATTTGCAGTGTTGATCCTCTTTTTTCAAGACCTGTCCAATTCGCCTTGGCATGTTGTCAATCCTGACCGGTGGCAATCCAATTTTGCATTATCAGTACTTGTAGTATGTCAGGATTTGTGGGGTTTTGTTTGTCCAGCTTTTGAGGACTGACCATAAAATTCCCACTGGGATTAAAGTTCCTGGACATGGTCCCAAAATATAAATGTTTTTTTTTTCCCATGAGCCAATTAATCACTTTTTATTATGGTAAAGAGTTCAAATTGTGCTGGGATGGATGTTTGGGATGTTGGGATCGTGTATCATGTTTGGGATGTTGGGAGCGTGTATCATTCTTTATTCTGTTTTATGTTCTTTGGTGAAGCTGTGAGTTTGTCCTCACCTTTGGGTGCGAAGCAGCCCCACATTTGAATCTCAGGATGCTTTACTGTAGGCGTGACACAAGACTGATGGTGGCCTCACCTATTTTTTCTCTGTTCAATCATTTTTCTAAAAGCCCCAAACAATTGGAAAGTGGCTTCACCAGAAAAAATGGCCATCCTCCAGGAGTCTCCTCACTGTGAGATTAGTTACTCCCACACTGGGCTTTAGGGAGAGTGCTGGAGCTTTCTGGATTTTCTTGGGGGCCCTGAAGCCTTCTTTATGGTTGAAACTAAATTAATATCTGTCATTCTCAAAACCTTTGGCCACTTATATACAAATTTGATCTGAGAGGGCTTTACTGTAATACTAACTTAATGTAACTACCAGTTAGATGCTAGCAGCCCTTGAACGTTGTGCTGGAAAAGTGCGTCTAAAATCAGCTTCAGCTGTCCATTTTTAAGATGCAAAGTACGTGTAGAACTGACTTTAGCACATATTAATTGCTACCTAGAAATCGAAACAAATGAAATAAATTTTACTGTCTAGAAATCCATTTGAATCCGAATTAAAACCTGCAAATGTTGATTTTATGTGGGAATTTTCTCCTTAAGTCATGTTGAAAAAACTATGCCTGTCTGGAAAAGGGAGTTTTACGTCACCCAGAATATTGACTATTGTACTGGATTTTTTTACATTATATATATATATATATATACACACACACAAAAATACATATATATATATATATATTTGTATGTGCATGTGTGATTGTTTTGATGTCAGGTCTTTTGGATGGGAAGCACTGCACCCTGCCACACCTCACCGGGAAGACGTTCGTGTTCAACGCAGCAGAGGAGCGTCTGGAGCTGTGTGTGGACGCAGCTGGCCACTTCCCGGTGGGGCCCGACGTGGAGGATCTTATTCAGGAGGCCCTGTCCCAACTCTGCTCTGAGCCTGCCTCCCGCAGTCGTGAGGGAAGTCCCGCCCACGGCCTCAAACTGGGCAGCGGGGGGGCGGTACGCAAAAAGGAACAGACCGTCACCGCCTTCCAAGGTAAAGGCCACTCACTGGGGTCTACGCCTCTGGAGCACCGGCCAATCAGGCGGCAGCACAGCAGTGGGGTGGATTTGAGCGGCAGCGTCCGAGGAGAAAGCCTGGCGTTGTCGGGGGAGGAGCTTGTACGAGTGGCTCCGGGCATGCTCACCCTGCGTGAGGGGTGTGGCCTGGTGGAGCTGGAGCCGGCGGCGATTGAAGCTCAGAGGCGCCGCCTACAGGAGATGGTATCGAACATACAGGCGTCTATGGACAAACACCTACGGCAGCAGCAGGCCGCGTCTGCGCCCGCCATGACCACGCCCAGTAAGCATGACGCGAAGGAGGCGGAGCCTGAACAGCAGGAGGAGATGGAAAGCCAGGGGGCGGAGCCTCCCAGCACCTCCGAGCCCATGGACCAGTCCTGATGACGCATCATCCGTTTCTCACACACACACACACACACGGCTTTCTGATTTATGTAACTCACGTATACATAGAAACGTCATTCACACGCACTTACACACATCCTACTAACCAATAACAGTGCAGTCTGTTTACTGCTTCCTGTGCGTGTTTGTTGAACGCATTCCCGAATAACTGTCGAGTCTTATAGGGCATTGGAGTTGAGCGCTAATAATTAAAATGTAATCTTTCCATTTATTCATACGTGCTTCACACGTACACACACGCGTGTCAGGGCAGAACACACTAATCAGGTTTACAGAGTGTGTGTGTGTGTGTATACAATTGAACGTGTATGGAAGTGAACCAGTCCGAGTGCACCCGAAGCAACCTGTAGCGCTGTAAGCATAATTCTAAAGGAAACATGCAAACCACACACACCTCCACCGTTCTCAACTGGTGTCAGTCTAGTGTCATGTGTCCATGTGCTGAGAATGAAACTGTCCCAGTCTGATCCAGAGGCATAATTCAAAAGCAGGTCGGAGTAGTACTGACTTAAAGTCTGTATGTGTGACATTAAATATTCCTAAAGGATAAATTTGGCTCATGTATCTATGTGCTGCTTTTTTGGATTAAATTAGCACTGCCCAATAATTCCTTTATTTACTCTGGAAAACATGAAAAATGTAATTAAATTGAATTAATGAAATGCAGAATTATCATTAGATTTTTTTTTTGCAGAAAGAAACAAATGCATTCCAGAGAAGGTAGTACTAGTGGGACTAGTACGCTCGGAGCTGAAGATGCTTCAGGCTGGACTGAATGGCTTGGTGCGATAAAACAGCTTTATAAAAGCTTTTAAATTTCCTTTTTAGCATAAATAAGGAGCAGAAACGAGGTTTTCGCTCACAAACCCGTATGCCGCAGCTGGATTCTCAGCCCGCCAGGATTCCTCCCGCCCCGTCAGGGCTGGAGTCGGTCCTGTCCTGATTGGTTAAAGTTTGGGTTGTGTTTCTCCAGGTTGAGTTGTGTGAGGAGAGAAAAGGCCGACTCTGGAGAATTGAGCGTAGCTCGGCTGTTTAGAGTCAGGGGAAGGTTATGTTTACATTTGGTGGCAGCATGGTCATCCTGTGCCTGCTGCCGTTGCCCATACACAACCACACAGCCTTAACGGTCCCTTCCAAACACACACACACACGTCCCCGATGCTTTCCGGTTTTGCCTCTTTCAGGGTCTGAGTTCATATTAACATTCAACGTTCACTGCTTCCAGGGTGTTTCCTTTTGAACATTTCAAGCCGAAAGGTTGATTTATTCCCTTTTCACCCTTATTCCAAGTAGCACTCATGCCTCTCGGGAGTGGGAAAGAGGAATGGGGTGAGAACGGAAGCGGCCTTGTAGCCAGGTTTAGTCAGGCCTCGCTTGATGGTACTGGTAAACGCTTAAAAAATAAAAAATAGTTCGATGGCTTTCCACTGCAAGCAGACAAGATCTCTTAACAAAAGATGATAATCCACCCCCCCGCTGGACTGAGAAGGATAGAGTAGAGCAGTAGAATGTTTATTAGCATCACTCTTTATTGGTAATCATCAGCGTTGAGAATGATTCAGAAGAAATTATTTATTATAGACACGGAACATAGTTTGTTTCTGACAATTGGAGTGGTGGCCTGTAAGTTGTGTATTATAAAAGTATATATTGTACTATACTTTATCCTGTAAATATATTGTTTTGGGGTTTTTTGGTTGTTTCTTTTGGTTTGCTCCTCCTCCTGTTTGCCAATAAAGCGGTTTGAAGATCCCGCACTGCTGAAGTGTCTGCCGTTTGCATGTGCAATGAATTTTCAGCCTAAGAACAAAATAAAGTTAATGCCTCTGCAAAAACGCTGTGGTTTACTGGCCTCTGTCGTTTAAAAATCACTTTAACTCAGCAGCTGGAACTTGCTTTCAGCCATATTACTAGGATATACTATAACTTCGATATTAATAAACAAAGAAACTGGTCCAAAATCAAAGCACACCATTAAATATTCTTTATGAACTGTATGTAACTGCTGGTGGAACTTCCCACTGAAGATGCCCACTTTGCTTATTTGTTCTGTGACTAGATTGGAAATGTAAAGGGATAAAATCTTAAGGAAATACAAAATGATCAGTAGATTTTGTGGGGAATTATTTTTTGCTTAAAAATACTAATCCGGTCCAGAGAAGTTGATGATGAAGATGATTAAGGTGCTTTAGGCTTGACTACATTTGTTTTCATTAAAAACAGCTTTATAAAATCTTTAAAATTTCTATTTAAGTGTAAAAAGAGCAGCAGCAAAGGTTTGCTTACAAATGTATTTCTTTAAGTTGTATACAATGTCCAGAAAATGAGCAGTTAGTGTTTAGATAACTAACGCACTGCACCAGAGACGATTCCAGTCACGGTTTAATCAAAATGTATGTAAGAGGCAGTTCATTTGTGTAACTCACCCCTTAACTTGACCTAAAAATTTTGATTTAAAGCATGAGTGTGAAACCATTTAATGGTTCTTTTATTTAAGATGATCAGTAGCTTTACTTTTAATCAGCCTAAACGTGCACTTTCCTCCTTCATTTCTTTTCTGAGAAATTAAAGTCAAAATTAGCGTAAAATATTACAGAACCCTGGCTGGGGGCCTGGTGGTTAGGGAGCTCACCCTGAGATCAGAAGGTCGTGTACTTGAATCCCAAGACTAGTTAGTGACACCACTGAGGTATTCTTGAGCAAGGTGTCTCCACAGGCTGCTCCTCAGGCGCCCCCTGCTGGCGGCAGCCTCCTGCTTCACTTGCTCACATATGACACATATTACTATTTTCACATATGACTTTTTTTTTTACTATTACTTATAAACAAACAAAATCATACTGATCATACTAATCATTTCTTATCAGGTCTAAAACACGGCTGGTCACTGGGGTGTCAGTATACAGGTTCAGTACAGTTTCATGGATGCAACAAACAGATCAGTCAGATCTTCCTCAGTGTGGGTCCTGGGGGCCAGCTTTGTAACCCGCTCCTGCAAAACACACGTACACACAAACACACACAAACACAAAAGGGTTACAGGTACATTATGCACTATGCATGATTTTGTTAATGAAGTTAACATATGAGACATTTTTATGAGGTACCCCAACCACGTGGGTTTGAAGACAACATCTTAGAATAATAGTAATTCCTCTGGTAGTTTTCTTACGTTTTATTATTGTAAGTGTTATTGCGACCCATTCACTCGAGGTGCACACGCCTTTATATTTCTTAGTGCCGGGTAAACTGGGAGGTTTATGTCAGGAAGGGCATCCAGTTTAAAACTCTAAGTCAAATATGTGGAAGCAGGGTGAGGAGCCCCTAAAGCAGGCATCACCAAATGGCGGATCTTCGTCCGGATCCGGACAGAGTGTTGGTTCTGTCCTGACCTGTGACCAGTCTGGTAAATTCACAAGATTACGTTTTCATGGAGCGTTATTCTGGACGGTGGCTGTAGACAGGAGGCACTGCTGTTCCAGCGAATACAACAACTTCACTCGTTACTTTACTAGTGTTGGCTCTTCTGGCAAAGAAGAGCCGGTTCTCTCAGCTCCAAACGGACCTTAGTTCATCATCACCTGTAGTAGTGTACCGGTGGGCCGGCCCCAAACTGAACAATCAGGAGATCCAAACCGAGCCGTAAGAAGATCCAAACTGACCAATCAGGAGATCCAAATCGACCCGTCAGGAAAAACAAACCAACCAATCAGGAGATCCGAACTGACCCGTCAGGAGATCAACCCGCACATCACGCAAAATTACGCGTAGATAACGCTCCAAAACCCGGCCCGACCCGAGGAAAACTAGTTTACAACTCGTTTGGATCGATAATGAAATGCGTTTTGTAACTTTTAAATTAATTTGCCTTGGACTCCTTTTATTTATGGTAAAGGAGTTACTTGTGCACTAATTGGAAATGAACTGCATTGGAAATGAAAAGTATATTTTGTGGAAAATTAAAATGTGGACATACTGGGAGGCTATAAGACACAAGACCTTCTACTTGAACGAAATGTAATAACCGAACCTCGGTGACTATTAATTGAATACCCCTGCCTTAAAGATATGGCGATATGTTCTTCTTAAGGTTTATTATCGTTTTTATTTCAATTTTTATTCCACCTGTTTTTGGGGCCACTTCTCCTCCAAAGGTATTGTGAGTAATTGAAAAAATTGAAACTCTCACACCACACTGTTGTGCTTGTAGATCGTTTATCCCCTGAACCACTAGAACCCTGATCGGTCAATCATAAAGTTATACACAACTGCATTACTTCAGATATTAATCACTGCTTTGCCATTGAAGAGGTTCTGAAATTCACATCAAGTTCTGAAGTGAAGCAGCGCCTATAAAAATAATAATAAATATTAAAAGACGCATTTTTGCCAGAAATGTGATTGTCTGGTTGTTAAAACCAGTGATTGGAGTAAACACCCTTGGAACTCTGGTCCTGTAGAGTCCAGTGCTGGAGAAGTGACACCTATTTTGGGTATAGAATAATAATAAAAATAAAACTTAAGAAGACCAGTATCTAGATGGATTGCGTTGTTGCTATGGTTCGCCAGCTCTTACCGATCCATTTATGGGTAAAAGCAAACATGCACCTGCGTTACGTTCAATTAAACCACAACAAACAGTGACACACTTATTTTTATAAATGACGTGAGTTTTTGAGTCATTTTATCTGATCAATGATTGGCCTCTGAATAACCAATTAAAATTTGTAAACAGGCGCACTGCAGGTGATGTTAACAGATGTTTTGACACAAAAAAACCCAAACATATAATGTGTATCATACAGTACAGCTGTTTGAAGGCATCTGCAAAGTTCCACTGATTTATTCTTTTTTTACCGGTCTAAAAGTCTCCATAATAAATGTTGCTGATGGTTACAGTGTAAACTTTACAGTTTACAGCTGGGAATTTGCCAGAGGCAGCAAACCTGTGGAATGGTTCCCATCACAAGGGCGGGGATGTCCTCTTTGTTATAACCAATCGCAGACAAGCCGTCTTCCACTGCCATGTCATACAAGAATGTCCTCAGGGTGTCTGCCAGCACATGCCCAGCATCTTCTTTCTTCACATTTTTTATATCAGCACCTGACCACACACACACACACACAAAAATATATATATACACACACACAGACATTAATAGGCATGTATTAAACTCACTGTGAAACCAAACCCTTCATTTTAACCCTTAAAATGACCTTCATTTTGATCTTAATTTCCAATATAGGAAATGAAGGACAATTAAGTCTGACTAAGTGGTAAAACTACTGAATATTACCCCATTAAATTTACCCCTTACATAACAAATCCTCCTAAATTAATTTAAGATTAAAACGCTTTACACAACCTTAAATCAAATTTTAAAACCCTCAAGGGGTTTGGTGTATTTTCAGGGGTAAGTTAGGGAAGGACTCACATTTTAAATACACTGTGTTTCATAGTGACAATCCCCAATGATATAGTTTAGTATCACAGTTCAAAAGCCAGCTAGTTTAAAGTAAATTAACTGATAATTACACTAATATTAGTGACTCATGTAGATGTTTGGTAGATTCTCATGTTTTGTCTAACTTTAAGTGGAACAGAACATTAAAGTAAATGTAATCGATTCTATTACATTCTCCCCAAACCTGACCACACCTTCAAGACAAAAGCTAACCTGAACACTAATGTTGCTGACAAACCACATATCCATTCACACTTGCATCCAGTGAAAAGGTTTTTGCACCCCATCTTTTCCCTGTTCGTCAGACCAGCCTTTATCCAATCACTGTTCAAAAGTCAAACATTTTCTAACCAACTACCATCATACAGGCTTTACCACATGTTCAGTGTGGGCACATACTTTACCCAGTATCTCTGCTGCCTCTAGGTGGCGCTCCGGGCACATAGGGGCAGTGAAAGCAAAGACAGCAGGAGAGGTGAGGACCACAGAGAGGCCATGAGGCTTAGAAAATCAAACACACAAGAAATCACAACAGGTTACACATTTTCAAATCTGTATTCAGTGCATTTCAGTACATTTAGAATGAATGAAGGCTGGACTTTAGAAAACATTACATCAAATGTGTACTTTCTGGATAAGCTTTAGTGTTAAAACTAGGGCTGGGAATTTTACACGTTAATTAGATTAATTAATCACAGAAATTTATTTTTAACACAATTAACGCTTTAAGCTCTGCCACTAGTTGGCAGACGTGTAGTACTTCAATTCAGGACCAAAAATACGTCATCTTCCCATCAAATCACTGCTGCGTGAGCAGCCAGAGAGCACTTCAGCTCACAGCGCATGAGGAAGTGTGTGAGATTTGGAAGAAAAAAATGCCAAAATGGCTAATAAACAGTTGTCCTATGATGTCTTGTGAATGTTTTTTGCCGATTCTGACTCTGTGGGGGGATATTTGCCTTTTGGAAAAGACGCTCGTGCGTCTCCCGGTTCAACCTTGAGGCCGTGCAAGGAGAGAGTGACCTTACCACTAAGGGGTGGTCCACGCTGTAGCCTTCAGCTTTGTGGGTCTTCACATTACCGGCAATAGGGTACGACATTCCATGGCTTAAACAAAGGAACAATTTTCAGAACACTACTGTGTAAAGATTAAATCAACTAATGGTTTCCTTAATCAACCACTAATGTCTGAAATGAGTACATCAAATTTAAACACCAAAGTTAAACGGGCAAATAAAATTAACAACGCTAACCTTGGACATTGGGGCAAAATTTTACTCAGTACTCAGTCCTGAAGATAAGTTAACAAATACAGCCATCAGCCATTACATTAAAACCACCTGCCTAATATTATGTTGGTCTCACACCAAAACCCAGAGAGGCATGGACTCCACAAGAACTCTGCAGTTCTGAGCAATTCTGGCTGGGTGGTACTTGTCAATATCGCTGCCTAAT
>JBBKCR010000038.1:24518295-24530243 GCA_037577295.1 Ladigesia roloffi
GGCACTCAGACTCAAATGGGGGGCGTCAGTTTTATTAATTACACATTTTAAGCATATACAATAAAGACTTTATTAATTTGGACACGAAATAAGATATAACAATATAGTCATGAAATTATTAGAAATAATTAGGCGAAGCAGCATCTGGTGCTCTGAGTACTTTCCCTAATGTCGGCATGTCATTTCCATAGCAACCTCTGTAAACATACGTGACCCGGTAGTCGGTCTCCTGTTTACTCAGATAGGGCCAAATATGTTGAAAGACATAAAGATGTTCTTTTTTTCTTTTTTGGTCTTAGATGAAAGAAAATGTCTTCAAAATCAATCTCCCAAAGTTTCATCTAGAAAATAACTGTGGAAATGTACGTTAATAAAAATAAACGCTGTTTTCGCTCGTTTCAACCGAGAAATTTCCCTGCACTCCGGGTCTCCTCCAGAACGTCACAATCTCAAATGTCCTAATATGGTGTTCCCCGATCGCATTAAACTGCTTAAATCACGCTTCATTAAGAGTCATTAAGAGGCTCATGATGAGTTCAGGGGGCGTTCGTTCAAAAAAGGTTGAGAACCATTGCTCTATATAGACAAAAATATTGGCACATATTGCTTCTTAATTATTTAATTCAGGTGATCTCTTACTTCAACTGAAGGGCAAGCTTAAGGCTTACATTAAGACAATTTGGACAACACTATGGTTCAAATTTTGTGGACAAAGTTTGGGGAAGAACCTCTTCTGTTTTTGCATGACTTAACCATAACCCTAACAAGATCCTTAAAGACATATTTGGATGAGTTCAGTTGACAGTCCTGCACAGAGCCCTGACCTCAGCCTCATCCAGCACCTTTGGGATGAACTGGAATGGATATTGCATGTTAGGCTTTCTCGTACAACATCAGTGACTGATCTCAAAAATGCTCCTCAGAATAAACTGGCAAATTCCAACATTTTATAGAGAGCCCTCCAAGAAGAGTGGAAGCTCTTATATCTGTGAATTTGTCCATATAGTTTATGTCCTGTTATGTTCTCACTCAAACACCTAATCACATACCTGTAGACACAAACATTTTTCTCTTTTCTGCAGGGTTTATATCGTTTGTGGTGGAGCCGTTGTTCGTGGAGTGGGCTCGTTTCTCAGATACGCCTCTTTCTCGTATTATGCTGGGTCACATGGCTTCCAACAAGTACAATTGGACCCACCGACCACAGGATGACCTGAGCAAAACCCCCCAGAGCACATCCTCCAAAACTCTACCTCAGGGTGACCTGGGGTCATGACCTCTTTGTACACACGCACACATGACCACACAAAATAAACAACATATACTGTACCTATGCCAAGGAGGGTAAGAGACTGAAGAGCTGCCAACTCCCATGAATACACACACACTTCCACAGACACACAAACAAGCCTGCACACACTCTTCACTTCATTAAACCACTAATATTTCTTAATATTTCTTATTTTTAATGTAATTTATTGTATTTAATATGCGTTTTCCTTCCTAAACCTAGAGCAATACAGAGATACCTCACACTGCCTGTTCTTCCAGTGCTCCTCAGTATGCTTCTGTTTAATTTATTTTGTATATGAAAAAGTGGAAACAGTTGAAGGGAAAGGAAACCATCATACACACACACACACACACTTTCATGTGTTTATGCTCTTCTTGAACTGATGTGCCATTATACTGTATTCAATACTGATCTGTACGAGTGATGACATGCATGTTACTGTTGTTCCATACTTCATCTCACCTGGTTGTCACACTCTCTCCACACACATGCATTATTATGCATGCGCACACGCAAACTGAAGTAAGAGCACTGATGCATTTAATGACATAAAACCAGTGTGTTTGTCTTTACACTGTGAACTGTGAGCAAGCTGCTCACAAACACACACAGCACAGCACAGCTAAGCACATAAGCACTAGTACTTCTGTTCCTGCTAACACAAACACACGCAAATGCCCTATATGTTTGGGCATGTAGTGGTCATATTTTAATACACACTCAACTGAAATTTAGTGTAATTTTTTACTTCTTGTCTGCCTGCGATGAGGGTTTGCCTAGAGAAATTGCAAGCTGGCTTCTAAACATCATTTGTAGGATGACAGAGAGGTATTACATATCCCACTGAGCCCTTATAACTTCTTTATAAGTCTTTATACAGACAGCGAGTTGAACCCCTTTACAGCAGTGTTTGTAAAGATAGTGAGGTCCAGTGATTTATTGCGCCTTATAAAGATGAAATATTCTCAGTGAGCTCTAAAGCTCGTAAGAGGGAGAGCAGTTTAGGAACGAAGCTTGTCTTTAAGCTATGCACTAAGCTGTGTGACCAAACCTTTGTCACCTAGAGATCTCAGCCTTTTTCAGCAGCTGCTTGCCTTTAGCGAGTGACTTTTTTTTGTTGTTGTTGTTCTTTTTCCAGGTTGACACATTCAACATTTATTTGACATGCTCTTTTCCCAAATAGTCTACACTTGGTTTGCCCCTGCCATTAGAAGCTATAAATAGTGGTTTAGGATTAGTTTTATCTTTTTGGTCCATTTTTAAGGACAGTGGCCATACTAGCTCAGATCCATCTTACACACTTAATACACATGAACGTAGGTTCTCCAAAACATTTGCATTTCTTTCTCCTGACAAGCGCTAGGAGGCTGAGGTTGATTTGAGAATGTTGTTTTCCATTTTGTGGGAAGTTTTTTTTTTTTAATACAAAAAACTTTTAACAAACCGAAGGAGAGTCATTTCTAACATTTTGCCAAAACTGATTTTGATACATGCCCGTTGTGGTAACATTTTCTTAAAAAAAAAAATAAACAAAATAAATATTTGACATTGTGTCCTTTATTGTTGCACATTTTACAAACTCAAATGTGGTGTTGTAGCATGTTATCAATGGGTTAATTCAGTTGTTTTTTTTACTTTTAATTTATATATATATATATATATATACAGATTTTTTTATTACAGCAGTGCATGTACACACATATTGTCTGTGAAATATATATTAAGCATAAAGACATTTTTAAATGTAACTATCATTATTAGAAACGCCATTAGATTGACAGAATTTAAGTAATAATTATAATAATAATAATAATTTGTATTTATAAGAGCCTTTCATGACTCTCAAGGTCATTTCACAGAAGTGGTGGGTTAGAACTTCCAGGAATGGCAGTCAATACTGTACATACTGCACAAATGACCTACCACAGGATCACACATTCAATAAATGGACAAAATAATAGGGTATTAAGGGTTTGGGTTAGGCCCTTTAATTTCAGTACATCATAAATGCTGTAGAGAATGAATGGGCACAAGTTCCCAGTAAAATTCTCCTAAACCTTGTGAAAACCTTCCAAAAAGATATAATATGCAGTGAGTAATCAATAAAATGCCACCTATTTAGAGTCAGTTTTTATAATGTGTTCATATTCTCAATATTTCTATCATTTAACCCCTTGTAGATACAGTGTGAAACTAGTGCAAGATGGTTCCATGCCAGGGAATACCTTTGAGGGGCATATGCTGAAACTGATAAAAGGGCACCCCACCCCTCCAGGAGTCCCTCCAACATTCACATCAGGCTCTACGTGTGCCAGTAAATGGGCTGATACTGATACTCATTTGTGACAGTTCAGTAAAATGTCACTTTAAAATAAATTTGCAAAAAAAAAGGTATGCAATGATACTTTTGTCGAACTTTTCCGCCACACAAAGTCAAGGTATACTGACTGTCTTACCATGTCTTCCACTCCCAGGGTTATGTGATCTTTAGAAGTCAAGTTTTATGGATCTTTGAAAGGGTGCATTTGCATTATTATGGCATTATCATCACATCAGTAGAAACGGACACTATGACAATATGATCTTTATCGCATTAATTTCTGAGACAATTTATCGTCCAGCAAAATTTGTTATTGTTACAGGCTTATTGCTAATTTACAATCTTATTGTTATTTAGCATGCATGCTAACATAACTGAATAGTAGTTTTCCATAATTTCTGATGGAAAACGACTTATTTGAATGCAATAATTAAAAATTTTTCAAACATATTTAAATACATGTTTGTTTTTCAGACATATAATAAATAACAGATATAATAGATATAATCCTGTCTTACTGTAGACCAGACATTTTTAATGAAATACATGGGCGTGGCTGCACAGCATAATGAAACACTAACTGATGATACTCTGTGAAAATTTGGTTGTGCTTGCATACTCATGACAGGGCTAGAGTGGCAACTGTGCGTTCTGGAAAAGTCAGCTGGATTTTTTCTTCTTTGTTTAGCATAAATAACTCTATAATTTATATTTTAATGCATTTTGTTTTCTCCTCGTTAGGCATGCAGCCATGCTGCAGCCAGGCCTCAGCCATAGTTCAACTTTTCCCTTACTGCTTTTTTTGTTTAAAAAATATATTAATATATTATTCAGTTACAATGTTCTGTTGAAAAGAAAGTGTTAGATGATAAACTTTGTTAATTAAACTATATTCTGAATGTTTTATTTTTTTAAATTAAATGTCTTGAAAATAACATTTGTGAAACCTTAAAGCCAGTATTTGCCTCCTTTGCCTGTTATTGACATAAGCATGTACTTGCATTTTAAAATATAAAAACAATTATAGAAGTATTAAATGGTGTAAATTTGTGTAAAAATAGTAAATGGTGTAAATTTTAGCCAAAACATTTTGCCAAAATAAATTTATATTAACTATATATTTTTTTACTATTTGAAAAATATATTTTGTGGGATAAGGTATATAGCCCAGTTGCCCAAAAACTATAGCCTGTTAAAAACCCATAATGGACAAACAATAGTGGGGCCATGTATGAGCCCAGTGAGTTTGCCCAATTTTAGCCCATTTTAGCCCCATTAGGGATCCAGGTAGGCTCCCACAGGTGGGGCCACCATGGAGCCTGGGGACAAACGTTCATGGGGCCCTGTGGGGCTGCCCAAATGGGGCCCTTCATAAACCCACATGGGCCCCACATGGACATGTTATCTGCGAAGTACGCTAGTATGACCATGATGGCATCCTAGATGCGTAGAGTGATTTTGGTGTAACAACAATTTATAGTAAGTTATTTAATTTTATTACCAATAAAATCAATTTAACAAGAGACTGCGCCACATTTTCTCAAAATAAATGGTGCAGTCCTACCAGAATAAGACCATAATAAGATGTAATATAGTGTAGCATGACTATGATGAGACTGTAGAGGTGTGTAATGATTTTGGTGGTATTAAACTTGATAGGAGCAAAGTTATTGAATGTTATTCGGAATAGAAAATATTTTTAAATAGACTAAGGTGCATTTCCCCAAACTAAGATTTGTAATATGACCATGAAAATATTCTTAAAGCCTATAGTGATTTTGGTGGCTCTTCACTCTTTGGAAGTGAAGTTATTGACATTATCCTTTTTAATTTTGCTCTTTGCAGACGGTCCCTAAGATCTCTTCTGGCGGCGGACTGTACATAGGGAGCAATGTCGTCCGTATTTCTTTAAATACATCATGTTATAACGAATATCCGGTTGCAGCTTATTATGTACCTTACCGCTTTTGAATAAACCAGATTTATTAAGTTCGAATCTGTCCATTTATTTCCAATTTTACTGAGCTTGATGCAAAATGTCCAAGCTTGGGTGTAGCTTATCTTAAAAAGCTGCCGTTGATTGGCTGGACCCAGGGAGATTCGTCCAATCAGATGCGGACGCAGCCCTTCTCTGGGAGAGGATGCTGAGGTCACTTGTCAATTAATTTTGATCATCGCGTCTTTATTACGATCAATTTATGGATTGATGGATACAGATCCGATAATGTTTACTGGTACACCGTATGGAGAATTATACAAGAAGTAGTGATGGTCGGTGATGCTATTTTCATAGCTGTGTTGTTGTGTTTGGGCGATTAATGTTTTTTTTTGTGCCAGGATGCAGGGCGGCAAACAGAATCTTTCTGGATACTGACGGCTGTTGAACCGAGTCCATGGCCTTAGCTGGTCATTTGTAGGTGAGAAATAGTGGTAGAATTAAACTGACAGTGGATTTGGCGGGATGGGCGAGGAGGCTGATGCTCTAGCCGTGGTGAACCAGCTGAGAGATTTGGCGGCGGACCCCCTGAACCGGCAGGCGATCGCGGAAGATCAGGGCTGTCTACCCGGTCTCATTCTGTTTCTGGACCACTCCGACTCACAGGTGGTCGCCTCAGCTCTCCAGGTGACAGTCGCAAAAACATGCGTACGTGTAATATGCATAGGCTGCTATACGCACCAATCCTCACGTTACTATTGGTGTATTACACAGCATATTGCAACATTACACATATAACCAAATTGTTTAATCTTTAAATGAACGTGTTAGTGTTACCTGCTGTATTTATTTTTTGCATTAACACTACCTAAGTCACTCATTTTGCACTGATTCACTAAATCTTTACACACATTAGTGTAAGCGTGTTATTTGTTACAGTGTTCCTGCCATTGTGTTGCATTATTGCTTACTGCCTTTTTTCTATAGTTTTGTGTTTTTATTCTCTCTCGTTGCACTGATCATGCTAATAACACAAGAATTTCCCTCAGTATAAAAGTTCTTTCTTAGCTTGTGGGACAAAATCCATGGATATAAATGACATCACATACGGTTGCTTACTGTTTTGTTTGTGTCTGCGTGTGTGTTTGGTTGAAGGCTCTGCGCTACCTGGCAGAGTGTCGTGCGAACAGAGAGAAGATGAGGGGAGAGTTTGGGATGCTGCTGAGTCTTCAGAACATACTTGAGAAGTGAGTGACGCTGGTAATAAATGTCATTATCTTCAAGGTTCAAACGCTATATGTCATGTCACAGGGTGGCCACTAGGGGTCCCCCTTAGCTCAATTTTGATTTAGTTGTACCCTTTTATCACACCAGTCTCTGATTAGAGAGAATGACAAGAAGCAGGTGCTGGTGTGATCAAAGGTAATGGGGTCTCAATTTGGATTGGGTGGTTTGTAGAGCTGTAACGATACACTGAACCCACGATTTGGTTCATTTCACAATTTTTGACTCATGATTTGGTTCGAATTGCGATTCATTTGCAGTGAAGGAGAAGAAAGGTTCTGAGGCACCATGTGAAATGTACATTATATGGACAAAGTATATGAACACACCTGTTTTCATAGTTTGGGCTAGACTCCATATTGCCAATGAAGGGCATATCCAATGAAGGACAACATTCTGGACAATGCCATTCTGTCAAATTTGTGGACACAGTTTGGGGGTGGCCCATTTCTATCCCATCATGATTGTGCCCAGTGCAAAAAGCAAGGTCCATATACACATGGCTGGACATGTTTGGTTTGGAAGAACTTGGCCCGCAGAGAGCACTGACCTCAACCTTGGCCACAGGGTTTGGGCAGAACTGAAACAAAGATTGCGAGCCAGGCCTTTCCACATCAGCAACTGGCTTCATAAACGTAAGTATGGGTCAAAAAACAGGCCTGCTGGGCACTTCGATTGGGCACTGCTTCCTCTACCTCTACAGGGTCTCCAGCCAGCTATGTACTGGCTATTCTCTCTGTCATCTCTAAATAAAATTAATAATAACAAATGTAGCATGTCTGGGTAGTGTATTGCATTAAGAATTTTTTACACTTTGTATTGAATCATATACATTACTCTTAACACTTATAATTCATAAGTAAATCAGTTACTGTTGTGCTCTAATTGTGTAGTGAAGAAAACATGACACAACCGATAAAAATCTAAAATAATATTTTAGAACCATGTAAAGACAATTTTGAAGATGACAAAAAATTACAGATGAGCAATACTAGAGTAAATTTAAACATAAATGATCAAAATCAAAATTTAAAATCTAAATGTTAAATTTCAAATGAAATGTTACCTCTAACTCTAAATGTGAAATCTAAATCTAAATGTTGCTTTTACAAAAGAGGAGGGATATACTAATTGGCCACGCCCCATGATTACAATTGTCTGTTACTTTTTCAGGGGGCTGGCCTGTGCTGTGATTTCCCCTCACCAACATGGAGGATTTGCCTTTAATTATCTCAAATGTAAATGATAAATATGAAATATATATCTCACACTCTAAGTGAGAAACTTCACAGTTAGATAGGGCTCAGTGACCTCTTTCCAACAACCATTCCTTTAACAAAATAGGCCCGGTGTTCCGGAGTTATTATCCAAAAACAGATCACGTGCCCGGGTGTACTTTAGTTTCCCATGGAAATTACTCAAGGCTTTTCTAGGCAGGGCAACCATCAATCTCTGTAAAACTTAGATAGGGCTAAATGAGGTCTTTACAAACACCTGTTGTTTCTCATTAACCCCCCATTTTTATAAACATTAAGATTAACATTTAACATTCAGATTTAACTCTTAATCTTTAAATTTACATGTAACATTTCAATTTACATTTAACATTTCGATTTACATTTAACATTTAAATGTAACATTTGTATTTAGATTTAACATGTAACTTTAACATTTAACAATTACACGGCAAGAAATTGTATGAAAACATAACACTATTTGATTAAACCTTTAGCTAAAAAATTCTGAAAACTGTGTGAGCATTGTGCTAAATTATGAAAAAATGACACCTCAATATTTGTGAAGCTGTTTTTACAAACGGCACCCTATACCTTTTAGTTAAGTTTGTAAATACTAACCCTCGTATTTACAAAAAGTTTGATAAGAATCAAAACATGTTATAATCTAGATTTGTTGTTGTGTGATTCAGATACAGGCTGAATGATATCTAATTGGAAATCTCTTAATTGCTTTGAAGGAAGTTAGCATAGAAAATTTATGATTGATAACAGATTCCAAGTATTTAATGGACCAGACAAAAACCAGGTCTGTCCTTTAAGTTAAAGTGAATATAGCATAATATCTGTCATGCCATTCCTCAGGGTGCAGCGAGGCAAAACGAAAGACACACATTATATTAAAATGTTTAATTATTTACTGCCATATACCTTTTAACCAACTGTATTGAACCATATCTTAGGCTGTCAACTTAAGATTTAAAATCCGTGATGGAAGGGCTAATAAGAGGGCTTATCAAAAATTATTACTTTAAAGTTGAATAGAACATGTTTGCCACACATTTCTATGGAGGAAAAAATATGTGTTGGTTATTCTTACCTTCTCAGCCAGCCCTGCACCTTGTTTACTGAAAAGCAGTAACTGGGCTAAACTGAAAGCCATAAGAAAGGTTTAGAAATGGTTACAAAAAATATTTTTCTGTGTGGTCTAAAGGATAACGACGCCGGGGGAGACACGGCTGCTGGCATCGGAAGTGTGTGAGTTGTTGAAGAGTGGGGGGGAAGCAGACGGAGGAGAGGATGAGAGGGATGGAGAGATGGCCTCCTGCAGACGCAAAGCCCAGTTTTTCCTTGGCTCGTCCAACAAACGTGCTAAAACTGTCATACTGCACATTGACGGCCTCGACGATTCGGTGTGTGTGGACCAATTTCCATATTTTTATAAAGTGACTCTCATTTAGCACATTATATGTACAGAAGTATTGGGACATTGATCATAACAAACAGGGACTTTAATGACATTGCATTTAAATACACAGACTTTAATGTTTAGTTGGTCTCTTAGCATGCAAGAATTACAGTACAGTCTATCCAGGGGTAACATTGGTATTTAAATTAAAGCTTTGCAAAAGTTTAATGTAAAGCATAGAGTACGAACATGGGTTTACCTTTACAATTTATTTAAGGGTAAAGAGATTAAAATGGTAAATTTGGGGGCATTTTTAGGGTTTACACTATAATATATATAAAATATATATATAACAATAACATTTATTTATTTTGTGCATTCAGGAGCGCAGATCTCTCTGTGAGGAGGCTTTACTAAAGATTAAAGGTGTGATCAGCTTCACTTTCCAGATGGCAGTGAAGAGATGCATCGTCAGGATCAGATCTGACCTTACTGCTGAGGTGACACATACACACACACTAACAAAATCATAAAAAGTCCAGATTTCAGATGTAATATATTTAGAAATTATCTTATTTTTCTTTGTTTTATATTTTTCTTCCTATTTTGCTGCTTCTTCTTATTATTATTAATGGAATAATACAATGACTATTTTGTAGTGCTTTATTTCTTATCATACTGCAATAATATTGGTTGCTGAAATGTATTCAACTTGTGCAAAGCCTATACAACAAGACTTAATAATTCAACACAATCAAGACCTGAAGTAGCTTCTAAATTTGGTTTAGAGCTTTCACTGCCAATGTGTTACTGATCTTTATTTGCAAACTTATTGCTGAACTTTTGGCATTTCTTTTGCAAATGTGTTACTGGCCAGTTTTGTTTCCCGAATTTGCTCTCTTATTGCTTAATTTCCTGACCCATTATTGCTCTCTGTTGGTCAATTTGCCTGACCTAAAATGACAGTAACATACATAATGCTCACTTGTCTCTGGTTAGACTCTGGGTACTGCGATTGCCTCCACTAATGTGCTGAAGGCCCAACAGGTGTTGAAAGGAGAGAACGGTGATGAGGTAAAACACCAACACCACTAATAGCCTTATATGACTGTTGACCAGGTATTTAACACAATATCTTTATCAGCAATAGAGAATATCAAAACTTTGAAGCACAACGCTCTTTTTGTTGGTGGGGAACTGATGTTGATCCGTGAGCTAGATGGTGGAATAAGACATTTTAAGCAGTCTGCCCCCTGTTACTGAGGGAGCAGACATTAGACAAAATGTCTCTTTTTGTAATGACAGTCTGATGGTCAAAAGTATGAGGGTAAAATTACCAAATTATACCAAAATTAAAAATTAAAAAAGTGGAATAAGTACACTTTATGGACAAAAGTATAGGGAAGGTTGACCATTACCCCATCATTGACTTTAATTACATTGTATTAGACACATCACTAGTCAGTGGCCGTTAGATACCCTTGAGGAACTAGAGGGTTGGAACATCTTGTTTTGCTGAACACACACCTGGCCCTTCCCCTCGGCCAGCGTTTTACACCACCCATGCAAGAGGCCACTGGGGGTTAAGAAAAAGGGACCTTTGTTTTTACTGGGCTTGTGGTCTCATCCCTGAGATCTTGGCTTGCCAGGGATGATGAAATTATTATTAACAGGTGTTTTATGTTTAGTATTAGTTTAAAAGCCTACTTAGTGTTGCTTTAGTAGTCACCCGCATTCATCCCTTGATTGTGTTCGTGTAGGTACTTCCTTTTATGTTTGTGTTTCAGCCATTGTGCTATTTATATGGGTTATCCATAAAGAAAGCAAAAGCAGCATGTGTGCCTCCTGCCTAGATGAACCTAGTATGTGACAGATGAACGGACACAGC
The DNA here is from genome assembly GCA_037577295.1 of Ladigesia roloffi. Lineage (NCBI taxonomy): Eukaryota > Metazoa > Chordata > Actinopteri > Characiformes > Alestidae > Ladigesia > Ladigesia roloffi. Next base: position 24,529,661 of record JBBKCR010000038.1, read on the forward strand.
AGATTTTGCCGCGGGTATGTGGGAACCTGTGGCCAACCAAGTGAGTAGGACCTGCTGACCCTGGCATGTGGGCCAACCGACCAGAGCGATAAGGCACAACCCACAGGAGCTGCTGATATATATTAGCTCAGAGAAGGAAGGGGAAAGAGGACAAACCAAAAATTTTGTTTCTGGAGGTGTTCATGGACCTCTTCATCTCCAATCGGTCTAAGAATCCACAGAGGAGAAAGTAGTCACCAAAGCTCCAGATCTGGTCCTCCAATCGGCTGCCCACTGTGTCCTCCCAGGTATTTCCAGGGTTCCGCATGTAGTGTAGACCTGCAGAACCATGGAGTAGCAAAAACGGTGGCCCCACAGCAGCTGAGAGGGAGAAAGAGGCTACAAGGCAGAATCCATGCACTACTGCCCTTGGGGAGGTACAGCAGGGCGGTTCACATCAGCAATGAAAATTTGATGTTTATTTGCTTACCCCCAGGGCATCCAAGTCGAAGGTGTCTTTGTTTCCACAGCAGAACACAAACGCAGATTATTAGCTTTAGCCGTAGCAGTCTGGTAGTCATTTAATGGACGTGGATGGGCGTCA
>JBBKCR010000038.1:24538827-24550152 GCA_037577295.1 Ladigesia roloffi
TGATTTTTTTTTGTTTATTATTTATTTATTTATTTCCACACCAGGTGTGTGTGAGTGTGTGAGTCTGTGTGTGTGTGAGTGTGTGTGTGTGTGTGTAGCTTAATTTGTAATATTATTTATAACACAACTAACTTTAGTAGTTTTTATAAAATACAGCAAGAAAGTGTCACTCAGGGCATGAAGTAAAAAAACTCAGATGACCGGCAGACAGGGGGGGGGTGAGATAGAGAGAGAGAAAGAGAGACGGAGGGAGAGAGACGGAGAGAGAGGTAGATAGAGCTAAATATGTTAAAATATATATTTTTTAAATCTCGATATGCGCTAGCTTGAAAACGAAACTAAGGCTACTGTGAGATAGAGAGAGAGAGAGAGAGAGAGAGAGAGAGAGAGACGCAGAGAGAGAAAGAGAGACGGAGAGAGAGAGAGAGACAGAGAGAAAGGTAGATAGAGCTAAATATGTTAAAATATATATTTTTTCAATCTGGATATGCGCTGGCTTGAAAACGAAACTAAAGCTACTGTTCAACACGGACGCTACACGTGCGCGCTCACACACACGCGCTGACACACACGCGCTGACAGACGCCACTGCACGCAGACACAGTCAGTTACCCAATGAGAATTATTATTCAATCCGAGCACGGATATTAATTAAAATTAATCGAATAATACTCGTACCCGGCCAAAATGCTTTATCCAAACCGGATACTCGTTTCAGCCGAGTATCCGGCTCATCCCTATTAAATATTATATTTTTGTCCATTGAATCTGCATTTTGATGTTGCATGTGAGACTGGTGTGGGAAGAAATGACAATAGACTTTGAAAACCTATGTGTGCAATACACTTCTACACAATTCATCACTTTTGCGGTATTCGCGGCACACACAATGAAATTTTATTCACAAGACTGCAGCATTTCATTTACTGAGAGAGCAAAAAATAGCTTCTGGTGTAACAATTATCAGAAAGAAGGTAAAAGAGAAGCGCAATGCCCAACTCTGTCAGACCAGATGTGCAGTAACATCTCAGCAGTGACAAAAGCAAACAAACACACAGTCCACCTCCTTCATTTCAACATGATACAGCACATTACACATTTCTCCTTTATACCAGTCAGATAATGAAACAATTTCTTGTAACAAGTGGGCATGCTGAATTTCAGGGGAATGTATGAAGCTCATTTAACAAAAAAAAAAAACTTGGGTGGTCTTAAGTGTTTCCTTGGCCTGGTGTAAGTTATGCTTGGCCTGATGTTAACACTTTATTATTGTATTTGTCTGTGTCTGTCCCAAATTGTTAAACAGAATTTACATAAAGCTGAGATTGAAAGATTTTCAGGTCGATGGTCTGAAAATTGATGATTTTATTTTATTATTCTTTGGCTTTTTTTGACAATTTCCTCATATCCAGTTGCACTTACAAGCTAGAAATCCACCAAACACATGATGCCACCAACACTGGGAGGGTAAATACTAGAAGGTGCTTCCTCCAAATCACAATATTAATTTCCAAAGTTGAGTGATTGGGGAGAGGGAGGGCCCCCCAACCCAATCAAAAGAGATAAAGCCAATTATGCTGACTTGGAGTTCCAGACACTAGAGATTAAATTTGCGATCTCACAAGAAATGACTTGCTTGAGTGTAGGGGTCTGCATGGGACTGACTTTTTGTCACACTCCTGCACACCCGCAAGTTTCTGTCCTGCTCCCGCCCGCTCCTGCAAAAATGTATAATATTTCCACCTGCATCTGTTATGTTTTGTCCCGCTCCTGCCCGCTGAATCCCGCAAGCAAGGCCGCTGGAGTAAAGGTTGGGCCAAAAATACCTCCTGATGTATTTAATATCTTTCTCTCTCTCTCTCCCCTACTTTCTCTCTCCCTCCTTTCTTCCTCTCTGGGTCGACCTGAGGAGGACGGGTTCCCCTTTTGAGTCTTGAGGGTGTTTTTCTTGCCTCTGTCGCCTTCGGCTTCCTCACTAGAGTCTCGGACCTGGACTCTGTAAAGCTGCTTTGTGACAACCTGGTTGTAAAAAGCGCTATAGAAATAAAATTGAATTGATTTGAATTTTAAATGCTCTAATATCTTGGCTTGTAAATATTAAATATGTTACGAAATGTATTTGTTACTGTACAGGAATTTATGAAACATTGGCTATATTATGTGGACACGACTCAGAGTCCAACAACATTTTTAACTCGACTACAGACCTGAATTAAAAATATCTAAGCAAGCACTCCCATTCTGCCGCCTGACGTCCCAGAGATTCCAGTGCAATGCAAACATCCGTAAGTTTGGTCGCCTTATTACACATGTTTTTCCCCACATAAAACAAACTCTAAAAGGAATTCAAGGAAAATGTATACTTTGCAGGAGTCCAGAGAACAATGTCTTTGTCCCGCTGCCACCAACCCATAGCTCTACTCCCGCCCGCGTCCCATGGGTCCTGCGGGAATCTTGTCCCATTGCAGACCTCTACTTGAGAGCCTGTGTGTATTATCTTAAAACCTATTGTTTCAAACCAAGTTCTGCTGTGAATGTACTTGATTTGAACTGATTTAAATTTGTATAAACTGTGCTCTCTGTCCCTGATCAGCATCAATTTGTAATATTTTATATTAAATGGTTGGAACATTAGGTTCAGAATGACTTAATGAGACTAACTTAAAATGTATTATATTTAGTCAATTTTTTTGGTATAACCTTCCCATCTCAGTGATGTAATGCAATGTCTCACTGTATTTCTAAATAACTTATATTTGGAGATGATTAAACAAACTCAGAATGGCGAAATAGATTATGTGTCATAGTTCTAGGTGAAAAATGAAATGCACATTCATATATACACATAAAGACCTAAAACAACATAATTAATATACTTCAGACACTTAAAGAGAAATCTACATCTTCTTATAGCAGGAGAACACTGTCTGCACTACAGGTTCAGAACACATCAAAGAGGAGACAAAGAGTTTAGAGTGAGAGTGAGAGCTGTAACTGTATATACAACATTCAGCGAGAGAGAGAGGAGTGTTGAGGCTGGCTGAGAGAGGACAGAAGAACATACTTGATAAGGAGAGGCAGAAATAATTAACAGAGAGAAAAGTGAGAGAAATATAGAGTAGGCGAGAGAAGACAACAAAAGTGAAGGACATTTTCTGTCCTGCTCTTCCATTTATCACTGAGGGAGGGCTTTGAGGATGGCGTTTACCTCCTCTGCTACTGCTGTCAATGCAAACTCGAACTGCTCCTGAGACAGACATACAAAAAAAACATTAGTGCCTTTGTGGAAGGACCATGGCAGTCTTACTGAATATTTTTATTCAAACCGTAATTTCTTCAAACCATAAGCTTTCAAATTTTTCTCATTTTTCTTTTCTTCAAGATTATGTACTATATAATTCTTATATATGCACATGTATGCACAATTATACAGTATGTATTGTATATTTAAACTATAGTAATTATCATTTTATTTATTTATTTATTATTTATTATTTATTTATTTATTCTTTTCCATGGTATTTATGGTGGCTTGAACACACAAATGTGGTCGGACATGACCAGCATGTGTCTTTTTCTTGCCTACCTTTCCCCTCATCAACTTCTATTCTTTTTTTACCCCATTCAAATGAATACAGATTCAGGTTGCTATTTAGTTTATAGGTAGTTGCTACAGTGTAGGACATGGTTGGTAAAAAGTGTCTAGATGGTTGCTGTGCTATACAATGTGGTTACCAGGGTGTTGCTAGTTGTTCACTATGGTGTAGAAGGTGGCTGCGAGATAGGCTCTAAGCAGTTGCTGTGTTGTAGGAGGTGGTTTCTTAGTAGTTTTTAGGCAGTAGCTCTGGTGTAGAATGTGGTAGCTATGGAATATCTAGATGGTTGCGATGGTATGGTGGTTGCTAGGGTGTTTTGTGTCTGTGCCTACTTTTGTTTGAACCATGCCAGGTCTCTGATCTCGCAGGTGCTCCAGTGTAGCAGCAATATCGATCTCTTTAGCGCCTACACAAACACACACATTAAACATACATAAGTCAAACACACCCTCTCTCTGGGGATTTTGATATAAATGATCAATGTGAGATTAAATTTGCTCTGACTAAGAGAAAATTGTCAGAGATAACAGACAATAATGACCAATGACTCTACTAATCGATAAATAATGTACATTATTCTTAGGTTTGAGAAATGGCACAGTTCCAACTTTGAGACATGCATTATGCCCACTAATACTGTGTTTTTTTAGATGATCAGAACGCGAGTTTTGATCACTTGAAGTTTGGAATTATGTGGGTGAGTCACTCTAGCAGTGAATATGGTTGAAATGAGGGCAGAAAACACACTGTTGTGCTGAAGAAAGCAAAAAGCAGCGGTAGCCATTGAAGAAAAAAGTAGGTGTGAAAGAATTCACATATAAGGGAACACAAGAAAAATGGAAACATGTTCCATAAGTGAAGGCTGAAACTTATGAAGAAACTAATATATATGTAAGTATTATTATTATTAATATAACAGTAATCCAGCGAGGCTATAATTGGCCTAGGTTGACACAAAAACCTGGAGGTCCTAAGAGCCTCACACCTGTTAGTTGGGTGAATGGCTGGCAGTGTCCTAATAGCGATACATAAACAATTATTTAAATCTGATAACATGACACCCACAACAGTTCAGTCATTTAAGAAAGCTGTATTTGACAAGAAGTTACAATCACAGCATCTACTGAAGGATTGTTTTGATATATACCATTTAACAGATATTTTTATCCAAAGTGACTTCCATTTCACTGCAGGTGACAGTCTCCCTGGAGCAAAAATGGGTTAAGGGTCATGCTCAGAAACTCAGTGGTGTTATGCTGAAAGTAGTACTTATACCCATTACTTTCTGGTTTAGAGGCAAGCTGTTGCGGTTCGGTCAGTGGCTGTTAATGGCCACTGCTTTTTTGTTTGTTTTATTTTCCTGTTTTATAGGAATCTTATTTTGATACCTTGTTCTGTTTTGTTCTGTGTCACATGATTGGTTTGCCTCACGGTTCAGCTGTTTTGTGTTTGTTTTTCATTAGGTCGCGTTTGGTTTAGTATTTATGTCTGTCTCTGTTAGTTTCACCTCATATGCTCATCACCTCGCCCTTCCATGTGTGCTCTTTATGTTCGCCTCATGAATCCGTATGTCTTGCTCCTGCTCATTTCACGAATCCCTGTGTTTTGTATCTACCGGCCCCTGAGCCTTGTTTGGTTTCGTTTTTGTTTTGTTTTCTGAATAAACCCCTCGAATGGAACCCTGGCTGTCTGTCCTTGATTCTGACACAAGCAACCTACCCACTAGGCTACCATTACCATTTTAAGTACACTGCTCTAATCTGAGTATACTGTATATAACTACGGTAACAACAGTATGGTTAATTATAAAACACAAATGGTATAAAATAATTATAAAGTCAACAAATGTTCAAAGTGCGTTAAATGAAAAGTCTTGAATTCATACTGCATACTACCAGTGTGTATTATACCAGTGCATAATACCAGTGTGTAGTATTCTTGTTATTCACTCCCAGTGTAACAACAGGTTGCATGGAACATTTAAGTAACTTCAATCATTTTCTCCATAATAACTTACCTTTAGCCATTTTATTCAGAACCATATCAATCAATATATATGTCCCTGTCCTTCCAGCTCCATCACTGAAAGAGAAAGAGAGATGATGATGAAAACACGTTACTCACAAGACCCTTATGTGTTTGTTTGGGCCTTTGTGTGTAAGTGTGTATGTACATGTAGGTGTATATACTCACCTGCAGTGAACTATGATGGGGCAGGATCTTCCTCTATAACATTTGTTTACTTTTCTATGAAAAAAACAGGCATACACACACACACACACACACATTGTGTAAAAACATTTTCGACCCAGTCACAAATTATGTATTTTCCGAGCATCAGACCATGCACATCAATACACACAAATGTGCACACACAACCAAACACAGAGAGAGAGAGAGAGAAAGAGAGAGAGAGAGAGAGAGAGAGAGAGAGAGAGAGAGAGAGAGAGAGAGAGAGAGAGAGAGAGAGATAGAGAGAGAAAGAGTCCCATTTTATAATACAGTAAGGAAAAGGGGTAAACAGAAGAGCAAGCAGAGGTAAGAGCCCACTGGGGTAGGGAAGGGGGATTTATCCCAAGGTGCACATGGATGTGGAATCACGATTGTCAGTGATCACTTTTGTGACTATGCAACTGGGGTCAGAGTTCACAAGCTGCATCAGCACAAAAATGAAACTGGCAGCCGCTCAAACCAACAAGAGAGTGAGACAGAGAGAGTGAGAAGAAACACAGATAGAGAGAGAGAGAGAGAGAGAGAGAGAGAGAGAGAAACAGAGGGAGAGGAATAGAAGGCAAATCAGTAAGTAGGCAGTGAGAGAGAACATGAGAGAAATGGACAAGATAGAGAAAAATAACTCAAAACTCCTAGTAATTTCATTACAGTACTATGTCCCATCAGTTATATTTCAGACTTGCTAACACATACAAGCTCAGGACTAGAACACCTATCTCGTCTGCATCTGTATCAAACCAATGATTATCCAAAAGCATATGTGTATATACATGGGTCCTAAGTGACAAGACAGGCTTTGTGTCTTATTTGAACAGAAGTATACAAAGAACACACTTTTGCACATTTTATTGGTTTATGTGTTTAATTAAAAAATCAACAAAAATATTGGTAAAAACACGCTTAATCCTTGCTAGGGTCATGGGCAATGGGTGTGAACCAGGGACTCAATTAAGAAACCTTAATTCTCCTGACATGCATGTCTTAGAACTGCAGGATAAACTGGGGACCCCAAAGGAAACCCACGCCATCATGAGATAACCATGCAAACTCCATACATGACCTGGATTCAAACCCTGCAGGTGTGAGGCAACAACGGTACTAACTGCATTCTCACCAGATGTTGGTAATAACCCATCCAATCCACACATGTGAAGAAATCAAACCATAGATGTCCAAAAATTATGGACTTGAAGGACACAGGGAAAAAGAATCCAGTGCAAATTAACATCAGCTGGTTCAATCCCTGATAGCCAAAAAAAAATGTCTCATTACCCAGGTGTCACACGAGAAACATCTCATGATAGGTAAACCCAAACAGCTCTCTCAAGACATTTATCAGCCTTATTGTTGCAAAACAAACTGATGGCACCTGTTACAGAAGAATTTCTAAACTACTGAAGGTTCGAGTAAGCACTGTTGGGGCCATATTCCAGAAGTGGAAAGAGCATCATTTCACAATAAACTGATAATGACCAGGTGCTCCCTGCAAAATTTCAGACAGAAGAGTGAAAATAGTTATCAGAAGTGTAGTCCAAGAGCCAAGGACAACCTGTGGAGGGCCTCAGAAAGACCTGGAATTAGCTGGTAAAATTGTTTAAAAGCCATCAATAAGTAATGCACTTATGGGGCCCGATAATGCACACGGCGCAACATGCTTTCATCACTGGCGCAACCCATCATTGCTATATTGTCCGAACGTATCATTCATTTTTCTGCCAGAAATCTATGTTGTCATTATAGCAGAAGGCATTGCGCTGGGTGGTGCGGGACACTGGAAGGAAGGGGTGTGGTGAGGCGCATAGCACGAATTTTCTATTTTATGAGAAGTGAAAGTCATTGCGCCACTGACCAGAAAAAACCTGGTCTGTAGCCATTCGCGCATTGTTCAAAGGCTATGATATGGATGCCTGGGACTTGGAAGTGTTGACAATGCACCCACACGCAGCTTCTTTCATAAGCAGGAGCGAGCAGCGCACATTAAAAAAACTTTTTCATTTGAGGGAAAACTTTATGGAGCCCTCGAAATATAAAATTCAAATGTATATCACATACATCACACCATGATTATTGTTAAACTACATATTAATTATCAGTGATTTCTCCAATCAACTTAGTTTTGTGAGTATTATAACAAGTAACTGACGATCTATTTGACCAATAGTGCCGGACACATAGGTAAATAAATACACATTTCAAGCTAGGTTGTCAAGAACGCTGCGTCTTTACATCCAGCGTGCGCATGCACGCTTATTTCAAGGAGGTTGCAGCTAAGTAACAGCGACATGGGCAGTTAATCGTGTTTAAACTAAATCACAAGAAAGAACACACCTTTTTGACCCTATAAAATACTTTATTTGAAATAAGAACCGAGAAAACATTCAGGGAAAATCATTGCTGCTTTGGGAACCCCTCCCCTGATCGAGCCTCCATGTGTTATAAAATGCTCTGGCATTTTATGCAGATTTGTTTAAGCAATTCTTATTTAATAGAATTCTTATTCAATGTTTATTTGATTGAAAACTATTAATGTCTCATTACTGAGTTTAATGGTATCAATGATATTTATAGCACTGTTATATGGTGTTTTTGAAATCACGTGTGCAATAACAATCATATCTACACTACACTAAATAAACTCTCTTAAAATGGATAGGTGGGCTGTTACAATAAGCACCTCTAGCAAAGTGTTTGGGAGGATTCCCTCTATCTCCGAAGATCAATTGTTTCTGTGTCTTCACCTCATTCTACACAGCACGCCACTGACAATGCGTCGGTTATTTAAAGGGAGTGAGAGTGTGAACTCTGATCAGTTTATTGCTTGCTATGCCCAAGACACACCTATGACTAATTTTCTCGTTTAGGACATACCATTTGAACTATGCGCCAGGCACGATGTTTCCTGATTTTTCCTGATGCCATTATAGAGCATCGGGCTGGCCCCTCCCCCGAAGACAACTGCGCTTCAGACTTCAGACAATGCACGACTGACCGTGAAAATCAGGCCCATGGTCTCATCTGACCATACTATATTCTGCCAGTATTTCACAGGCTTGCATAAAAGGCCTGTATGCTCACTCACCATGAGAGATGCATTTGCTGAAGAAACAGTATGTTGAAGCAGATTTAAAGGTTGTGAACATAATTTAGGCAAGCCTGTGAAATACTGTGAGAATGTAGTCTTGTCAGATGAGACCAAAGCGAACCTCTTTGGATGCCGTAATACACTCCATGTTTGGAGGTCAAAAGGCACTGCATATCTTCCCAAAAACACCATACCAACAGGGAGGTTTGGAGGTGGGAACATCATGGTGTTGGGCTATTTTTAAGCATACAGCACTGATAAACTGTGACTGTTTGACCTGATTCCCTGTACTTATACATAATTTATGGATATATGTGATGTGATTTCTTTACATGTGTGGATTTTATGGGTTGTTACCGATATCTGGTGAGGATTTCAAGTCAATAGCACCTTTAGAATTATATTTACAGTAAACCCCCATGAAAAGCATTCCAAAAGCACCCACACATAATGAAAAACTGTTATTTTGATGTAGTAAAAAATACATAAAAATGGTTATTGTTATAGTGGTTTCCACTAGTGGAGCGCTGCATTATGTATTTTACTCAAACATGTACGAGTAAAAGTACTTTTCCCCTTTCAATATATTGATGTTCTGCATGTGACGTCATGCCTACCAGGACGTCCATGCTGGACGGCAGAAGCAAGTTTTAGTGCGATTGTTTTAGTAGCTAAAAAGAGATAACAGGTATCCACAGACATAGTAAAATGCATAGTTCATGCTGTTCTGTGGGCTTTTCCTGTTTTAATACATTTTGTCATGCGTGTAATATTTGTTATGTACCTAACCCTCTAAGCGCCAAAGTCACAGAAAGGCGACAAGACGACATCATTAATAAAACAGACTGTAGTTACAAATATCATGTTTGCCCTATCACTAGTTAGCAGATATGTAGTACTTAAGAATTTAAGAACAAAATTACGTCATTTTCCTGTTCAAAATTTCAGTAAATAGCAGTGGATTTGAGCCTGGTGTCATTGGTTCTGAGGTAGTCAAAAGACATTACGAGCAGCATAACTCTGCGGAACAAGCACCAATCCCTGTCAAATTTCATAGTTAGAGAGGGCTTGGTGAAACCTTTCCAGGGACCTTCCCTCGTATGCCAAAATATCACCAGAATTTTAGACAAATGCCGTTCAAATTTATGTGGTGTCCCATTACATTTTACCACCACGGACCTTCCGGGCAGCAGAACTCAGCGGTGCACCCAGACAACTTCCAACTGAACTTCAAACTTCAAAATGCCCAAAATGTTTCTAATTTACAGGAAGACTCTAACTGTTACCCCCTTTAAGACACACACTTTAGAAATGTTATGTCAAAATCCAATATTTAATGAATACTCTCATTTAAACAGGAGCTTAAAGGGATCATACGTGAAATTGACAAAATTGCATTTATAAAGTGTGAAATATTATTTAATATTAAAACAGCTAAATTCAAATGTGATATCTCTGGTATATAGACATATCGTGTGAAGTGAAGTCCAGGGGGAGAGCATACGGCTCTGTTTTTAAGTCCTCTATAGAAAGCTTTTCAAAGTATGGATGTTTGTGGACAATGTCCAGGTAGCCAACTTTCACTGATAACGGAACTGACATATTTAAAAAGCTGTGAACAAATGAAAAAGTCTATTATTTGTCACTAGTCCATTTCTGTCCATCCATTCTCCTTATATAACACCCTCACTTCCGCCGTCCATAATGGCGCGGTCACGTGATCACAGAGTCACGTGTCTGCAGAACACCTATATATATATATTCAAATATATATGTTTATTTTTTATTATTTTTAAGTAAGTTAAACTTAACTCCATGTGTTAAATTAATTTTAATTTGACCGGAGATGTTAAAATTTAACATAAGATTGTATGCTCGTGTGTGTGTTTGGCTCCATTTACTGCTTTCAAGAATCTTGTTTCTTATAGTGCAGTGTTTCTGATTTATTTGTGGCAGTTCAGCATTTTTCAGTTGGAAATATTATTGACACTACATATTTTGTTATTTATTTTTGTTCATTTATTTGGCACACACTAAAAACTCAATATGACCCTCCAGAAGAGCACAGAGTTCTCCTCCACCCAGAACCGGAGAAAGTTTCCAATGGTGCATTCCTTCCCGTAGCTTGTGCGCGGAAAAAACAGCTTAAATGGGAGGCAAAACAATATACACGGGCCATAAAGCAAAATACGCGTAGATTAGAGCGCAAATGGCGCGTGACTAATTTAGAATCTTTTCACACCGCCTGGAAGGAAAGCCTTAGAGATTACAACAAAGCACTTACCTCAGCTCGTTCTGCCTACTTATCATCTCTCATAGAATCTAATAAAAATAAGGTTTCTGTTCAGCGCTATCACTAAATTAACTAAGAACCAAGGAGGTGCAGAACAACGTGTTCCTGCAAATCTCTCTAGT
>JBBKCR010000038.1:24585853-24600457 GCA_037577295.1 Ladigesia roloffi
ATACACACAAAAAGTAATAATATACACAACATAAAACTACCTCTGCTGACTATTAACTGACCAAACTCTGTTAAACACAGATGGCAAGGTCATTGATTGAGTTTGTACCCAAACACAAGGACCATCTCTTGTTATTTATCCCCATTGAGACCCTCTGGATCCACCAGAAGATTATAGGTTCCCCCTCTGAGGCTTGGTTCCTCCTGAAATTTTCTCGGGGAGTTTCTCCTCTTGCTCAATAGGGACTCGGGACTCTGTGAAACTGTTTTGTGACACCTTTGGCAGTAAAACATGCGTTTATAAGTGAAATTTGATTGAACATCTGCGAATGTTTTGGCACCAATCACCCGCTACACACCGACGCGTCACGAGCACGTGACCCGTCCTCTGATGGTCTGAGGATCTTTGTGTCGGTGCAACATTGTTGCAGAAGTTTCGAACACGACCTGGAGTTCGTCAATAATCTGGATTAGAACCTGTTCCTGTAGGTCCACAGCTGGAGGTTTCCTAGACCAGTCTCCCGCGCGTCCGGACCAGGGAGAGAACCAGAGAAGCGGAGGAGTGGACGGAGTCTCCCGGCCGGATTACTCCTGCACCGAGTCCTACCAGGCCATGATGGCCACAGAGGAGCTCTACGAGGTGATTTCTGACCAAATAACCCGTTTCTTTCCCCATTTAATGCCCTCATTCTGCTGCCAAGCTTTCTATTTCGACGCAGCTCGGCTCGATTCAGCCTCCCCTCCCCGTAATCCTCATGGCTTATTTTCTGATCTGGGGCCTGTGCAGACATCTCGAAGTGTTGGAGAAAGTGCTTTCAGCCTTAAAGTTTATCCACGCCTGGAAAGAAAATTGCGTTTTCGAAACCAGTTCTCTTTTATATGTCGCTTCTAACCTCCAGAGGACTTCTCAAACTCCGTACGTATCTAAAAGCTGACGGTGGAGGGTGGAGGTCCATGAGAGTGGGTAGAGTTCCTCTGTTCCAATCACAGGGCGTGAAGTTCTCCAAGACCTGCTCTAGAGAGGGAGAGACCAGTCTGGTGTCGAGTGTGTGTATCAGTGCTGGAGTCAGTTGTGTGTAGGTCTGTATTAAGGCTGGGGTCGTGTGTGTGTGTGTGTGAAAAAGTCGTTTTGTGTGTATATCTGTGTTGTGTTCAGTGTGTGTGTGTGTATGTATTAAGTTTGGGGTCAATACTGTCTGTGTGTTTGAGGATCAGGAGTTAAAGTTTTGGAATATGTTTTTGAGGATTTGAGATAATGTAAAGTGGCCCCTTGTATGTGAACATACCACAGCACACCATTTTTCTGTATTTTAAATGCAGTGTGTGGGGATGATGCCTTCCTCAATGGTACCTCAGTGGTGCCACCAGCATTCCTGGGGTTCAAACCCATTACCTTTTGTTCGCAGAGGCAAATTCCAAACCACTAGAATACTTATAAAATATAGTTTCTGTCTCTGTCTCACGCTCTCGCACGCTCTCTCTCTCCCTGATTGTCTAGGTCCTGATTGTCTAGGTCCTGATTGTCTAGGTCCTGATTGTCTAGGTCCTGATTGTCTAGGTCCTGATTGTCTAGGTCTTGGCTGTAGGTTGGTGGTGGCTCTAGGGCATTCTGTTATATGCTTAGAGACCAAATTAATGTTGTGGTACAGTGTTCCCCTATGAAGTCGCGGTTCAGAGTTTGCAACCTCATTTTATTCTTGAATTGAACTAATAATTGTCCGCAGAAACTGCAAATGTTCTCCCCATTTTGATGCCGAGTTTTGTCTGCTGCCCTGTGGAGCATCTCTGGCAGCTGCAGTCCAGAACAGTTTCAGTGTGGAGTGTCTGGAGTGTTCTCCGCTTTTTAGTTCTGTTCTTCTTAAGGCCTGTATTTTTATTACTGTAAATTAAATGAGTTTATTACTGTGTTTACCTGCTTATACCAAAGAAACCGCACTGCATGAGTTACAGTCCAGTCTATACAGGGGGAACTTTGGGGTTTACATTCTAGCACTGCGGGAGTTCAGTGTAAACTTTACAGTTCAGATACGGGTAAACCTTTACAGTTTATTTGAGGGGAATCAGTTTAAAATGGAATTAAAATGTTTTGGAGGCATTTTTGGGGTTTAAACTATTAAAAAAATGTATTAAGAAATCCCACTGTCAAAACAATACTGTCTTCGGCAACACTTAAGGTTTGAGTTTAGTTTTGAAACTATAGGCTGTGACATTTTTATTTAAGACAAATAAAAATGTCCGCGCTTATGGAGTGAGGATGGCTGAAGTAGCCAAACTGTCCAAAGTATTGTTACTTAGTTTGTTTTGAGTCCAACTGTTGTTGATCAGGGTTAGGTTTAGGGTTAAAGTGTTGTTGTTTTGTTCAATTTGTTTCAGTTTTTTTTTAATTAAAAAAATCAACAAAATATCCCGATAAGCATATCGTTGTAAGAATGCATTGTTAAATTGGTTATATTGTCACTGAAGAAAGTAATTACAATGCTGTAAAACAGTACTTTGTACTGCATTGTCCCAACACTGTTTTGAGCCATTTATTATCAGTAGAGTGCGTAATTTACAGTTACAATACAGTTACAGTTAATCTTAACCAGACCGCCAATCCCTGCTGCGCTCCTGTTACCTGGTTTTACCGAGCGGGGCTGTTCCTGCTGATATACAATATTAGATTTACAGCAGTTATATTGGTTAGTCCTTATGTTTTCTACATTAATCAGATTTACTTACTAAATATTTACAAAAAAATTTTTCCCCGACCCAGAGTTTATTCTCTGCAACTGTTCAGTTGAAAGACAGAATAAAAGACAGAATGTAAAATATTTTATTGATAGTCTGAAAGATCTTTTATTTTGGAAAAAATAAGGCTTGTCTCGGTCATGTGACACGGGACATGAAAAATTTGCCCACAGGCTAGCAAACATGAGTAAAACAACAAAAACACTTCTGCCCTTTTAAGATATTCTGACAGTATATTGTACCTTTTTAGGAAGATTTAATATGGTCCCCTGATCTGTGCTAATCTGTTTATTGGTCTGTTTGTTTTGCTTGATGCCAGGGTTTGCTATAGAGCTGTTTTTGTTTGTTTTGGTTTTGTTTTAATGTTGCGGACTGACAATTCAAAGACTTAAAAAAAAACCTCAAACTTTTTCAGAAATAGTGAATGCCACGTCATAAAGTTATGTTATTTGTTGGGGTGGGTGGGGCTTAGTGGGTAGGATACTTTTCCCTGGACCAAGAGTTTGTGGGTTTGAATCCTACTTTAGCAAACCACCACTGGGTTCGTGAGTAAGACCTTCAAAGATTCCATGTCATGCTCTTTCTGAAATTCAGCCTCAATTCAGAATTTTTGCCACTTGGAGACAGAACCACAATTAGATTTTTCCAGGATGCGTCGTTTCTGTGTCTGTAGTCTTTAATGATGATGAGGAGGAGGGAGGCAGGGCAAGGAGGAAGGTGGGGGAGGGGCACATTTGCGGTCCGGTACCATGTGCTAATGTTTACAGTTTATAGTTTACAGAGTATAGAAGCTCATAAACACGCAGTTGTTCAGGCTTTTCAGTTTGACCGAGAATCAGATTCCAGATAGAGAAGTACCCGAAGAACTACTACAGCAGGACGTCTCTGAAAAAGTGGTCCCTCACACGATGGCATTGACAGTAGGTGGGGCCAGTTTTTTTAGGGGAGGGTGTGCAAAATTATCTGGTCGGACAATACATGAGAAATAGCAGGTAACGTTTCCCCTTATGACATCATATGGGGAAAATTCCAGATTGGGCAAGGCACTCTTTACACCGATCTCCATTTCTAGCCACTGCGGGACCGTAGGCAGGCTAAGGGAGCTCTTATTGTGTTGAAACATCTCAAAGTAAAATTTTCATGCCCTAGTTGGGGTATGGAATTGGCTTTGGATAAAAGCGTCGTAAATAATTTGGATGTGGGAACTACTCAAGTCAAGTCAAATTGGCCTTTATTGCCATTCCTACCATATACACAGTACATAGTAAAAACGAAACGGTTCTTCTTCAAGAACCATGGTGCAATGCAAGAGCAGAACAGATAACATATTCAAACAGGCTAGAACACAAAAGCAACAATATAGCATGACAAAACAAGACGTGTGAATACAGTTTTTCACGGGTACTGTATAACTGTATTCCGGCAGCAGAGATGTGCAAAGGATGCAGAACAGAGTTTATATGTGCAAAAAAATGCAGATCAATTTGGCAGTAAATATAATTTTGTATGTTTGTATTAAATCTGTGGTTTGCAAATGCTCCCACATGTTTTGGACTTGGCAAATGTCTCTTGTCCATCTATGTATGTATTGTATATACTAACTGCTATTGTTCAGCTTCCTTGTGCTTCTTCATAATTGATATGGTTAATTGTTGTCTCTGTGCCTGTGGTATTTTTGTTTAGATGTTGTTATCTAAATTGTGGCTTGCAACTGTTACCACATGTTTCGGACTTGGCAACTACCTTTCCGCCCACCTATGTTTATACTGTTTATATTGTCTGCTATTGTTCAGCGTCCTTGAGCTTGGGAAAGGCGCTATACAAATTAATCTTATTATTATTATTATTATTATAATTAATTGTGCAGTTTGTGGCAGATTAAAAATCATGATGCAGAATTTTATACAGAACTAAATGGTATCATCTCTTTCTCTTGTCTCTAGGTTGAGAGAATCGTAGGGAAACGTAAAAACAAGAAAGGTAAAATGGAGTATCTGGTGCGCTGGAGAGGTTATGGCTTTGAGGGGGACACCTGGGAGCCGGAGGGGAATCTCGGCAGCTGCGTCGAATTCATCAACGACTTTAACCGGCAGCACAGCGAGCGCCCGAGGGACGGGGCGGGTCAGCGCTCCACGCGCCGCGCCCCAAGTACGGGCCTGGGTCCTCAATCCAACAACGCACGCAAACAAATGAACCGGCCACACAGCAGCAGTATGAACTTGGCTCTGGGGAGGAGCTCCCCGTCCTCACCCAGCGCGCCTTCCACCAGCGTGACCAAACCCACCCCACCACAGACCTCACTGGATAGAAAGGACGTTGGTTCCAAAGTAGACACCCAACACCAGCCGCCTTTACCGTCCAGCCCCACGTTCCGGTGCCCTGCTGGAGTCGGCGCCGCGGAGTCCGCTGGCACGGTCTCGGACGTCGCCCCTGCCTCCGCCCGCACCGTCCGCTGCAGCATGGACCTGGCTAAGTCCGGAATCAAAATCCTGGTGCCAAAGAGTCCCATGAACAATTGTGCCGACTCTGAGGAGTCTCCGAGTGAGGCGGCGCACAGCCTGGACCAGGGCGGGCAGGAGCCTGGCACCGTTCCCGAGGTGGCACTGCAGGAGAAGTCTGTGGGACTCGTGCTCGGGCCGGGGCAGGAGCGGGCACGCATGGGCACCCGGCCCCGTGTGCAGGCAGCCCTCCCCCCGCCTCAGGTCCCGATCACGCCCGCCGCTGTCCGCACGCTCAATGGAAAAGGTACGACCAAACATTTCCTTTTAGAATATTAATCAGAGGTCGGGGAGTTTCTGGAATTTCAGTAAAGGCAGTTCCAGACGGGGAAAGTCGGGAGTTTGATCATTCTCGGTGCCAAGTCCGGGAATTATCTGGGAGTTCAGTGAATAGAATATAGTGCAGTAGCCAAAACCTGATTATGTGTGATTACGCCTCTTTGTTCCCAGTGAGTGTTTCTGTTTTGTTCAAAACCTCTCCAGCTCCAAAAATGTGCAACATTCTAGAACGCAAAATCTTTGCCAAGACTCTTTGAGAACCACCCATTTTACAGGCCCATTGTAGATAAACCTACATGTAGAGGATGGCAGAGACGGAGTTGTGAGGTTTTGGTCCGTTCAACACGCTGTGTTCAGCTACAGGGGTGTAAATGCAGTGTTGAACTCTAGAAACTCTTTAAATGTTGTTTTCTGCTCTGCGCCCAAACCTTATATTGACTTCTTTATCCAGGTGCTTGTGGAAATTCTGCTTTTCGGTCAGGGAAAGTCATGGAAAATTCTGGGAATTTTAACTCTGACTTGGTGTGGGAAACTGAATCTGTTCGCGATGGGGTGGTGTTGCAACTTGGCGATGCTTCACGGTGATCGTTTCATAATGTTTTAGCAATTTTTCCCCCCTCCCACGCCTGGATCAGAGTTTTTTTATTTAACCCCCAAGGAAATTGTTTATGTAATGACTGCCGACTCAGGGACACGGAGTCTGTGAGTGTTTGTATTGGTGTTCTCCCTGAGTTCTGTAGGTGTGGCGTTTCATGCCTGTGCTGCTCTGTAAGAAAAGGCTGAGTGTGCGGATGCTTTGTCTCTTTGGTGTTTTGCTATCCCCTCCAGCTTTGGCCCTTGCAGATGTACTTGTGTTTTGTGTAAGTGAGTGGGGGAGACAATTATACCGGCATATTTAATCCTGTTTTCCCAAATGAAAAGTCCTTGACAGAGATTTCACTGCTTCAGTTACAGAATATGTTTCCAAATACACGTGGATGATTTATTGTGCTATTTGTTAGTAGGGTTATATCACAAAATAAATAAACAACTAACCACATAGAAGAGAAATAAGATCCACTGAATTTAAAGGCATCCTAAAAGAACTTATGTCACACTTCAGAAAAAGGCAGCAGCAATAGCTGTAAAATGCTCATAAATCCAGCAGACAAAAATGGAGGATCTTCAGCTAATCTAGTGGGTGGGGCATGACGGATAAGGGGGCGGATCTTTGCAAATTTCCTCATCCTGATTTCACAATAGGGGAGTGTCCAAACAGCTCATAGAAGCTCACAGGAAATGGATGTCTGATTTTTGCATAGTAGGTCCACCCCCCGGCACGCTGGCTGTAAGCACTTGTAGGTCTTGCTTTTCAGCGTTTCCAAACTCTACTATCACCATACCAGCGAAACATTTTTCAAAACAAGGCTTGGTCAGATTGAATCGTCAAGTTGAAGGTCCAGCGCAAACTGCGAACTGGAATATAGAGATCGGGGCCGTCCAACTCATTTCTGATTTATGGCTATATCAGACCCGGTAACTAGAGGTCGACCGATATTAAATTTTACCTATACCGATTTTATAGCTTTACTTGTGTGGTCGCGAGCAGTAGTGGCAACAGGAAAAGATCAATTCGCAAATAGTTGAATCGATATTGTTTTTTTTTTTTAACGAGAATCGATATTGATCGCTGAATCGATTCTTTTAACCCAGCGCTAGTAAGCACATAATAGCTCTTGACTGAGCCATCATGCTCAGAGCTTCCTCCGTACATGCTACAGGACTTTAGGTCATAAATTTGATACATGTTTACAAATATGACACCTGACTGAACTAGGAGTAAATCAGAGGAGGATGAACTGAATGCCTCAGGGTAGTCTGATATGTAGAGAACTTTTGCGATTGTTGGGAGGGGCAAACTGCCGCTTAAGAACTGGCCAATTTTTATGCAATGTGGACCTCAAGTCATGTAAACTGTTTGTATAAAAGTGGGTGTCTGCTCTTGACAGTTATCTGGAATTTAAAAAATAAAGTAAAGCGGCCCCTTATAGACATGTGTCAACACAGCACAGTGTGGACAGTGTGGAATTCTTTCTCTGTGTTTAACCCATTCACACAGTGAAGCAGGGGGCGTAGTGTGTGGGGATGGTATTTTGCTCAAAGTCACCTCAGTGGTGCCACTAACCATACTGGGATTCAAATCCACATTTTTGTTTGCTGAGGCATCGTCTTATCTACCAGGCAGCGAGCTGCTCCATCTAGCATGGCTTATAACAGGCCTGGTGTTTACAGTGTTGCCTTTGCTATCCAGAAGGTTGTGGGTTTGAATCCCAGCATGGCAAGGGCACCACTGAGGAACCCTTGAGCAAGGT
This sequence comes from Ladigesia roloffi, assembly GCA_037577295.1. Lineage (NCBI taxonomy): Eukaryota > Metazoa > Chordata > Actinopteri > Characiformes > Alestidae > Ladigesia > Ladigesia roloffi. The sequence continues at coordinate 24,593,711 of JBBKCR010000038.1, forward strand.
ACCATCCTCACACAATGCTCCCTGGGTGCTCCTCGCCGTTGGCCCCCCTCTGCTTTCACACTGTTCACACTGTGCTGTAGTGTGTTCACACATGACTATAAGGAGGTACTTTATTTAAAGGGACATATTAGGTTTTCTGAGAGTCAGTTGAAAGATTTTGGTGCTAGGAATCATGAGCTTCTAATAGCCGTTGGGACACTCCTCCCCTATTGTGACATCAGGATGAGGAAATTTGCATAGAACTGCCCCTCAACTGTCGAGCCCTGCCCACTAGATTAGTTGAAGATCCTCCATTTCTGTCTACTGGTTTTACGAGAATGCATAAGATGCCGCACACTACGGCTACCGGCAAAGGCAAGTCACCGTGATGTGTTGAGTTGATCTGGCTCTGGGTCCGCTGATAGCACCTCTGTTTTCTGACATTTTCACGTGTGGTAAGCACACAGCGTCAACATGGGATGGGGGGGGCGTGGTCAGCAACAGATTATTTGCATAAACGATTGAAACTGTCAGAAATAGAGTTGGAGAGTCTATTTATGTGAGAGATTTTGTGCAAAACTGTTAATGAACATGTTTTCTTGCCCATAGACCTGTTAAGTATGGCCCCGATTAAATGTTCTTATTAAGATGACACCATGTATGTAATGTGTAAAATTTCTTGTATTTGCAAAGGTACATCTACACTCATGGAAGCCTCGGCCGCCAGTGGGGTGGCGAGTGTGCAGAGTGGCGCGACGGGGGCCGCCGCCGGCTCGGGGGTCTCGATAGGAAAACGGAGGTTTGAGGAACGTTCTGCCTTTGACAAACGTCTGCGCTTCAGTGTCCGCCAGACAGAGAGCGCCTACCGCTACAGAGACATTGTCGTGAAGAAACAAGACGGCTTCACACACATTCTGTTTTCCACGAAGACCTCCGAGAATAATTCACTAAATCCTGATGTGAGTCTAAACATGCAGCACACAGGTAGAAAACGGCATGTGTGATATTAGGAGTTAATTTTTCTGTTTCTCATTTGTTATGTAACAGTACAAAGATTTGGAATTCGTGTTTTTAATAATAAAAAATATAAAAAAAAATACTAAAATATAATCCCAACTGGTCCTTGTTTAGTCTGAAATAGGCTTTGGACCTCCCGTTGTCCAGGCGGAGCTCATGGATCAGCTTGTGAAATTCCGTGTTTTTTTTTTTTCCGTTTTTTAAGAATGTATAAAAAAACAAAACTATGGCCTTTTTTTCTTTTCTGTGTTGTTGGTGGAAATGCATTGCTGAAATTAATGGAGAGCGCGGCTGATGGTTGCTTAGCAATGACTTCTGGAGGGCAGGCGCCCGAGTGCTTTTAGAAAGAAGGAGACGTAATATGAGAACGGTCACGTTTTCAAATGTATGTAGATTCATTAACCCTTCTGCTCTGCACACTCTTGTCATTCTCTGGATGAGCTTCAAGAGGTCGTCACCTGAAATGGTCTCGAAGGAGTTCCCAGAGGAGTTTAGCAGTAAACACCTGTGTGCAGAGCTGTAATAAGAGCAAAGGGTGAAGAAACTAGAATATGAAACCTGTTTTCAGTTATTTCACTTTTTTTTTAAGTACATAACCCCACATGTGTTCATTCATAGTGTTGATGCCTTCAGTCAGAATCTACCAATGGAAATGGTCATGAAAATAAACACACTGAATGACTGTGTTTAAACTTTTGGCCTGTACTTTAAGACGTTTGGAGTTTACTTTGCTCACATGTGTGAACTAGTTGAGTTGGGCACAGAGGAAATACACACAGAAGGCACGGTGTATGAGTGACGGTTATATAAATGCAAGTCTTACCTGTGTGTTGATTTGCTTTGGGACTTTTTGGCCTTTATTTCTGAATAATTTTATTATGACCAATTTTTTTTTTTTTTTTTTCTTAGTTGTGTTTTTATGATTTATAACTGTGTTAGGACAGTTTAGTAACTTGTACTAAGTAAACAATAACTTATGCGTTTGCTTTGAGTTCTCCTGATTGTACTACAAAATTGATGTACTCATTATTTTATATTGAAATTTTTCTTAATTTTGCACTAAAATGCATAAACAATTATACCTTGCCATGAAATAGCCAAAAGCTGCTGGAATACAGACCATAGGAAAGCTGCTCTACACACACTACTGCACACACACTACTGTACTCACAACACACACACAAACACAAACACACCCACACACACACACTGCCGCTAACTGTACAAACAGGGAACGGAAAACTGGTCTATTTTTTTAATGTCTGTATGTTTATTTGTCTATATTGTGTCCTGAATGTGTTTGATGGTGTGTGACTGTTCCAGGTGATGAAGGAGGTTCAGAGTGCCATGGCCACGGCATCCGCGGACGACAGTAAGCTGGTCCTCCTGAGTGCCGTCGGCAGTGTTTTCTGTTTCGGACTGGATTTCATCTATTTCATCAGAAGACTCACAGATGACCGAAAAAGAGAAAGTATTAAGATGGCAGAAACTATCAGGTAAAAATATACGCTTGGTGTGACCAGTTGATGACATTAATGTGAAAATGTGTTGATTCTGGGCTTCAGGTAGCAAAAAAAATGGCATTTTAGAATCAGAAAACTTTGAAATCAGCCTGATAATGTTTAAAGTGAGAAACCACTACAAACCAGTCACCCGAACACAAGATAACACAGATAAACTAGCGTCCAACGCAAGATAACCCAGATAAACCAGCGTCCAATGCAAGATAACCCAGATAAACCAGCGTCCATTGCAAGATAAACCAGATAAACTGGCGTCCAACGCAAGGTAACCCAGATAAACTGGCGTCCAACGCAAGGTAACCCAGATAAACCGGCGTCCAACGCAAGATAACCCAGATAAACTGGCGTCCAACGCAAGGTAACCCAGATAAACCGGCGTCCAACGCAAGATAACCCAGATAAACCGGCGTCCAACGCAAGATAACCCAGATAAACCGGCGTCCAACGCAAGGTAACCCAGATAAACCGGCGTCCAACGCAAGATAACCCAGATAAACCGGCGTCCAGCGCAAGGTAACCCAGATAAACTGGCGTCCAACGCAATAACCCAGTTAAACCGGCGTCCAACGCAAGATAACCCAGATAAAACGGCGTCCAACGCAAGATAACCCAGATAAAACGGCGTCCAACGCAAGATAACCCATATAAACCGGCGTACAACGCAAGGTAACCCAGATAAACCGGCGTCCAACGCAAGATAACCCAGATCAACCTGCTTCCCTAATGCTAAGTAACACATAATAAGACTTTGCAGAAGGGCCCGGTAGCAGATTTTGATGGGTAGCATGTTTCGGCAGAACACAGAACTGAGTTAAAATCATGTGTGATTAATTGGTGTAAGTGTTTTTAAAATGTGTTCTTTTTTCTGTGATTAATTGATCGAAATGAATATAGTTTAAACAGGCCAAAACTCTTGTGGTAATTGTCTTTCCTGCCGCAGGACGTTTGTGAACACATTCATCCAGTTTAAGAAGCCCATCGTCGCTGCTGTGAACGGACCGGCCGTGGGACTAGGCGCCTCCATCCTGCCGCTCTGCGACGTGATCTGGGCCAATGAGAAGGCCTGGTTTCAGACTCCTTACACCACCTTCGGCCAGACCCCCGACGCCTGCTCCTCCATAACATTCCCTCACATCATGGGAGTCGCTTCGGTCAGTACAGATTAGATCTTTTTTAGGCTGCAAGAATTTGTTGCATCGATACACTTTATGTCCAAAAGTGTGTAGGTTCCACCTCATCACGCATCTCCTCTAAAATAAATGTTTTTTTAATGAAGTCAGACTTATTGTATGTGCTTGTATGTGTGTGTACACAAAATGTCGTCCGGAGGTACATTTTAAAGGGTTTACTGATTTTACACATCAGAGTCTGTTTTCATCATCTGGAGAACACTTAAAATAATTAATAATTAAGTGTTAATAATTAAATAGTACTATAACAAGTACTATTGAGGACTTGAATAAAAACTGTTCACTTTGACCCTGTAAGGAGCAGAGTGGTGTGTTGCTCGGCTCTGTCCAGTCTCTCTTAGCCGCAGGAAAGTAAAAATACGGTTCCTCGAATCTCTGCCATTGACAAATCGTGGTGCACTTGGGTCCTGCAGTCCATGCAGTGGTGGCTGGTGCTCTAGTTAGGGAGTTCCCCCTATGATCAAAAAAGATGTGGGTTTGAATCCCAGGACTGGTAGTAGCACCACTGAGGTTCCCTTGATTAAGGTACCGTTCACACACACTGCTCCCCCGGCGCTGTGTTCCTGGCTGCTCACTGCTTCACCTGGGTTAAATGAGTTAAATACAGAAAGAGAATTTCTAGTTGTCCATGTATGACAGAGTGGTCACTTTACACTTTTAATGTTAAAGAAATCGTGACTAGAATCAGAAAACCTCATTGAAACCTCATTGTTGCCCCTGTGATCAGAAGGTTGTTTGCTCATACACTTTTAATTCATTTTCTAAATACAATATTTATAAGAAACCTTTCCCACTGGCGATGCAATTGCAATAAAAAAGGACACCCTTCCTCTTTACATTTCTTTGATACTTGTTCCAGGTTAGAATTGTTGTTCTTGTAAAGTGAAAGTGACCTTTCTGTCAGAAGTGAACATGCCACAGCACAAAGTGTGAACGATCTAAATTCTTACTCTGTATTTAACACATTTAACCCATTTAACTCATCCACCAAGTGAAGCAGGGGGCAGTCAGGAGCACAGCGCCGGGGAGCAGTGCATGGGAATGGTGCCTTATTTGAGAGTACCTCAGAGGTACTTTGGAATCGAACCCACAGTTTCCTGATCACAAGTTTAAAATTTAAAATGGAATAATTCAGAGAAATTACACTTAACTCAAATTATACTCAAAGCGGTATTTGGGAATCGAACCCACATACCTTGGAATTGAACCCAAGACATCCTAATTGCAGGACGAATGCCCTAACTACTAGGCCTCCAGCCAAGTTTAAAATGGGTTTAAAAAGAAATAATTCAGAAAAATTATACTCAAAAATGTACTTGCGAATCAAACTCACATACTTGGGTATCGAACCCCTAACTTCCTGATCACATGAGGAATGTCCTAACCACTAGGCATCCAGCCGCCCAAGTTTAAAATGGGTTTAGAATGGAAAAATTCAAAGGAATTGTAGTAAAATTATACTCACAACTAAATTTCTGGAAGGCTGCTTAGCCTCTCCAGTCTGTATTTCCATCTGATCATGGTTTCGGGACAGATGTCCTGCAGTCCTGATGAGCGTTCTCCTGTTACCAGGCGAACGAGATGCTGCTGAGCGGGAGGAAGCTGACTGCGCAGGAGGCCTGCGCGAAGGGTCTGGTGTCCCAGGTCCTCTGGCCAGGCACCTTCACTCAGGAGGTCATGGCTCGCATCAGGGAGCTCGTCTCATGTAATTCTGTTGTAAGTCATCCTTTCCATTTTCACTTTACATTACGTTAAAACTGCACAACATGGACAAAAGTATTGGGTCACACCTCCGAATTTAGGCCCCTAACTTCCGGTGAAGGAGAATCTTAATTCTCCAGCAGACCGAGACATTCTGGACACCAGGCTTCCAAATCTGTGGACCCAGTTTGGGTTCTGAACCTTTTCTGTTCCAGCAGGACTGTGTCCCAGTGCACAAAGCAGCTCCATAAAGACGTGCTGGAGGAGTTCAGTGTGGAAGAACTTGACTGGTCCACACAGAGTCCTGAACTCAACCCCATCCAGCACCTTTGGGATGAACTGGAACGGAGATTGGGTTCCTAAGACATATTAAAGTCTATGGATTTGAATGTAGTGCCATTGTTGGTGTAATGTTTATGTGGTCCCAATACTTTTCGCCATGTAGTGCAGTTTTTGAATGCCCATACAGAAAATTACAGAAGATTTTTTTCATCCATCATGTATCCTGTAAAGCTGCATACACAAGGATGTTCGATGTCTAGATGTGTACGACAGTTAAAAGTAAATGATGATGGAACACCACGTCTTGTTTTCAGTCCACTTAGGTCATATTTGCAAAACAAATAACACACAGGTTGTTCCTAAAGGATTTTACAAAGTAAGAATTAGTTTTTGTCTTTAACTAAATTATTGTTTGAAACTTCTTTTTGCATAAATATTCAACTTCCTATGGATCAGTGCTTGGTCGGACCACCTTTTGTCACAGTAGCACCTTTAAATCTTTGGGGGTCTGTGAGCTTAAAGTACAGTTTGAGTGGGTTTTCTCCTCCAACCACTTCTGTTGGGATCGTATTCTTTTCCAAAGGTGAAGATTTATGTATATATTATAAAACATGTCTCACAGTAGAAATAGAACCCCATTAAGGCAGGTTGGGGGTTGAAGCCACCGCCATTCTTCTCCACTGAAAATGTTAGAAAAGTGTAAATGTTTTAATTTTGGCAAAAAATCTCAATTTACACTATGAGTCAAAATTTCAGACACATTTTAATTCAGTGTTTTTTCATTGTTTTTATTGTTTTCTACATCGTAGATTAATATTGAAAACAAACTAAATGTTAAAGGAACACATGGAATTATGCAGTAAACAAAAACAAAACACTTAAACAGACCAGACACTGTTCTGTAATAAGGGAATGATGGACTGTTGTTGTGTTGTTTACTTAATTCAGTGGTTTTAGCCATAATGTGCAGTAGAACCGTAGTGGAACCGGATCACTAACTGTGTACCGACCCGACCGTCACAACTTACGATTCAAACACAGTAAGAAGGAAGAAA
>JBBKCR010000038.1:24600557-24618899 GCA_037577295.1 Ladigesia roloffi
CCCTCCCATGACGCGAATTTGTGTGTGTTGTCAGTGAATTTCAAGCACGAATGAACCGAGTAAACTCAAAATGGTTAAGCGTCCAACTTCGTGCAAGTAACGCGATTTATTCGCGCCATTCACGTCTGGTGTGAACGCCACTTAAGACTTTGCGAGAGTGAGCGGATCATGCTAGTTTTTTTCTTGTCTCTGTTTCTGATGTGAGTCTTTGAATGTAAGTGGTCGTCACATGTTATTGGGAGTCCAGTCTATCGTGTGCTGGCAAAAAGAGTTGTTCTCCCGATTCTTAAAAATCGCTGGGGTATTGTTCTGCTCTAAATGTAGCACTCGCGTCGATTCCGTAGTATTTTTGAGGACTTCGGTGTTTCAGCGAACCTCTTCTTTGGTTTTACCCACAAATGAGATACATTTTTATAGGCCATCAGATGTGACTGAACCAGCTCACATTAATTTGCAATAATTCACAGGATTACTGAAAGATTTCAGCAGGTGTCATTACATTACACGCCTTTCTGCGCCTTCCTTTCTTCATGTGTTCAATAACTTTTCCCTGTCAGTCCATTTAGTTACACATAATTTAGACATTGATGGTTTGTTTTCTTTGCATGTGTGGAACTGGATCTGTTCATGTCAACAGCACCTGTAGCAATAGGTTTACTTAGGACATTGATTTTTCTGAAGTATATACAGGGGGTAAAATAAGTGTTCGACATGTCATCAGAGAGTAATTGACTACCCAAACCATTGAGTGACTTGTAAACAATGAGTAATGTATGGAAAACTCTGCTGGAAATAAAGGCGATGTGATCACAAAAGTGAAGGTCTCCATTCAAGATCATTAAAAATGTTTAACATGGCAACATAAGTGCTCTAGATTCAGTTGGGCACTGAGAATTTTATTTACTAACAACAGTATGATCTCTGTTTTGTCCTTATTTAATCAGGGAAAGTTAAGCAAGTTATATTTACGTTTAAGTCTTTTAGGAGGCATTCTTGTCAGGAGCAACGTACATCAGTGCTTAAGTCGTCTACGTCTTTTCTACATACCTGAAAAGCTGCATTAATATCAACGCCAGCTTCTAACCAAGTTACTGCCAGATGAGGCGCACACCTTAAAAACTGTCAAAAGTGAATACACAAATAAGGAAAAACAATTAAGAGGGTAAGAGGACCAGGTTTAATTAAATTGTTCATCGAAACACAGACACCAGAATAAATATTATTGGCGAAGAATAATTAAATAAACAATTCAGTTGACTTCAGTAGGTGTTCATTCTAAACATTCAACAGAGAATACAGTAAATGTTCATTGGGTAAAGTACATCTGTAGAGGGTTGGTGGGGAAACAAAATTCTCTTGAAAGAAATTGACCCAGAAAAAACATGAACAAATTGAACAGGACGGGCCCTAGAATTTACCCATGTGGGACTCCACGTGGCATGGCTGTTTTGTTCAGTCAAGGCAAAATAATGGATGTCCCAATTAAGAAAACCCATCCTGACTAGCAGAATGTTTTGGTTAACAGTGTAACATGACCAGTGCGGTTATTTTGCCAGTTCAGGCGAACATCATTTAATACTTTAACGAGCAGTTTCTGTACTGTAATTACGACATTTATACTAATCAAAGAAAACTTTTCTGTCTAGATAGCTACAAAATTGATTTAAAACTACTTTCTCTATAACCTTGCCTATAAAGGAATGATAAATAAGGATGTGTTGATTAGGTCTGTAATTGCTAAGGGCAGAAGCATCCAAGTTACAGTTCTTTAGGAAGTGTTTAAAAACACATTTAATAAAGCTTGTAGATAGATTCTTCAGTAAACTTTTCTTCAGAACCATTCTGTGACCAGCATCCTGTCCCATTTAAACCTCCAGTGACGCCTGACAAGCACTGGCTTCTTTCTGGTCACTTTTTGTTGGCTGGTGGTGGGAACTTTTATCCCTTTTTTGATTTGTGCTATGTTGCAGTGGAATGCTCTTGTATTTTCCCCATGGTAATGACTTGGGGGTTGACAAATTGTTTAAAATTTTTTAATAAGGCCCTTACATCAAATGATTGCATTTTACAGTAACAAAGTTATCTTGTAAGGGATAAACAGATTCATCTACTGCTTCAATGTTCCACTTCATTGGCAATTTAGGCTTAAAATGAGTTGAATATGTGTTGGATTATACTTAATAAACATTTTCCTAGTTCTTTAGCCTATAATTTTGACATGTTTGTTTTAAAAATGTTTCACTAATGAATGGTCAGATAAAGACAAATATTTTGATGTTCCCATATAGAGTATCTACAGTGTTTTTACCTTCAATTATCAAAATATCTGGTGAAACAACGGTTAAGTTGGAAAATGAAATACTCTTTTGATTCCAATCCTAAAGTTCAGTTTATTTTCAAAAATACTTATTTGAACATCTGTGACAAGCTGAACATCTACAGTGAAGCAACCAAATAAAGAAATGCCTGTTTATTTTTAGTGTAATAATGGAATTTTTTTTTTTAGTTTCTTAGCTGCCTCTATAATCATCTTTAGCAAGCTTGTCAATAACTCTGTGGGGTGCTGGACCAAAAAAAGACAATATTTCTGCATGCATGCTTTTATTTAAAAGTTAATGCGGTTGTCGTTCTTCCCTACAGATCTGTAACATGGTTGCAGTACTTGATGTTATCAGCAATTTGGAGAAATACCCAATCACCAAAGAAGCACTTGAGGTTGGTAATACTGTTACACCATATCAGCATATCAGTGTCATGTTTTAGAATATTTTAATCATGTGAGATTTAATTTATCATTACAGTTAAAATTCCATAGATACATTGCTAACGCCTGAAATCCTATTTAAATGAGTTTATTTACATTCCAGCAGCGTCAAAGTCACGAACAGTTCTGTGAAATGTCATTCTATTGATCTGGTGAAATTCTAACCTGGCTTATTGTGAAATGTTGGTCGGTATAATTGTGACATGTTTTGTTTTAAAAATGTTTCACTAATGAATGCTCAGATAAATAATTTTTGGTCACACTTTAATTTGATTGTCTCATATAGAGTATCTACAAATCAACAATGGTTGTATCTTTACTTGTCTAACTATCTGGTGCAAAAACAGTTAAGTCAAAATAAAATATTCTATCCAATCCAAAAATTCAATCTCATTTCATGTATACTTACCTGAGCATTTATGACAAGCATCTAGAGTGAACCAGCCATATAAAGCAATGCCTGTTTTTATTTTCACTATAATTGTGAACATTTTGGGGAAGAAAATTCTTATGGTGGACCACAGATGTCAAAATTCAGTGAAAAAAGACTGCAGTAATGAGGAGAATTTGACAAAACCTCAATAAATAACTCTGCAATAATGTTAATTTCCTCTAGCATCCCTATACCTGCCAGTATGCTGGTGTCCATTCACATTTTTGCAATTCTACAAGAGACAATATAGCTTATAACATTTCAGTGTTTGACCTTGTTTTTGCCGTTTTTTGGTCCTGAACCTAAGAGCCGCTGTTCCATTTCTAACAACTGTCTGACTCCTGGTTTGTCTACTGTACATATTCAGTAGTGACGCGTCTAGGACTTACATTTACATTTAAGTCATTTATGTGACACCCTTATCCAGAGCGATGTACATCAGTGCTCAAGTCGTCAATGTCTGTGTCTCAGACCTGTGAAGCTAAACTTAAGTCAGCATCCACAATTCAACCAAGAATCTGCATGCTTGGTACACCTAAACCACACCTGTCAAAGAAAGTCAATCGTTGGTGGCAAGGTAATTTTTTTATTTTTTTATTTTTTTATTAGTAAGCAAGTGAAGTGAGAGAGATAAGACATTGTTAGTCACCAAGGTGCTCCTTGAAGAGAGGGGTCTTGAGACAACACTTGAAGATGCGAGAGACTCTGCAGATCTGGTGGGAAGAAGGAGTTCATAAGAAGACAAGAACAGATACGTTGCTTGATCAATGCTGTTCTGTACGGGGGTGTGAGACTTCCACAAAATGTGTCTCATCCACTGTCAAACAAAATCTCCTCCTGGTGATTTCAGGTTCCATAAAACTCTACTCTGAAGTAACTTCCATTTTCTTGACATTAGAAACATAGAGGAATTAAGAAACGTGTGGAACGTTGCGGATGTTTGTGTGTTTAATTCTATGACTATGTCTATGAATGATGCACTGACTGAGAGGCAATTATGTTTCGTGGTGCTTGTGACAATGACAATTGAAAATCAAATCAAATAGAAACTTATTGTATGACCAGTGACTTGAAACTTAAAAGTAATTGTTTATATTGGGGCCCATTTTCTAAGGAAAGGTTACGCGCAAAATTTAATTAGCATATATTTTTGCATCACAGTAAGGTCAATAATACTGCCTTTCTCAGAAGTGCTTTCAAATGGACCTTTAAGTCGAAGATTCACAATGATTTGAATGATGACATTTTCTTTTCCCCAATACAGGAAACTCGCCTAGGAAAGCTCATTAACGATGTGAGGAAAAAGACAAAGGATGAAGACCTTGCAAAACGTGCCAAGAAACTCCTTCGAAACTGGCAGAAGCTGATCGAGCCAGGTCAGAGCGACACTCCGTCTCGAGGAGTACAAGGTGGTGCCGGATCCGCGAATGGAGGATCCCATCCCTGCCGGACGGACACGTCCGCACAGCAAACAACAAAAATCGCTCCAGAACTCAAAACTAGAAATGACATCCATAACACTTACACACCCATGGCAGAAAAATCTAGAAGCCGAAAACACAGGGACCAAAGGGACAGTCCGAATCTGCCGTCTAAAATGCATAAGACATTCACGCATGGGCATATGCTCTCCACCCCTCCATCAAATGGAATTGGTGGCAGTCCTGAGTCTCTCATTGAAAAACAAGAAGATGCGTCATCTGACAGAAACTGCCCAGAGCATCTCGAGAACGACCGACAAATCAAAATCCCCGTCAATGCTGTCAAGCCTCATCCGAGCTCGCCTGGCCTTACTAAGCTCCCCAGCACTTCCTCCTTACTCAAAACTTCAGTGTTACAGCAAGCGAGAATCGTGGGAGACGGGGCTGAGAAAGTCCCACCCGGCAGCCCCCAGTTCTCGAGTCCACATATTGTAATACAAGAAACGGTGTCCAAGAGGTCCTCAGCGTTTGCATCGAAAGGGACCCTCTCGAGCCCGTCTCAGAATTCTGCCAAAGTGCCCTCTCTTCTGCCTTTAAGCTCCCCGGCCCCTGCCGAAGACCCTTCGCCTCCGGAATCCGTGGATGCGGCGTCCCTGCACAAATCAGCAGAGAGAACATCTCAGCCTCCGAACAGCAATATAACACAGGAGCCTCCGGAGCCGCAACGGAACGACCTCTCGTCCGAGGTGAGCAAGGACGGGCCGGAAGGCGTAACGTCCAACAAGAAACGGAAGAAGTACAGGTCCAGGGACTACACGGTAAACCTCCAGGGACAGTCCTCAGAGGACCGGACGAAACCTGTGCGATTAAAAGAGCGCAGACTGACCTTCGACCCCGTGACTGGACAGATCAAGCCCCTCTCTCCGAAGGAATCTCACCACGAGGAGGAAAGCCAGGGACCAGCGATTCTCGAGTCTGCGAGGACTGAGTTACCCCAGCAAACGCAGTCCGGACCCAGTCCCTTCCAGCAGACCAACTGGAAAGAGCTGTCCAGGAACGAGATCATTCAGTCGTATCTCAGCCTTCAGAGCAATGTTCTCACTTCCTCCGGAGCGCAGACGCCCGGGGCTCACTTTTTCATGACTGAGTATTTGAAACGAGAGGAGGATGACGTTCAGGGACCCAGAAAGAACCACGTTTTAGTACCGAGCGTCTCTAACGAGGAACTCCCCGGGGTGAGTCGAGAGGTAACGCTCGAGGACCTTCACAGAGTTCACGCCGAGCGCTGGCCGGGGGTGAACGGTTGTTATGACACCAAGGACAACTGGTATGACTGGACAGAGTGTATATCTTTGGATTCTCATGGTGATGAGACCAAACTGAACATCCTGCCATACGTCTGGCTAGACTAAGGAAACTGCCACTCTCGTGGCTTCAGTTTTCATCACCCCCCACTGTGAGTTTAAGACAGAGCATCTGTCCCTTCTATTCCATACTGACGTTTTCTGACCGCGTGATTGAAACGGGGGGTATTTTTTTAATAAAAGGTAAATTGAAAAGATGTCCTGTTTATGATGTGCTGCTACCAACAATAATTTGCAAACAAGAATTGTAAATAATGGCTCGGCGAGATCCTGCCGGGCTACTTACTGCACAATATGTGTATGAGGAGTCAGAACAAGCACTAAGAGGTGCGAAAAGGGGTTGGGAGCGAGAAGAGAACTTGTTCGGCAGTTACAAAGAGCTTTATGTGACAAAGAATAAATTATACTTTTTTTTTATCATGTATGCATCTTATTTATTTGACTTTTTGTTTGTTTTGTTTCTTTTTCTTCTCCTACCGGAAAGTTTATCAGCTACAGACATGCAAACGAACATCGAGGCTTGTTTCGAGTCACCTGTCGGCCCTTTTACTTTGTGACATACGTGAGGCGTCAGCATTTTTCTCTCGCGAGTCAAATGTGGTAGCCACCAACATTCCATACTTTTTCTCGTTCTTCAAGTTTTTATTTTTTTCCTCAGTTGCTAGGTTGAGAGGAAATTGATATACATTTGTGTTTTTTCGGCTATAAGAAAAGTCTCTAGATAATTTCGTTAGTAGTTGTAGTGTCTTTTTTGTCAAAGACATTTCATTTCATGCGCCTTTGGGGGGGGGACACTTAATGCATAAAAATGGCGATAGAGGGCACTGTTCTACGTCGTACTTCGAGTACAGGGAAGCAGGAACATGGTAAAATGCTGGAATTGTACTTACCATTCCACTAGACATTGGTTGCCTTACTGGACAAAATAAAGGAAGGAAGAATGGACTTTAATTTGCACAGCTTTAGAATAAGTAGGACAGTTTGAGCGTTTTATTTTCTCGTAACTGTACATACTACTTTGCATTCTTACAACCCGTGTAAAACTGTAGCATTAATTTGTTAACTAGGGCGCTTGGTAAAAAAATAAATAAATTAAATACATGCAACATTTTAAATGAAGAGATTTGATTTGCTTTTGCATGTCGCTTCAGGGTGTGATTATCACAGCATTGTTTTTTTTGTTTTGTTTTTGTTTATTTTTTCCACATACCATGGATATATTTTTTTTCATTTGCCACCCGCTCCCACTCATCAGTTGAACTTCCGTTTTGATGCTTTGCCCTTAATTCTGACTGATATTTTGTGAATGCAGTGAAGTTGATTTGCTGCTGACTTGCGAAACACTGTGCTCTTGCTACCTTCTGTCCTACCAATGTGCCTTTCGATGTAAACATTTTTAACGGCTTCCCCCCACCCTGGCTTCACTTGGTGAAAAAAAATAATAAATAAATTACCACATAATTTCTTAACACTGTCAGATATCGCAGGGATACGCATTGTTTGATACAATGGCACCTAACAAGCTCCGCCCTTATTAAGGGTCTTGTGAATTTGCAATAAAACCAGAGGCAAAATTTATTTTGATCTGATCATTTGATCAGTTCCTTTTTTGTTCAGTGTTCAACATGACTCATTTGTTCGAAATAAATGAACTGAATTGAAATGTTGCCAATATGCTACCTTTTGTGTTAGAAACTGCATTGGAGTGAATATCGGTTTTGGGTATTTTAAAGGGGGTGGTGTTTTGCAGCACTTGTTTCCACTGGTTTTATAGAAAATGAAGAAGCTTTGATCATATGTGTAAAAAAACAAAACCAAACAGATGATTGTAAAACAATTGTACATTTCAATTTTACTTAAATCCCCATATTCTTATTAGTTATGTTTTTTTTTTATTATTTTCTTTGTCGGAGATCGATCTGTCTTCAGTGTAAACCAGTGAAATATTGGGAACTCATAATAGCACGAGTAATAAGGGACCATAGACTTTGAAATTAAATTGAATTTATCCTATTGTCTAATGACTAGAACAAGCTTGAGTTGTATGGTGGGACTCCCCAGTGATTGTTATGGGAGAACAATTTTAAAAAACGAGAAATTTTGTTACTGTAAGTACTGAATCTCCGTAGTTTATCAGGTAATTGGGATGTTTTCCATACGTTTGGACATAGTAAATGTCAATGCAAATGTTTGTAGTGAAGAATAACTGTCTTGTCTCCTTTCAGTGTTCTTGTATTGATGGACAAACACGGTAAGTTGAAAGATCTGTCATTTTGGTCTTCTGCAGTGACCAATAATGAGACGGATCCAAGTAGGTTTCGTAGTATGCAGTGAAACGGAACGACGTTCCCCCAGGACCGCAGTGCGACTCAAGAACTACAGTGGACAAAAGAATGCAAGAGAAAACTATAGCAACAAAACAATTGGTAAAAACATGTGTTCAACTGGTGTGTGTACATGAGTAACTCCTCCGTTTCTGTTTTACTCCTCATTGCTGGAGTGACCAGTATGAAGGCCAAGTGAAAATGAAACCTCACAGTTGCTGGATCCAAAAGATTTGTGAATATAGATCAGCAAAAGAAAATTAAACGCCCTGCCCTACACATTTTAGATTTGTTCATGCTTCTAACACAACTGATACAACTAATCAAGTTTTATTTCTCCGGTTTAATTTGTCGCTCTCAATCCTACTTAGAACATCATCCTGGGAAATGCTTTTCCAGCAACGTGCCTCAGAAAAGAGAAGCAAATTTCCGTTTTACTTGTTTTACCTTTTGGAAAGCATTTCTAACTTGAATGTATTGTTTTAATTGTAATTTTATGGTCATTTGTTGTTTATCAATGTCCGCTTCTAAAGTGCAAGTCTGGCACATTTTATTTTAGGAAAGTTTGTTTTAAGTACATTTTAAGTAAATCAATATTAAATGTCACAAATCAAGATACAAGTTTAATAATTATATTTGACTGCATGATGCAGCATTGAGTCGATGACTGTCATCTACTGGCTGGGAGACCTTGGTGAGTCCATCGCAACTGTGTGAGTGGAAATTTACCTAATCTTGTACTGTTTATTATACAGGGCGGAGTGACTTTTGGTTGGTTACGCAGTTGCACATAAAGATGTAGAATGTAGAAATATGCCAATAGTAAATACCTAAAAAAGTCACCAAAAATAGTAATATTGTTTAGACGGATATCGTCCTGTTAAACCTATATTGTATTGACAATTGAAGAGCAAATGGGACTATTAACTTTAACGAGACAATATCTGTCTAACAGGAGTATCACTCTAATGGGACTAAACCTGTCTATCTGTCGTGGAAGCGTGGAAAACTAGTGTGTCCCAATATTTTTGTAGTCAGACACCGTTGGGTTTGTGTCTCAGTTGATTCTGGAGCGTCATTACTATGTTTCCTCCAGTGGGTGGTAGTATAGGCAACGCATGTGTGCCGCTATTACGTGTCAGGAAGAAGATTCGTAGGAGTGGAGTGAGACTGTTTCCCCATAGTTTTCTCTCTAAAACTACAATTTATCTCGGATTTCTCATTTTAGTGGCGCAAACTACATCGTCGGGATGTTTAATAGAATGACAAGCCTGTGGATGGGCGATGTAAGTATCTATTTTTTGTTAATTCGAGTGAAAGGGTCGCTTGTTTGAGGTTAGCCATGTGTTAGCTGGATGCTAGCTGGGATAAACACATTTCATAGCCTGAACGCTTTCGGGCAGTTTATCTGATTAATTTAATGTCACGATACTTTCTGTTGAGGTTTCTGGAGTATTAATTTAGTAAAGGAGTTATACCCGATGTCTGTGAGGTTAGACCCAGTAGTTTGGAGTTTGTTTTTAATAGGACAATATCAGTCTAACAACGCTACATTATTCTAACAGTGGCACAATGTGTTCTTCTCATGTATTTTTAACATTAATATTTTATCATTATCGTCTAATTTTATTTTATTACTTCACATGAGTTAATAACTTCCCTTTCTTTACATCTGCAGTCTAAAATCGTGTTCGTTTTGTGGGTGCCTTTTTACCAACAGTGGCGCCTAACCCTAACTAGTTCGCAAAAGTTGGTTTTGCATATTATGCAAATTAGCAAAAATTTCAATTGGGCGGAAGTCATATTTACATATTTTCATATTTGTTTACTTTAAGCCAAAGAGTAAGAATCAAGTTGAATTTTACAAGTTGACCACACCACTCACAAGATTATTTCCTGAACGCGGTTACCTACCCTAAGTTACCAACCCTAAGTTGCTCCAGACTGTCCCCTGTAGTTAAAAGTGAAAGTCGCTTTGGATAAAGGCGTCTGTTAAATGCCGTAAATGTAAATGTATCTTTGCTGTAGCGCCCCCCTATTGGCCAATTTGACAGAATTTTTCCGTCTAAGTAGTTTCACCTTTGTACGACTGAGGCAGGAAAAAATTATATTAATAATAAAAACCAGCACAAAAACAATAGGATCCCTGCGTTGCATGGACCCTAAAAAGATACAAATGATTTTAGAAATTACTTTTGAGACTATCTGAAGTCACAGCTGGCCTTTAGTGGACTCTAAAAGTTCTACTTTTAGGTGCTGTAAAGAATCCGGCTGTACTTTGGAAAAACATTTAAAGCATGCAGAATAATTAATGTTTCCTTTTAGCTTTTCTCATTGCACTTTCATGTGATTATCCATATGTAATTATATGTGTATATATGACTGTCCTAGTATGCAATCTGGATCTGTGTGTGTCTTATTTTGAGTAATATCTTTTATTATTATTATTATTGTTGTTGTTGTTGTTGTTGTTGTTGTTGTTGTTGTTGTTGTTGTTGTTGTTGTTGTTGTTGTTATTATTATGAACTGTTGCCTGTTTTTCTATTGATGTATGCTTTATGTTGTGTGTTACAGTTAGACCCATACATGGATGAGAATTTCATCAAGCAAGCTTTCAGCACGATGGGGGAGACGGCCTTTGGTGTTAAAATCATCACACATCGAGTTACAGGGTAGGACCATTTGACTTAAATTCCATTTTTATCAACACATCTTTTTGTCATGTGCAGAAGAAAGCTCCCAAAATTGAAACTTTACGAGGCAAGAGGAATTTTTTTCCCCAAAGTATTTGGTCTGTTCATCATGAAATTTTGACGGTGTTTAAAAATTACAGCATATAAATACAGTTCAGTTCCGCTTTATTTATATAGCGATTTTTCGAGGGCATTTTGACCAGGAAGGTGTCGCCCTGGGGTCCAATGATGATCAGTCGGCCTGGACATGTGTGCGGCAGGTCCCGTCAGACAAAGAGAACAGAAAAGAGAGTTAGTTCTGTTTAAATATACAAAGAGATGCAGTGTTTTGATGTTTCCTTTTTTGTGTTGGTCAAAATTTTTTTCTTTGTGAGCAGTTCTCTAACATGTCCTCATTTTTTAATCGTGTTAAATCTTTCTCCAGAGGCTCAGCTGGATACTGCTTTGTCGAACTGGCAGACGAGGCCAGTGTGGATCGCTGTGTTCAGAGACTCAATGGGAAACTGGTTCCCGGATCCAATCCTGTGAGTGACCAACTTTGTCCCAAATGTGTCTTTTTCTGTTCCCATTTAGCATTTATTAATTAGGTGCTTATAACCTACAGAACAAATTTTTTGTGGTTCGACCAGCATGGCCACCACCTTATTGCTACATTAATCAGTAGCTGTTCCATGTAAGATGACTAAGTTATGGAGAGAAATATCTTCCCAAACAAATGTGGTTATGGCTGTTTTATAAAAAAGCAATAGTTTTAAGCTTGTATACAGTGATAGTATGTTATCATATGACTGTTTGTTTTATTCTAAAGATGCTCACATTATTTAACAGAGAAGTTCCTTTATCTCAGCAAGTTTTTGTATATTATCAATAGTCGTAATAATGTTTTTGTTATTTTTACAGCCCAGGAAGTTCAAGCTCAATTATGCAACATATGGGAAAAGACCAGAGCCTGGGTGAGTAAACAGTTTAGTATTTAATGGTTCGTTGTGTGGCATCCATGTTCACTTGATAAGCCTATTGTTTCTGTACCATTACGATTAAGCTTTTCATTACTTTACAGGGGTTTAGGTTTATACCCCAAAACTCATTTCATTTGAGAAATATCAGGAGTGTTATGTGACCTTAAACATACAGTCAAGAACGTTCGATTTTTTAAAAATTGAAAATGTGATAAAAATGCAACAAACAGATGTCCAGTCATCACATTTTAATTTCAGATGGTTTCTGAAATTAGTCCTTAAAGGAAACCGGCAGTAACCTGACAAGATGTATACAATTTTGATGAGTTTCTGTACTCTCCTTCAGACCTGAGTTTTCAGTTTTTGTCGGAGATCTCACGCCAGAAGTGGACGACTATCAGCTTCATCAGTTCTTCATGAAAAAATACCCTTCATGCAAAGGAGGCAAAGTTGTCACAGATCCGTACGGGAATTCAAGGTGCGTGAACCAACTCTGTGTCTTCTGTTATTATATCTTGAACAATTTCTATTATCACAACGTTATTACTCGGTCGTAGATGTCTTTGTTTTGTTAACGTGATGTGATTTGTTTAATCCTATTTTGCTTCATTCTTGTCCTGCTTTCATAATACGAGGCCTCGCTATACATGGATGTGATTTGCTGTTCACAAATCCTCTAAAACTACTGTTACAAATCCACTAAAACTATTGTTTTCCCCACATAGGGTAAGCAAGAGCAGCTCTCAAATGATGCGCTTCATGTTAAAAGTAAAAGAAAAGTTGAAGTTCTACCACCAATTTAATTTTAGTTTCTTTCTTTTCATATAAAAGTTTGAAATAAGTTGATATAATGCATGCTTCGGCTTGCTTCTCGCTGGGATGAGACACTAACAGTGTGGTGTTGTGCTGGATTCCTCAGGGGCTATGGCTTTGTGAAGTTCAGTGATGAGAGCGAGCAGAAGAAAGCCCTCGAGGAGTTTCAGAACGCGTCGGGCCTCGGAGGCAAACCCATCAGGATTAGCATTGCGGTCAACAAAAGGTAAACTTTTCTTTTGAATGATGGTGCTTGGTATAGTTGTTTAGTTTACAGGGAGTGGACATAATACACTATATGGCCAATAGTAAATAAACATCTGTTCTGGCATGCATAGCACTATTAATCATTTTCCATTTAAAGGGGATAAATTATGCGAAACTATATTTTTGCATCATATTGTGTTTCCATTCGTGTCTCTACTGCTCTTATAAACACTCCAAGTGCGGGAAAAAAAACTTTTCTGAGAGTCAGTTGAAAGATGTTCGTGTCAGGAATCATGTACTTCTATAAACTGTTTGGACCCTCCCTTATTGTGACGTCAGGAGGAGGTAAATTGCATAGAACCGCCCCTCACCTGTCGAGCCACGCCCGCTAGATTAGTTGAAGATCACCGTTTCTGTCTGCTGGTTTTACGAGCATAAGTCGCCACGCACTACAGCTACCGGCAAAGGCACGTCACCATGAAGTGTCAAGTTCATTTGGCTCTGGTTCCGACTCTGGTCCAGCATATAGGGCTGATACCGCCTCTGTTTTCTGACATTTTCACGTCTGGTAAACACGCAGTGTCAGCTTGGGATAGGGGCGTGGCCAGCAACATCTTGTTTGCATGAAAGTGACAGAGCGACAAATGGCTCATTTTTGAAAGGAACAGAAACAGTCAGGAATAGAGCCGGTCAGTCTCTTTATGTAAGTGATTTTGTGCACAGAACCTCATGAATATGTTTTGTAGCCAATATACATGTTAGAACTTGTTTTAAAAAAGGTAGAATATGCCCCTCTTAAAGATGGTGGTATTTCAAAATCTGTGGGTGCCAAGAGGTGCCAAATTGCATGATTGCTATAATAGCAGTGTTTAGAGGCCCCAATAAGTTGATTTTATTTTATGGGCAAAATTGTTTTTTAAAAACTTGCTCCCCGCGCAGTGATGGTAAGGGCTGGAAATTCTCCAGGGCACCATGTGTACATGGCTGAAGTGACGACAAATCTACTTAACTAGCATCACAACAGCAACTATCATTATCCACAGTGTAGCACCTATCCAGTTACAACCACAGGTAGCAACTGCAAAGGCACCCTTCTTGCTTAAATGCAATGTAGTTTTTTATGTTAATTGTATTGACTACCGCTATTTAAAACAATATCGCCCAAACATCTTTTTGTCATCTTTATGTGGGTTTTTTTTGTGAACTCTGATGAAATATAAAACCAATTAGAAAGTCCAAACCTAAACCATGTGTCTGCTTTGTTTTTCAGCAACAAAACAAGCAACTACCACAATCAGAATCACAGCTATAACAGCAATTACCAACAGCAGTATTACCAGCAGTCCTACAGTAATTATTACCAGCCCTGGGGCTACGATCAGTACAACAGTTACAACTATGGCTACAATCCCTACGCCACGCCCCCTCCTGTTCCTCACGGGATGATGGGACCGCCCCCACCGATGGGAATGCCACCGATGCCCCCTGACGTGAACACAACAACAGAGGTGAGGAAGCATAATTTGAACCTCACCCCATGATGTAAAGCAGGGGTATTCATTTTATAAGTCACCGAGGTCCAGTTATTATGTTCCGTCCCAGTAAAAGGTCCGAACTGAAGTCCATCTTGTGCAGGGACGTATCAAGCTTGCCAAAAATGGGGGTGTTCTGAGATGGGAATGCCAAGTTATAAATGCAATTTAATCAATTTAATACAATGTAATCTGACACAAGTGTGGGGGGGGGGGTGGAATCACATTTTAACAAAAGTGGGGGTGTTGGGAGGTTCAACACCCCTTTTAATCCTCTTCATGGTATTTTAGAAGTTATAAGGGTCGGTGCTCGATCTTCAGAGTACTCCTGAGACTCTACATTAAGTTTGATTCGTTTAGAGAGCTTTGCTAAAAAAGTGGTCGGTGCCATTATAAATACTGATATTTTTGTCCATGTATCAAATGATTCTGCATTCATGTTTGATTAAGTAGTTACAAGGATGTTTTGTCCGCAAAATGAGAACTTTGATAAAATACCAACACTTAAATGGCTGTTTAGAACTTTGTCACGTTTCCTGTTTGTGTGAAAGTTCTAAAATAAAATAAAAAAAAACCTTTCCTTTATATTTCACTTTGCAGCAGACTAGTGATGCAACTGAGGAGGCCGAGGAAGACAGTGAAGGTAAAGCTAACAGTGTCTGGTTTTCCTTTTGTTTGTATATATATTTTTTAATTACAGTAAATTCTAGACTAAAGAGCGCAACTGATTAAAAGCTGCATACTGTAATTTTAGAAAGAAAATCAATTTTGTTCTTGTACAAGCTGCAACAGATTATAAGCCGCATGTGTCTCACGCTGTAATATGAGGTCTGGCGCCGGGTCTGGTTACATGGAGAGTTTCGATTCTCTGCCCGAACCCGGGATCAAGCATTATAACGACCCACATATTTTTTTAAACGTCAGGTTTATATCGGGCTCGGGCCGATAATTATATTTAATATGTCGGGCCGGGCTGTGGAGGAACTACTCTTACTCTGATTATCACCTTTAGCCTACATTAATTTATCAAGCCAGGGGATGCAACCATGAAACAAAGCTTCAGAGGCTCACATGTTATGACTAGACATTAGAATCAGGCGTCCGAAATGTCCTTACTACGTGCAGAATGTGGTAGGAGAATTACGTTTTTCTCCTGGTTGACCATACTACTCCTAAAGTTGCTTCTAACATGTAAGGAATGGAGACCATAGGTCCATAATTTCTAACCTTAAGACTTCTGCTTAACCTTGAATCACACAACAATCAGGAACTGAATGAATAAAATTATTAAAATGTGAATTTCCTAAACAGCAGTAATTTAAGCAAGCATAAACGTTCATGTTAATTTGTGAGATGTAAATGCAAGTGACCTTTTAAGTGACGCTTTGGTTCCTTTACCTTTAGATCCGAACCCACAGGTGGATGTGGAGACCCTTAATAAGCAGTTCATGGAACGGAGTGAGGAACTCTACGATTCGCTCATGAACTGCCACTGGCAGCCTTTGGATAGCGTCACGTCTGAAATCTCGCCTGTGGACTGCTCTTGATTCCCCCGGGAAATCCTACCTTCCTTTAAAACGTCTTTTTACACCAGGAGAACAGAAAACATCAATTTTACGCTGTCAAGTTTCTTCCTCTGTTTTGTCTGTTGATCCATTCAATAAAGGATTTTTATTTTACTTTATTCATCTCTTTTAGGGAGACATATATTTTGTTCTTCGCCCTCCAAGTTAAAGTAAAAATTGACTTCTACTCTGCAGGCAGCATCTTTAAAGGTTAAAAATTCAGTATTTCTAGCCTTTTTGGGTTAAGGGCAATTCCTGTCTATGTTAAATTGATGTACACTTACATCGACTGTGTGCTGTTTTTGAAGTTCTGACCTGAAATTGATCATTTCTAGTATGCAGAGTGACTATAGGAGGCTGCGTCTTGGCAGTATCTGTGCATTCTGGTAGAAATGTTAGTTTTCAATCATGCCGTAGATCAGAGATTCACAATTCTGGACCCGGGTTTCCAGTGTCCACCACAGTTTTGTGTCGGACACCAACCCTCAGGGACCCGAGTTGGGAAGCCCTGCTGTAAAATGAGCTTTAAGGAGCATTTGGCTGTTAGTCGTGGTCTAATTTATGAATTAATGGGCAAACTGGGCCCACTTCAGAGGAGCGGCCTTGGTAAGATAGTTGGAGTGTATGGAGACGATAAATGCAAAGTTGCATTTGTAGAGAGAATTTTGGAGACATTTTGGAAAAATGGAAATATAACGTGTTTTCCATGCAGCTGTTGTGATCAGTGCTTCCTTGCCAGTGAGTAAAAACTGAATGTATGAAACTCAAAGGTAGTTTTTTTTCTGGCCATCTTTGGAGTGTTTTTTATAGGTGTTCTTATCGGTTTAATCGGTGTAATCGACATAAAAGTGTAAGTGAGAATATAATTACTGACAACCATGCTGACAAATTATTAAGCACATTTATAGAAACGCCTCAACCTGTAGAGTACACATCACGCACCTAGTAGGAATAAGACCAGTGTATAGGCAGCAGATGTTTGTTTACTTTAGCAATGGCTGCACTGTTGGCCCAGATTTGGTATGTAATTAATAATTTTCCATTCACTTTTATTGCGTCACTGTCAACTGATTAGTTTCAACAAATTTGTGTTGCAATTTACATACATTTGGTGGTAGTTTTTGAAGTCTGAGAGAGTTATAGTCTAGTCCCCAGTGCTTCTCGTCTCTTGCTTCTGAACATCGGCTGCCCTTGAATGGGGGAGGAGCACAAAAGGAGTCCAAAATATCCCAGCTAGTCCTGGACACCTTTTAGGGATCCCAGCGAGGGCAGAACCTTGGATGCAGCAGTGACCTGGAGTCCTGATGGAGATCATTCAGGCTAGACATGGCCAGTGGTGCCCCTCAGAGAAGAAAGTCCTGGAAACATGGTAGACCAATGCAGGGGCGTCTGGAGCATTTTTTATGAGAGGGGGATGCGTGGGGGCGTGGTTTGTTCGTGTGTGGGCGGGGTTTGTGGAGGTTGCTGCGTGTGTAAATCACGTCCATTTACGGGGTTTGAGTGTTTGGAAACTGTTAAATCTTCAATATCGTAAAAGAATGGACTCCACTTAATGGATAGAAGAACACAACACTGGGAATCTGCTCCAGGTTTTCCTCAAACTCCCCACATGCAGGTGAAGAAAATGGTCAGTGCAGAGACAGGCTGCTGGGATTTCCAGTGGTGTGTGTTCTGTTTAGTGGAGTGGATTCTTTCACCAAAGTTTCAACAGTGCTGGGGGAACTCATTTTTTATGGTAAATGAGTAATTATGAAATTTGAAGGGGACACGCCCCCTCTGGATGAATGGCGACCATGCCCATGGACAAATGTAAAACAGTTAATTCAGTTTAAGTATAAAGGATACAAATTCTAACTAAAAAGTGTAAGTTGAGACGTCAGCATACTTTTTCTGATTAAATAATTTTTAAAGTATCCATCTCTTATTTTTTATTTTTTTGCTTAAATGACTATTACTCTTTTTGTCAATTAAACAAATTGTTAGTTTAATATGTTTGACGAAGAAATGACATTGTAACATTAAATGTCCGTTTGACTTGAACATTCTTTGCTAGCCAGATGTACGCTTAACCCTCTATGTAATGGCCAGTGTTGTGCATGAACTAGTTCAAAAGAACGCATTCATTGAACACATTCATATTTCAGTGAACTTTGAACTGAACGCAACTTATTAGTAAGTCAAGTAAATCAAGAACACCTGATGAGTCGAGTGACAAGGTCGGCTCACACATTTAAACAGCATGTTGCGTTGTCACTCAAGCACTAGCG
>JBBKCR010000038.1:24637979-24649457 GCA_037577295.1 Ladigesia roloffi
ACACAAACACAAACACACACACACACACACACACACACACACACACACACACACACACACACACACACACACACACAGCTCAGTGTGAATACAGTGCACCTTATTTGACGTGATGATTGATTCTGACGCTCTAAAGCCGATGGAGGGATGGAGGGATGGAGGGATGGAGGGATGGAGGGATTGAGGGATGGAGGGATGGAGGGATGAGCCCAGAAAGCGAAGACGTGCAGGTTTGCAGGTGGATGTGTAACGCGGGACTAAAAATAGAGCGTCAGCCTGCTCCTCTCCTCCTGGAGCCCTAATTTTAGCTCCAAACCCTGAAAGAGCGACAGACCAGCTCGTTTACAGCCCAGCCTGAAGCAGCTCAACTCTAAACCCTCACTACCCAGCCGGCCATCCGGAGATCCCTGTTCATAATAACCTGCGACTCCGCTTCCGCCCGAGCCCCAGCGTGAAGAAGAACAGCAAGTAAATAACATTTTCAGGCATAATAAACATCAAAGGAAACCTAAAATTCCTACACAATCGCACAAACCTAATTGGCTCTGCTATTAAGGTTCTAGCCCAACAGTCACTGATGTGGGTTCAAACCCCACTCTGATTGAGGATATGTCTGTTTATGCACTCTTCTCTGTCGTGGATGGGCGTGGTCTCCATTCAACCAGAGGGGGGCGTGTCCCACTCACACTTCATAATTATTGATTTGCCCCCCCGAATTGAACATAAATCATTATATTTCCTTTGATTAAGCAATCCCCAGCACTTCTACTCTTCCGGTTATAAACTCAACACCACCCAGCACCAGGATGGCCGAGCGGTTAAGGCGTTGGACTTAAGATCCAATGGACAAACGTCCTCGTGGGTTCGAGCCCCACTCCTGGTAAACACAGGGCTAAAGGGGAGGCTTACCATGAGTTATTACCTGTAAACTTTTAAAAACAGTCCTGAAGGAGAAGCCCTAGACCATGGGTCAACATCTCCGGTCCTGGAGGGCTGGTGTCCAGCACAGTTTGATGGTTCTCCTCCTCAAACACATTCACTAAACCTGACAATTAACTGGCAAGTTGAACCAGGTGTGTCTGAGGAGGGAAATCACCAAAACCTGCCTACCGCTGCCCTAGACCGCAGGGTATTAACTAAAAGTCCCTGAGGTCCAGTTATTACATTTCGTCAAAGTAGAAGTTTCAAACTGAAGTCCATTGTGTCTTATAGTCGTCCCTTATGTCCAGATTTTCATATGGTTTCCAAAAACTGTAATATTTTTTTCCAGTGCAGGAAATGAACAGGAAATAGTGAAAACCAACTCTTTTCCCTTAAATAAAATAGTCCCTGGCAAATGAATTTCACTATCGATCAAAACGTTGTTTAAAAAGCCGACCCGCGGAACACTACTACAGGTGATGATGAACTACGAGCCGTTTGAAGCTGAAAGAACCGGCTCTTCTTTGGGGGCGGAGCCAGAAGAGCCGAACTTCCCATCACTAGTAAAGTAACGAGTGAAGCTGGACCAGCAGCGCCCCCTGTAGACACCGTCCAGAATAATAATGCTCCTGGAAAACATAATCTCCTGAATTTACCAGACCGGTCCCGGGTCCGGACAGAACCAGCACGCGCTCCGGATCCGGACCCAGGTCCGCCGTTTGGTGATGCCTGCCCTAGACCAACCATGCCTGCTGCCATCATACCAGGTCCGAAGTCTCTGATTAAACCCCTCGGGGTTCAGATCCATGAAGGCTAGAACTTCCAGAACAGGCTTCAGCTCCATCACTGCCGCAGGTCCTACAAAACACTGAACATGATTTGCTACATTTTCATAACTTTCCAAATATCCCTTCACATCAAATGAAGGCTCTACCTTAATAAAAGTAAAAAATAAGATAAACTTAATCAGCGAACCCCAGTTCTGCTTCTCTTCCTACACCCAGAAAAATGATTCATGGCACAGTTTATTTTTAGGTATTTGCATCTATTTAATTTTATTAATAATATTTATGAGATTGTTCACATCAGGTTTATTTAAAGATAAATCTGCCGTTGCTTATTCAGATCACATGGGGTTTATTAAACAGGCCTGGCGGGTCCAGCTGGTGTTTGCGAGCCGGATTACAGGACAGAAGCCCGATCTGGGCGTGCGAAGTGAGGGAGAAAATGAAGTGAGCGACTCAGTCCGAAACAGCAGCAGGACAAGAGACAAGGACACAGCGTCCCCCCCGAGGCCTGAGGCAGTCTTCACTTATCCGGGTCTGTTACACCACTCCGGCGGCGCCTTCGCTCGATATTAATGACCTGCGAGACCAAACCGCCACGCTGAAGGTTGAAGGTACGGCTGGGCGATTTGGCCTAAAATCTAAATCACGATTAATTGAACATTTTAACTCAATTAAGATTAATGAACAATTATTACATTTTTTAATTTGTTTTTGCCTTCACAGTTCACTGACAAGTTTTGTACATTAAATATTCTCACAAATTACAAGTGAGAGATTTTGGAATGAAGGGTGCATTACTTGATTTAAAAATAATTTAAAGAAACATACTATTCTTTTACAAATCTATTATCTACGATTATTTATTTAACATACATTTTGAACAACTGAAATTCAAGCACACATGACCTAAAACGAACAGTCATTTTGTTCTTATCAAAACAGTAAAAATAAATAACTTGCACAAAATAAATTATTTTCATTGTTTTTCTCATTAAAAATAGTGACACGACGTGCTGTCGTGTTTTTAAAAACAAAGTAATTGAAATTATTGACCTGGAAATTTAGATCGATTATAGGTTCTGAATGTTGATTTCGAATACTTTTCGATAAATTTCCCAGCCCTAGTTGAAGGTATTTTTCAGAGCTTTCAGACAGGAGGAGGTTCTAATCCAGCATATTACCACAGCTTTCCAAATATCTCAACATCGCCGATCCTATTGTGTCCCACTTTCTCTACAGTGATTCATTCTGGAGGGGCAAAGTATTCGACGTGCGTGTTGACGAAAGCTAACTGCTAATTCTGCTACACATTCCACGTTCTATCAGAAGTTCCACGTTCTATCAATAACAACTACAAACAAAGATAAAACACAAACATGAATAATAATGTTATTTTCAGAAATCATTTGCCAGATATTTCCTAACAGCTTTTTTAATAGAAAGCAATCCCCAGTACTTCTACCCTGCAGGCTATAAAGACAAAGCCGCCCAGCACCAGGATGGCCGAGCGGTTAAGGCGTTGGACTTAAGATCCAATGGACTAATGTCCACGTGGGTTCGAACCCCACTCCTGGTTAACACTGGTCAAAAAAGGAAGCTGGTATTGAGTTATTAACTGCACAATTTTGAAAAAAAAGTCCTGAATGAGAAGCCCTAGTCCCATCACGCCATGTCATTCCAGGTCCGGAGTCTCTAATTACATCCCTCCACCTCTTAGTTGGACACTAAACGGTGTTCAGATCCATGAAGGGTAAAAGCAGAACAGGCTTTAGCTACAGCACTTAAACGCCAGTCACCATCAGCCCCCAGTAAAAGGCTTTTCATGTTGAGGAATGGCTCCCGGTCCCACTACACTGTTTATAATGCCTTTAAAAACTGGACTTCAGGAACTGGAGCTGTAAAACACTCATCAGCCCAACCAGTGTTGTCCTTTTGGCTTTAAAATCCAAAGGACAAACGTTCATAACGGTTCAAACTATACTCCTGTATCAGACAGCACTTTGCTATAGTAACCTGGACATTATTGTATGGGAGATGCTAGAAACAATTTGCCAAGTATCAATCCAGATTCAAAATGGATAAACTCAAACAGTGACTACATATTATGGTATAATTTGCCAAATATTTCGTGTTAAACTAAAGGTATAAAGAAATAAAAAATGAGCCCCTGTACTACCATACCATCCCACACCAGGATGGCCGAGTGGTTAAGGCGTTGGACTTAAGATCCAATGGACAAATGTCCACGTGGGTTCGAACCCCACTCCTGGTATACACAGGTCAAGGAGGGAACCTTGCATTAAGTCATTACCTGTCACCTTTTAAATAGAGAATGAGAAGCTCTCCATGCCTGTTGCCATCATACCAGGTCCGGAATCGCTATTTTACATCCCTCCACCTCTTAGTTGGACACTAAATGGTCTTCAGATCCATGAAGGTTAAAACTTGTAAAACAGGCCACAACTACAACACTGAAACAGGCCATATAAAACACCAGTTGCCATCAAAAATGCTCAGTCACCATTAGCCCCCAGTAAAAGTCTTTCCATGTTGAGGAATGGCTCCCAGATCCAACAAGTGTGGATGAGATCTTACGAGGTTGGCTTTAAAATCCAAAGGACAAAGGTTAGATAAAGGTTGATACAGCCTGGATATTATTGTTTGGGATTTGCTAGAAACAATATACCAAGTGTCGACTATCAATCCAGATTCAAAGTGAAACATTTTTGACCACAAAAACATAATCACCAGTAAACCCTACTCCTAGTAAAAACAGGTGAAAGCAGGAGGTTGTTGGATTTGCCATGGGCTTTTGATGGTTATTTAGCATCATTCTCTCTAAACCACGATTTTAAAAAAATTGTTAAATTCAAACAGTGGCTACATATTATGATATAATTTGTCATTTTTTCTATACAACATTGAACTAAAGGTATACAGAAATATGAAATAAGCCTACTACTACACTTCAGGCAATAAAAACATAACCACCCAAACCAGGATGGCCGAGTGGTTAAGGCGTTGGACTTAAGATCCAATGGACGATTGTCCACGTGGGCTCGAACCCCACTCCTGGTACCAAAAAGTGAAAGAAGCAGTTGTTGGCTTTGAACTTATGTGGCATTTTCTGTAAAGGTCAAACCTACCATGGTAGGTGTAAGTCACTAAGTTTACTGTTCAGTCGGACACTAACTGGTGCAAAAATCAATTTATATTCAAAACCACATGTCCCAGAACACAATGTATTTAAAGAGAAAATGTCCAATTTCAAAACCAGAGCCAGCATTGGTGGAGTTGGATTAGCACTAAAATATGTACGATTATTTTAACAATATCCTAAATGAGGTTTAAATAATGCACACAAACATGAGGCTGTAACACCAAAAACTGGTGCTTCTCTGTCAAATCATGCGGCAGCTGTTATCAACGAATGAAGCAAAGCTCCAAGCGTGTGAGTATTTTCTACCTGAGAAACTGTAGCACCTGCACGGCACGAGCCTCATTTCTTCATCCTGTGCTTCCGTTCCACCTTCCTCTCCTCCGGGAAGACGGGGACCGACGGCCCAGCCCTGTTAGCAACAGCCTTCGTGTGCCGTTTTGATCTTTCACGTGTTTTTTCTTTGACCCTGCGATGCTCTTTCCTGGAAAACTCTGAGCAGGTAGCAGAGAGAGGAAGGGATGTGGGTCTAGAGGCTTGAGGAATGTCTGTACCATTGAGTGTAGTTTCTGGGTAATATGGGCTCGTGTACCTTTCAAGAACTAAGTCGTCCAAATCGTTAGTTGTGACAAGGCCAAGTCCCACTGTTTCCAACAGGGAAGGACTGTGGACATCAAGGTTGAAGTCACTTTTGATGTTAGCATGCAGGTCACCTTCTGCTGCTGCGGCTTTTTCTTTCTTCTTGTGCTTGGCCTTGAGGTACTTCTTCCTGCGATCTTGCTTGGGTTGCGCCTCGGTCACTGGTACAGTGATAGCCCTGGTGTCATAATCCGACAGTTGCTGATAATTATTAATCCTTAGTGAAGACACCTGACTAGCGCATTGCTCTACTAGGGAAAGAATGCTGATATCACTTGCTACCCCGCACGTGCTGCTTGGGGATGGGAGCAGTCCCCCGTTTAACACCTGGGGAGTTCCGGCAGGCTTTGTCTGCTGGATGCTGGCGTGGGTCCAGAGCTCGGAAAACTTGATGCGCTCGATGTAGGAGGTGCAAGAATGGCACAGGTGCAGTTCTTTGGCACCGTGTTTCTGCGAGGCCTTGCAAGACTCACAAAGAGACTCTTTGTTTACGGCAAGCACAAAGAAAGAACTTGTCCCAGATCCAGGGGTATG
This sequence comes from Ladigesia roloffi, assembly GCA_037577295.1. NCBI lineage: Eukaryota > Metazoa > Chordata > Actinopteri > Characiformes > Alestidae > Ladigesia > Ladigesia roloffi. Next base: position 24,644,019 of record JBBKCR010000038.1, read on the forward strand.
TGCCATCGGAGACTGCAAATCCCTCGTGGGTGTCAAGGGGGACTTGATATTGAATATCCGGAAACACATATGACTTGGGGTCGGAGTCCTGGGTTGGCTCTCTGGTGAAATCTCTCCGCTGTGTTGATTTGGTGCGCCTACCAAAAGATGACCGACATCTAGCTGGCAGGTATCCCAAATTTCTCTATTTGTATCCCTATTTGTGGTACTTAGGGTGGACACTCTAGGTAAATTTCTACCATTGGCTGAGTGGGCTTCACCTTCTAGACGTACAGCTCCTTGAAGTTCACTGTTTCTCTCTGGAAAACCCAGTTCCCCTGGACTGCATTTTAATGACTTTTGCTTTAACCAGTTGACAATACCCATTGCTACTGATATTTCAGTGTCACAGAGCTTCAGCAGGCAGTCCCTCCCAGCCCAGTTACTCTGCAATAGCTCTTGGCTAATAAAGTCCATCGCCAGAGGAGGAGCCAGGTTCTCCTCGGCTCCAACATGGAAGCTGTACATGGATAACGGAAGGTCACTTGACTGACCAATGATGCTCTGGGTTAGGTCCATTTCATCGTCAAAAATTGGGGTCAGTTCCGCCTCACTAGGATCATAGAAAAGCTCATACAGGGCATCTCCACTGTAGGTGTCCCGAGGGAGCTTTTGAGAATGGACTGGTGTGAGCGAGCTCCTAGTGTGGTCCTCATTGGAGACATAATCACAGTAACCCTCGTCACTGGTGCTCTCTTGGTTCTCACTTTTTGGTGTCTCTAATTTGGCATTGGGCTCTGTAATCTTTGTCTCTGAAGACTTTGCCGGGGTTGAAGGATTCTCCAGGGGACTGGTCGTCTTGTTTGTGGAAAGTGAGACAGAAGCTGGTGTTGAGGTTAAATTACTATTCACGTTTGAGTTTGGCCCCAAAAGAATGGTCCTATCGAAGGTCTCCCACATTCCAAACAAGTCTAAAACTTCAGGCTGAGCAGGAGATGCCAGCTGCTCTTCGCCTCCTTGAAAGGCAGCAGCTGTTGGACTTCGCTTTAGAGTTTCGCTGGTGTTGTCGGTCTCAAGTCTAAGCGTTCCCTCGAGGGACACAAGGTACTCCTCATCCACGAATACCTCTCCACATCCAGCCTGTGATCCAAAGCTTTTCAGAGATGCAGCATCTTCACTGATGCTGGCGCAACATTCACTCGAGGAGTCAGAAAGCGTGTCGTTTGCTTCGTGAGGGTCCCTGGTCCGATCTCGACGCCTGGAGGGTTTCTTGGTCCGTTTTGACATTGGTCCACATTCGCTCGGGGTCCGTGGCGAAATGGTGTCCTCGCTGCTATGCTTTTTGGGAACGAAAAGGTCTCTGATGGCCTTCTTGGGCTTTCTAAAAAAGATCCTTTTCTTTGGAAAAGACTTGGCTATGGAAGGCACAAACGGCACTTGAGGTGTCAGATTGCGGTAATCAATGATCTTGTGGTTGCTGCCGGGCATATTCTGATTCTCATGTTGCACCAAACGAGTGGATCCGAACCCAGAGAAGCTGGCACTGTTGACGAGCCTGCAGCGATGGTTTGCTCTGGGAGTCCAAGCTCCATCTCTGTATGCAGGACTTGCCGCTCTCTCCAGCACACAGTCGTGGGTTCGGCTCTTTTTAACAGAGCGGAAGGCTTGAGTCCAGCTCTCAGGACTGGTGCAGAGTTCTGGTGAGGGTGTGTCCGATGTGTCTCCAGCTGAAAGATGTTCTGGATAAACATCACTGTTCACCATGGCCTTCCTATCATCTGGGTCAATAGGTGGTCCCTGGCCTGGACCTGGAGTTTGGCCTGTTTCTGGATCAGTTTTGGGGCTCTTCGCCCCTAGAGGATGCTTTTTACTCTTCGGCAACTCCATAAATCCAATTCACATTCGTCACTGCGAAAGTGTAAAACCGGAAAAATTATTATTTTTTATTTTTATATTATATTTATTTAGGTAATAAATGGTGGAAAACGTCAAAATGAAATTTTCATACAGTGTGACATAGTGAATAGTAATCACAATACAAATACAAATGTTAATATATGATCACCTATGTGCTGGAAATAAGAGTGATAGGGGAAATGAAATGAAAAATAATAAGAAAGAGCAAATAGATTTGCAGCTGTCAGCACTCTCTGTAACTTCAATTACAAAATTTCAAGTTGTATCACGATCATCTGAAATTTTTAACAGGGGATTGAAAAGAGCCCTCTAAGAAGCTTTGTATAGATCGATATTTCCAGACGTACTATATCTAGACAAGCAGGGTGGTGTCTACTGGGGTGACAAGTGCTGCCCCCCCAAATTATTTAACTGCCCCCCCACCCCCACCCCCCGGCCACCAGTGTGGGGCGAGTTACTTCAAAATTGTAATGTTTTATTTATTACTTGTTACTGTCATTTCAAAAGATTATTTACAATTCAATCATGAATTGACATTTTCTGCAAATTGGTGTAACAAAAAATGACAAAATATAACATTTGCTCTCAGTAGAGGGTGTGTACATATTTCAAAACTAACAAAACATGGAAACTTTTATGACTGAAGCATTAAGGGTAATTTCCGACAGCTGGATTTCTGCTACTGGGGTTAGTAAATAATAATAAATAATAATATTATAATTAAATCTTGTATAACATGTTAAATGTGTTTAAATTAATTTTAAAAGCTTTTAAATAAGCAAATACAACAGCTAAAACATATATTTAATTCTACCTCCCTTTGTAGAAGCTGCAGCAGTGAGAAATGGAAATTTAAAGGGAGAATATAAGAATGTAAATAACCGTAATAATCCCACAATCACAGCAAAATCTGGAACTGGAACAGAAGGAACCCAGGCAAAGCGCCGTATAAGATCATCGCCTCATTAAAGTGTGTGTGTGTATTCTTCAGCCCTATCACACAGTAAGTGATACCCAAACACACACACACACACACGGGCATGAATTAAACATGCCAGTCTCTCTGAACTGAGGAGTAAAGACACATTATATTAACGTGGAGTTTTCTATTCCACCTTAAATGGTGTAGCACTATCGGTGCGTTTAAGGTGGAAGAGAAAATATCATCGCTGCACGTGCTCCACGGCCAGGACCCTCTGGTTCCATTTAGAACCATGTTAAAGCCTGAAGCTCACCCAGGTTCCGTCAGGATGAGGAACCCTCACCATCTACAGCTCCCAGCTTCAGCCTCCGCAGGGACTCGGTCCAGCACGAACGCACGAGCTCATCTCCCCATCCCGACCGGAACCGGGCCGGTTCTGGCTCTCTCGGTCCAAACCCAGGGAGCGTTCAGTCACACAATCCAGAACCCGAGCTGCAGTGGCATCTCCATCACTGCAGGTTCTGCTCCAGCTCCATCGCTGCAGGTCCTGCAGGTCTCCCGCGTCAGGAGCTCGGGAGGCGGCGCGCCCCCTCTGTTCGTTGTGAGAACTGCAGGCAGGTACTTGGCGAGACAGCCGCTACACCTCGAAATCAACAAAAACAAAACAAACCAGCCCAGACACCTCTCTACATATCCACATTTATTTTAATAATAACAGTCTACAAATGAACCTGGAAGCTGTTTAAATACCATGTTCTAAAAATAAACTAAACCAGTCCAACCTCCTCTCTACATTATCCATAATCATTCTTAAAATAATAGGGTACAAATGATCATGGATACTGTTTAAATATCCTGTTCTAAGATGCATGTCATACAGGCTCCTCGAAATGAATAACCTAATGAACTCGGGCCAGCTGTCTACATAATAATAATAATAATAATAATAATGATAATAATATACTTTTAAATACCCAAGTGCAAGATATTTATAGCTGTGGTGTTTAGCATGTTGCTAACCCCACAGAAATGCAGCCTCTTCAAAAATAAAACTAAAGTATACAGAATTAACCCATCTCTGTATGTATGTAAAATGTTCTACATATGATACTTATTTTTTAGTATTTAATATCCAAGTCTAAAATAAACATTTGGTTGGTTAAACTCACTGCTGTCTCTGACGTGATTAGCATGTTGCTAAATCCTCAGACATCTAGAAAAATCCAAAATATACCAAATTATTGCAATAAAACCTGTGGATCTGTCTAAAAACATAACTATACACAACACTGGCTACCTTTATTAATACCAGTACACAAATATTTTATTGTTATGGTTATCAAAATTCTTCCTCCTCTTGTGAGAGTAGTTATTAGCAGGTTGCTAATATGTTCAATTTACAAAAATAACAAAACTACACTAAACCACATCAACTCGCATAAAATATTCTTTTGACTTGAATTTTGTTTTCAAAATGTGTGTAAATTGTCTAATATTAGTTAAATATGAACATTATGCCGTCACTTTGCTCTTTTGTTTTTGATTAAATATTTTGGTATTTAATAAAGAAATAAAAAAAAACACAAATCCACAAAATTAAATACAGTTTGCATTGTAATCTCTCAGTGCTAGAAAACACTTAAATAGTCTTAAATTAACAGGACAACACTTTTTATGTATGAAAAGGCTTTTAATAGAAACATGTAGAAAAAAAAAACACAAAATAGTTCCAAAAAGGTCCCAAACACACAAACTCGTCTTTTAAACAGTGCTTTAGAGTTTCTGAAGACATTTCCTTTATCAAAACTAATGTTCCTCCACGCAAAACTATCTCTAGCAACAAAATAACACTTTCACATGAACAATTATAATAAGAATATAATTATCAATTATTTTATTAACATCTGAAAATAGTTCTCATAAATTGTTAATGACCGTAACAGTCAACAAACATGAACTTTGCTGCTTTAATAAGAAAAAATATTTAGAAAATCCGAAAATGGACCCAAAATTAGAACAAAGCGATGAGAGAGGTGGTGGGGTCAGAGGTAGGGACCCCAGCCGAGGTACATGAGGCACAGCATGTTGTCGTCCGTGGCCTCCTGGATGAGGTAGTGGACGTGTCCCTCGATGGACAGAGGCAGTCCCATCACTTTGTTCCGGTTCTTTATGACGCCCAGCAGCCGCTGCTCGATGTCCAGAACGTGAGTCTTAGCCTGAGGACAGAGGGGCAGTTTAGAGTCAAACATCATGAAGACACACTCACTGGCCATTTTATCAGAAACACCTACATTTATTAGGAAAGAAACATAAATTAAAAAAACTAAAGTGGCCCATTAAAGTCACTATAGTCACGTGTGAACTCATCGTGAATAGTGTGAAATTCTTTCTTTGCCTTTAACCCTTTTAAGCCATTTAACTCGGTTCTCCAGCATCACTCGGTTCCTTCTGGTTTCCGGATCTCTGGAATAAATTTCCCTCTCCAGCAGGATCCCGATCCCAAACTCCTCCAGACCTGCTCCAGAACTCTCTCAGTCCAGAGAAGAGCAGGACGTTTAGAGAGGGACGTCTCGTCCTCCCCAGTCTCCAGATCTTTCTCCATTCAGCGGCAGGACCAGCTG
>JBBKCR010000038.1:24802170-24814894 GCA_037577295.1 Ladigesia roloffi
GCGTTTGTGTTCTGCTGAGGAAACAAAGTCACCTTCGACTTGGATGCCCTGGGGGTAAGCAAATAAACATCAATTTTCATTTTGGGGTGAACTATTGCTTTAAATGGGTTAAATGCAGAGAAAGAATTACAGTCTTCACACTCTGTGCAGTGGTGTGGTGTGCTAATGCATGACTATAAAGGGCCACTTTACTTGACTTTACTTTGATATGTAATAGTCTTGCTTATGTGGTTTCTGACACAACATTAATAATAGTTACTTAGAAACAGGGTTCAAAGTGTAAATACAATTGAAGCTACTTCTGTGGAATGGTTGTCATACTTGGTATGGGATGATTGTCTTACTCATAGAGATGCTGGTTTAAAACTATATCCTTTGTTTGTGTTTGACATCCTCCAGTCCCTCATCAGTCATCATTCTCCGACCGCAGACCTGCTCTAGGCTGGATGTTCTTGAGTGGACTACTCAGACCAGCAGTGACATTAATGTGAGCAAACCCCCCGCAACACCTCTGCGCCTTATATACTCGTCACTGCCTTGTCAGTGTCACTGCCCCGCTGAGCAGGGTCACCAGCAGTGCTATTATTGAACACTCATTCTGCTTGTAAATGAGGATGTCTTTTAGAACTGGCCAACACTGTGACAGAAACATGGACAGAAAAAACGTTCTCCACCTGGTGTGAACATACACAAGATTTAGGAAAGTCTACAGCAGCAGACTTGGATTAATCCTATTATAAATAATAAATCCTTGAATAAATGTCTCAATGAGAAGCTGACACAAAAAGAGGTTGTCTCCTCTAAATGTTATTATTATTTTGATCTCTCCAGTGCATGGGTGATCCTCCACCATGAGTGGGGAGTCAGGCCTCTGTGTCGTGTGGAGGGTCCCTGGGGGGGTCCCTACCCAAATACCACATTGTAGATGTGACTAGGTCAAACTGAACTATTTGTTTAAATTTAGACTATGTGGTTTCCCATCGGCAACAGTTGTTGCTGAGTATAAAACAGGCCAAGACATTTAGGACAATGCCATTCTTCCAACTTTGTGGACATAGTTTGGGGAAGAACCTTTTCTATTCCAGAATGACTCTGTCCCTGAGCACGAAACAGCTCCATAAAGACGTGGCTGGATGAGTTTGTTGTGGAAGAACTTGACTGGCCACACAGAGCCCTGACCTCAACCCCATCCAGCACCCTTGGGATGAACTGGAACCAAAATTTTCCAAGTCAGGTCTTCTGAACCAACATCAGTGTCTGACCTCATTAGAATGAATGGGCACAATTTCCCACAGAAAATCCAAAATCCTGCTTTCCAAGATGAGTTGTTCAGATACAAAAGATCCATGTTAAAGACTACGGATTTGAACGCAATGTCATTAAAGGCTATGTTATTGTAATGGTCTGGACTCACAATACTTTTGGTAATATATTTATGTATTATGTACATCCACTTTTAATGTTCAACTTGTCTGTTGTTGTCCAGCTTTTTGACAGAGACCACGCCCACCACATCGCATGATTGACGTGTGGGGAGGACACGTAGGCGGTGTCAGAAGGCGGCCTTACGCCAATCGCGTGTCGTGGGTGGTGTAAGGGCGGTACTGGAGCGAAGCTTTGGTCCTATCACGTTTGGGGCTGGGCGGGGCTTGGGTTGTTGGTGTGGCGGGTGTCAGTTTGTGTTCGAACGCGGAGCAGCTCGCGCTTCAGTTCGGCGTTCTATTTTGCTTTTTCGTCAGTTAGCAGCTTTAGCTTCTCCTTCAGAAAAAAGATGTTGAAAATCTCGATGACATTCGAGGATTAAACCCAGCAGAAGTGAGAAATATCGCCTTGTCAGGCCTGTATAAAGTTCTTTATAGCTCTCTCTCCTTCTTTCCAGGGCAGGAGTGTCTCCTTTGGGCTCCCGAACCGAAGCGTCTCTTCAGATCAGATTACACCGAGAACCAGCTGCCAGCCTGGGCTTCGCCTCTTTCCTTCCTCCCTACTACCCTCCACACTCTCTTTCTATCTTCCCCTCTCTCTTTCTATCTCTTGGTTATCTTTTTCCCATTCGTCCCCCGTTATCCTGAAGTGGACTCTCGGAGGGCAAAAAAGGACAGAAATCAGGAAAATTAGGGGACAGGAGTGAGAGAGGGAGAAAAGAAAACCCATACTTTGCTCCAACTTCGACTCTCTTCTTGCTCGAAAAGACAGAAGAAATACATTTAAGCATTAAAGAGGAGAAAGGAGTGCAGCTGGTGCATTTTTGAGTGAAAAGGGTAAAAAGGTAAAAAGAAATAAATAAAGCCCAAAAGGCAGCAGACGAAGGATGGACGAGCAGCCGCGGCTGATGCACTCTCACGGGGTGGGCATGGCTGGCCACCCGGGCCTGGGGCAGCACATGCAGGACGGCACGGAGGGAGAGGGACGCAAACAGGACATCGGAGACATTTTACAGCAAATTATGACCATCACTGACCAGAGTTTGGACGAAGCACAGGCCAGGTGAGCTGATTATGTTTTTAAGCATGCTTATTTTATAATGTTGTAGGTAGTACAGCCAGTAATAGTGGCATAAATCTAAATGAAATGTCTGTAGCACTGCTATTATCCGACTATATTTTTTCAATAATAAAATATAACACACCCATTTTCCACACTAAAACATTACTACAGTGTAGCAATGCTTCATGTATTGCCTCCTTTAAAGCATATCTATGTAAATAATGCAATAATATTAATAATTCGTTTTACAGTAATCCACGTGTAAACTATTGCCTTCTGTAATGCTATTTTATAACTAAGACTACTGCATAATGAAGAGCGTACCTGAATCTACTGTAATGTATTCCAATTGAAAATCCTGCACTGTTACTGTAGTTATCATTTATAATAATATTGCTATTCCAGCAGCATAGGCATTGAGAATTCCAAAATGTACATTAAAAGTCTATAATGCAATTATTTGATTAAATACCTAAAATACTAATAATATATAACATTCCTATTTCCCCCATGTTTCTTCCTATAGTTCCTTAGAAGTAATGACCTAATTTTACTGTAAAATTCCCATAGAAAATCCTGTAGACATCCTTTATAATAGTTGTGATAGCCACACTTCAGGTTTATTATTCTAATTGTACCTCTTGAAGCAACAGATCAGTTTACTAACCAGTAAAATGTCCATATTAAAGGCAGATTCAGCTCCAAGCCACCAAAAAACTGCTTGCAGCTATTGGATTTCCAGTGTTAAAAGCAGTACAGGCACTAATAGTGCAAAACATGTACAATAAAAGTCTACAATACTGCAATTATCTCTAAAATATTTAACACTCCTGGATGTCCCTACTTCAACAATTCTGCAGTATAGCAGTGCTTCCTCTCTTGTTTCCCTCAAAACACCATATGAATAAAAGCAATAATAACAATTATTGTAATGGTAATCCATGTGTAAATTGTCACCACCTGTTATCTTATAATACTCAAGAGCGCTTGTGTAGCATTGTCAAGTAATATTACTGTAAACTTCAGGTTTATCCTTCTACTTTAGCTGTTGCAGCAACAAATCAGTTAAAGATAAAAAGTAAAATGTTCATATTAAATGCAATTTAATCTCCAAAGCTACAATAACCTCCATGGAGCTTCTGGAGCTTTCAGTGTTAAAAGAGGGAAACCATACTGACTGTAAACTCAGTCTGAGTGTTTTGCAGAGAGATTCCACTTCCGTCTCAATGAAAATCTCACTAAATGTCATTAATTTTCCACGCTCTGCTCTCCGCAGCAGCAAAACTCGTGAATGCATTTCGCAAACAAGCCGAATAACTGTAATCTGGGCTCTCAGAAGTGCATCTCAGTGTCAGCTCATAGTCATTTGCCAGTTCGCTTCATTATAGTTGGGTGTAATTATTGAGTCGATGTCATGTTGCAGGTGAGATTTATTTTAAAACATTATGTACTAGCCTGTAGCTTCTTTGGTGTGGGGGCCTTTGTACCACAAAGCTGAAATATTTTATCCTTTGACAGTGCCCACCTCTTGCTATTGCTCGTAGTTTGTTGTTTTTTGCAAGTGTCATTTTCATCTTATATTTCATTAATGCAATAAATAAATGTAGGCTATTTTTATGACATTCAGCCTGAAGCTGTCGGGCCTTTTCAAATGTGAATTTTCGTTCTATGCAAATTTGAAATGTCACTTTAACCTTAAGCTTCCTATTTTCCTTTTTTCCCCAAAGGAAACATGCCCTGAACTGTCACAGAATGAAGCCTGCCCTCTTCAACGTCTTGTGCGAAATTAAGGAAAAAACAGGTGAGTCCGTTCAGCACAGGCTGTGCATTTCTGGGTCGTCTCAAATGGGGCAGTGCTGATTTTATTTATGCAGAATAACGTTTTTAAAGATTCCTGCAGTCTGTTTCAGCTTGTGAGCAGCAGAGTGGAGGGCTTACATAAGGACCGAGCGGCGCTGTGATGTGTTAGAATACGTTTATTGGATTTTCTCTCCAGATTTGTCAAAACGATGTCTCGCATTATGCTGTAAAGACATCTATTTTTCATCTGCTTTATTTTGTGTACACTTTCGACCAGACAGGGTTGCGGTTCTGGCTGGACTGATTCTGCTGTGTGACTCATGACTTTCTGTTGGCTGTGGATGTCCTGAAGGTTGGACTGTAGTTATTCTTGGGTTCCTGACTGGAGTTTAGCGCACTTTGTAACAGATATGAGATTTTAAAGGTACCGTGGTTGTTGTAAACCGTTTACAGTAATCTATGCCTTATACTATACAGCATAATATTTACTGAAGTTCAAAAACATTTAAAATTTGAGATATACGTTACATTTGAAACTTTTTGAAGTTCTAGACATTAGTAGAACAGTACTTCGCACCTTCTATTCTATAGGCCTACATTGAGTTTGCAATGTATTTTCGGCACTTTACATTTTATTCGCTTATTAAATCTAAAATTCAGTGCCTACCTAAAATTTGAAATAGATATTTAATAGTTCTATTAGTTAACAGAACCAAATTTGCTTCATACTGTTATCTTGCTGTTTGTTGAAGTTCAACAGAATCCACATTTCAGGGCCAACATGTTTTGGAGGAGCCAGTTTAATAACTTTTATTAGGTGTTTTTTTTTTTTGCAGTGTATCAGTTCATTTGATGTTGCTGTACTTTGGCTGAAAAGTGCAGAAACCTTTCATCAGCTTGGTTATGAGGATCCTGGAGAGAGAAACCTTGCCAAGTGCAGCTTAGCAGAGCCGAGATGAATCCTATTGATGGGATTAAGTTTTGAATCCCTGTGCTTTACATATCTGGTGGCTCCGGAGAATATAACTGACCAGAGTAATAAGGCGGGTAGTCAGGTGGATGGTCATGTGGCTTTAAATGTTCTTTTCTGATGCTTTCCAATGGCATGTAATGTAAAATGATGTAAAGTGAAGTAAAGTACAGTGAACATTTGTCATGTGTGAACACACCACACCACAGCACACAGTGTGAAATTCTTCCTCTATATTTAACCCATTCACTAAATGAAGCAGCGGGCAGAGTGTGGGGATGGTACCTTACTCAAGGGTACCACAGTGGTGCCACTAGCAGTCCTGGGATTCAAAACCACAACCATCTGATCACAGGGGCAACTCCCTAACCACCAAGCCTTCAAACTGTCACTTCATACATCTTGTATATGAAAAATAGGACCATCACTATTGATCTTATTAATAATAAAACAGTCCCCTGATTATTTTGATGAGCAGTTTTTAAAGGCCAAGCAATAAAAACGTCTATAATGAAACAATAACAAAGTATGCAGAGCCTCTCTACTATTCTATCTCCTTATTAAATAAGTAAATCTTAATTGGTTTTTAATTAAGTTAGGAAATTAAGTTTATTGATTAGTCATGCCATATAAAAGAAGAAAGAGCTTTTATTCGGCCATATTAGTTTTATGGTTGTGTGAAAGTTGAGATACTTACCAGATCGGGTAGTGACTGATTATGTTGGAGGGGAAAAAAAGCAAAACAAAACCATGTATTAGTGTAAAGCAAACAGTGGTGGAGGATGATGTATGATATTTTTGTTCTGAAGCCCATACAGGACATGGCTACTTCACTGTTTATCTTGATTCAGGTTCAGCTTTCTTGACGGAGCTTTTCCAAACGTTCTTGCGTGCGGTTTAGAGTTGGACGCAGCCCTGACAACAACCGCAAAGTTTTCCAGACTCGCTGCTCGTCACGTTTGTGCCACAGATGAAGGATCTTCCTTCACACCTGTAGATGTACATTTAAAAGAAACAAACTGGCCGATTTACCTGATTCAGGTACATGCATCAGTTTCCACTTTTATAAAATGTACAACATCAGCATGATTATTGCCGTAAGAAAAATTCATTTTAAAAACACATTAATGCTTGGAATCTACTAAACTGAAAGGCCATTCGTTTTAACGCCAAACTAACGTCGTCATCGCCGGAATCGTTCAAATGTACAGTGAATAAAATAATGTGGTATTTTTCCACATACATAAAATGTACGACATCAACATGATTGTTGCTTTTAGCCAAACAAAACTTTCAAATGCACATCAGTATGACGTGATTATTGTTATCATTTGAGCAAAACTTAACTTAAACTAAACTGCAAGTTAATTTCTAATATATGGTTATGTATTATCAATACACAGTACACTGATACGCCAAAATAAATAGTGCTTTAAATGTACCAAATTGAACCATCAGTACATTAAAACACTAAGATAAATTGCACTCTGATTCCAGATGCATCAGTTGTGCATAATAAAGTGTGTTACATCAACACAGTTATTATTACGCTGAAAGTAATTGTTTTGGTGTAACATATTTTATTCATAAGCAGTCAATTGATGCATTCGAATCATGTAAAAATCAAAGCAGCATTTGTTTCCGCACACATTTCTATTTTAAGCGTAGTCATCTAAGAGAGGCACTTGTTTCTTCTCTCCCTTCGCCGTGAGCCACCCTGAGAAATGGGAACGAATCAGATAAATTGGCATTTTTTCTACTAATTAGCTCAGAAGTGTAATTTACAGAGATTGCCTTGCATGGAAGTCGAATCTGGCTGGAGTCCAGTCAGTCTGAAAGCGACTGCATTAGCGAAGTCCCACAGCTGCCCACTCTAAGTGAAACCCTGACCCAGAGAAGAAGGCTCAGACGGGCCATCTTGTGGAAAAAAAAAAGTATGGGGGGCCGCTGTTGGGGCCCCTCGATTTCTCTCCAGCAAACGTTTTTCCCCTCGTCTTGTTTAGCAAGGTCCTCGGAGGAGTGAAAGAGTTATGCCTGGCTCTTTTGAACTGCCTGGCGTCGCCCCGGGTTCACTCAGAGTTCGTTTCCAAGATGAAGAACAAAGTGACTTGGACCTCTTCCTGGCTTTTTTTTTTTTCTTTCCTGCTCCAGCCTCCCTTCCCACAGTTCCTGGCAACCAGAAACCTGCGGAGTTTTGGAGTTCAGACAGAGACCCTGCGAAGGCTCAGCGCATTCCAAACCCACTAGACAAAAAAATGCTCAGCGTCGTGGGTAACGTCGCTTGTACCTGAACAGGATTCTCACACTTTTTTTTACTGCTCTGCAACTGCTCCCATACATGGGATGTGAGGGGGTGGACGATATTGATTTAAGTTTATATCGTAATATTTTACTTGTTGATAACAGTACAATGTAAATTGGGATTCAGTGTGTTAATTTCGAAATGTCTTGTTGACATTAAATCTTAGATTTTGTGAAAATGTATACACTGATTGTATAGTGACAGCTGATACATATACAGTATATACATATACATATATGTGTGTGTGTATATATATTTATATACAGTAACTACCTCCTTTTCATGGGGGTTACATTGCAAAAGCACCAGCATATAGTGTAAATCCGCATTGTTGTGATGTGGCCTATTTTTATAATATAAACCATAATATATCCCCAAATATGTTCCCAAAACATTTCAATTTCACCGTAAACTCATTAGCCCTAAAGGAAATGTAAACATAAACCTGTTATACGTACTGTAGTATTTACGGAACTGCAGTGCTAGAATGTAAAATACCATCGTTACCCCTGTATAGAGTGTACTGTTATTCATGCACATGCATTTTCCTTGCTATGCGCTGTCGTTTTCTTTGGTATAATCAGGTAAATACAGTAATAAATGATTTTAATTTACAATAGTAAAAATGCAGTGCTTTAAGAGGAATAATATTTAAAAATTAAAAATATGAGAATGCTCGTGACTTCTGGACTGCAGTGATCCAGGGCAGCAGCCAATCAGCAGCAAGAGAAATAAATAACATTCTTGGATTGGCTACATTCAAACGTCCTCGTTGCTTGTTTATGTTTGGGGTGGTGCTGAGCAGCGGAGCTTCTTTCAGTTCAGGTGTCTGACGGCCTTGGTAACCGCCGCGTGGCGCACGAGGTCTGGGTGTCACAGTCAGCTGTAGGCGGGAGGTTGGAAAATCCACGATGGACTGAAACTGCGACTGCTGTTTGTGTATGTGCTGAGAGCCTCAGATTGTTGTGGTGCAATTAAAAAGCATAAAACTAAATTATTACCAATTTTTCTTACTTTTTTTTTCTTTCTAATTTGATTTATTATCCTGCAAGGATCCCTTAGGAAAGCAACATGAAAACTTGAATTTAAACAAGATACTTCAGGTATCTAAGACCTGTTTTTGGTCATAAAATTCAAAATGTTAATTCACTTTACAAATCTTAATGTTAAAAAATATATATATTTAAAAGCACATGTACTATGCAATGATAAGCAGTGATAATACACTCCAGTTATGGTTGTATGATCTTTAGAAACTCATATTATTCTGTTGATTTAGCATTATAAGCTCAGTAAAGTAATACATGTGACTTGCTTTTATGGCTTGAAACTGCAGAGGATGTAAACGTGCCACATTATTTCCGTCTGCTGTGCCTGGCCATGCTGATGTTGAACAATGTGAGCTGTACTGAAGCAGGAATAATGAACCGATAATAGTAACAATAACAGCAATAATAATGTTTGTACTGGTTTCTGTTTGTTTTATCAGCTTCATACTTCAGTGCACATAGGGGGATAACCCTCCCCCTCCCCCCTCTCCCCACCAGCCCCCTCCGAGCAGAGCTTTTGTTTTTTATGTAAACAAAACCCTCAGATTCTTCAGTCTTAGCGCTGCTGTTGATTCTCTCTCTCTCTCTCAGGACTTCATTAGATGCATCTGATCACCAGACACGAGCGTTTGATCGGCATGTGTTTAAAACTACAGTCATTAAGGCTCAACCTTGCCGAGAACCGACAGCGCTAAATTTCAGAGGCCAGACTCACAGTTTATGTTACGCGACAAAAATTAGGTGCTACGAAGGAAATAGAAGTCCTGGGGCCTTTTTTCCTTGTCATCCAAGGCCAAACAGTTCAGGTCAGGACTAAAATTAGTCCAGTAGGGACAGGAGAAGGAAAAGCATGTGGTACAATGTGAGAGGGAATGCACTGTCATAGCTGGTTTTTGTTTTGTTTATACTGTCAGGTATTTAAGTGCCGCCTTGAAGCACCTGAGCTATTTCAGTGAAGTTTTCGCTCCCGCCCTGGGAATTGTAAATAATCATGTCATCTTTTTTTTCACGGTGACTAAGCAGGCACCCGTCCCCGACAGCACACGCTTTTACATTTTATTTCGGACTGTTTGTTCAAACAGAGTCTCCGTTAGGTTCGCGCAGTAGCCTAGCTTAGCATAAAGAGGCACGACTTCCAAAAATAGTCTTAAAACTTAAATCAGTTCAGTCCTTTAAATTATTTTAGAAACAATATGTTTTTTAACTGATATTATAGATGCAATCATGCACACTGACAATTGCCATTAATTAGTGTCTTGTAGACAGTCTTGTATTGCCTAAAGAAAAGAAAATGTACATTTTTGCCATGTTTTGCCATGTTTTTGTCAAGTGGTTGACAAAATGGTTTTAACATTTAACATTATTATTACAAATCTTAAAACAACAATATTAAACACTTTAAAACATCAAAATTAATACAAGTGAAGAACCTTTAGTAATAACTATCATTGGTGACATAAAAAAGTTTAAACACCTTGAAGTTGCTGTCAGATGTAAATGTCATTCATTATGTAATTTTGTAATATTCAGGTTTTTATGAAAATGCGTAATAAATATGTCCCCAAACTGAACTTCTAAGCTCTAAAAACAGATCTTGACCATGTACCGAGTGTGTGTGGGTATGTAAAGGGGTTTTAATATGAAAGGTGCCTGCTCAGTTAGCAGCAGCAGAATTAGCTGCGAGTTGTGAGCCGCTCCTGTTCCCTCTGCCTTTAATGTAGGGGTGTAATTTCACACTGCACAGACAGACACTACTAAAATCCAGCAGCTCCACCGCCGAGAAAATGGCTCAAACCTTCGCTGCTGTGACATTTACTGCAAATGTGCTGAGCGTAGAGCGCCCAAAACAAGACCAGCCACCGTTTTTCTTGGGTTATTTTTAATACTCTTTCCCCTCCGCCTCTCTTTTCTGTCCTTTTTTTCAAGCTTCGGCCCGTTTCATGCATTTTTACACTGTTGCAGGCGCAGAGTCCACAGAGAATTGCAAAGGGAGTGGTTATTAAATCCATAGCCAGTCTGGTTTGTGGAGATGGCCTACAGTGCTGCTGACTGCTTTAACCTTCATAAACCATCTGGAGAACACGGCACCATTCTTAATGCAACAAATACTGCAAAGCTGTTCTTATAAGACTTTATTTATTTTCTCTCGTTCTTAAAAACAGTCTAGCACAAAAATACCTAGTGGTGTTTTTAGCTGGAGTGGTACATTTACAATACAAATATTGGATTTTTTTATAATACAAATATTCAAAGGGACCAATTTTAATCATTTTACAAATGTAGGGTATTGTTAAAGGGCTTTCTCCACAATTCTATAGATAAAATATCTTATCAGTCGGGTTTCCTCACAGAAGTTTCCTTCCTGTTAATGTGGTCCATCTGAATAACGTTTCCTTCCAAAAAAGGGAAAGGTATTGAATCAAGCACCATCACTCAGAAGGCATGGGCATTTCATAAATGCGCTTTTGAATGTCGCTAAAATTAGTGATATTGGGATACACGCTGAAATGATCTTGATAATGAATCTTATCCATTCCACCCAGCAATGGTTGTGACACATTTCCGTTCTGACAAATCACACATTTCCATTTTGACAAGTGAGTGTAAGCCTTTGAACAGGCCCCAATGTAAAGTATAATATAGTGCTCTCTAGGTTGTAAGTTAACGGTGTAACAATGTAAAATGATGTAACAAAATTAAAGTATCAACATTGGAATTTAAAATCAGCGGCTGCTCATACTTTGCTTTATTCATCAAGTCAATCAACCAGTTCGCTCCTGGTTAATTAATCTTTTAAATAAAGCTCTGCAGAAATCTTTATTTGTATATGTTTATATAGTTATATTTATGTTTATACGTCGTGTAAAAACTATATAACACATCCTCAGTATAAGTAATTGTACTGAACCTGAATATACGTATCGTTACACCCCAAGCTGTTGAATGTTCCTCAATGCAAATCCAGTCGCTCCCGGAAACAGGGCAGCCCACGGCTTTATCCAGCACTCGTAATTTCTTCTTCAGCCGTGGTGCTCGTTTTTGTGTCAGGAATAATAAATTCTGAACGTGTTAAAATATCTCATCCTGAACGACGTGCTGCAGACAGAGAGAAGTGACACACCGCTTGTGTAATTCTTCCTGTGCTACGGCTGACACTGACATGGCTGTGTGTGTGTGTGAGTGTGTATGTGTGGGAGTCGCCTGGTTTGTCCCACATGTTGCGTCGGCCTCGGCAAGCGTTCCGCTGTAAAACGGCTGACAGGCAGGTCGAGCGACAGACAGAACCGGCCTGAACTCATGACCCCGGACGTGTATTTTTACACACTGACCGGCTAAGCTAACATGACGCAGGCCACCAAACAAGCACAAACAAACACAGAGCTAGACACAGACCCGAGCCAGGGGCTTTTCTCCATTTTGTGGGTTTTAACGTCATTTCTTGGTCTAGGGGATGGACTGTTAACTTATTTGGGGGCGTGTGTTGCAGTACAAGGGTTTTCAGGAAACGTTGCTGATCCTGGAGGATACTGCTTATGTTATGACTGCCGAAGGACCATATAAAATATAAAGTCTAAATATGACTGTAAAATAAAAATCGAAATACAAATCTGAAAACGAAAAACTGAAATGGACTATTTACACAGATGCTGGTTAATTATACTATTGATAAATAGCTTAAAGTTAGAAAGGTATTATGCAAAAATTCAATTTTTAAATTAAAAGTTAAAAAGTTAACAGCTTGGAGGAGTACAGTTAGAAGAACACAGGTTTGGTTCCTGACAGTACAGTACACATTAACCTGTTGAGCTCTGTGATCAGCTTCTCATTTGATTTAGTGAAGAACTGATTAGATAAACTAGGTCTTAGATAGTAAGTGTAAATCCTGGGCTTTGCAAAAGCCTTAGACACCAGCAAAAATAATATTTAGTTTTTTTGTAAGTTAACATTATTAAATATACAAAATGACATTTAAAATAATAATTACAAGATTAAATAGTGATTTTATGTTCTATTCTTCCTTGTGGAAGTCTTACTTGTAGTTTCCATCAGTCCTTCATTAAATTAAATCAGGAGCTGCTGATGGAGTTTCACCATCCAAACAATGGCTGGAGGAACCGA
>JBBKCR010000038.1:24851367-24861879 GCA_037577295.1 Ladigesia roloffi
ACAGACACGTCCAGATTACACCCCGTGGCTCGTGACGACACACTGATGTCTTAAGACATGAAACGATCGTTTTTTGTAAGAAACTAAACAAATAAACATCAAATTTTCATTTTGGGGTGAACTATCCCTTTAAGACTGACCTGAAGAGCTTGAAGAGTTTTTTTTTTATTGAATATGAATACTCAAATGTATTTTATTTATGCTTCCATGGATTCTATTTTTTATATATAATTCTTTCATGTATTTTTTGATAGCTTTACTCCCACCTTCCCTTTAGCAGTATGACAGTATGTTGTATATTAAATTAAGGTATTATAATGTGACACCAGTACCTGTATAGGCAGTACCTGACTATACACACCCATAGAAGAAGTATGTGTTGTGGGTCACTAGCAGATGGGCTTGTTTTTGAAGAATAAAGTATTGTTGAATATTTAAAGACGTTGCGGTTGCCGGCGCGGGTTTGGCTGCGCTGCAGGTTGCCGTGGCCTCGGTGAGTCTGGCTGAATGACCGTGTTTGTGAAAGGTGACTCGTAGCATGTGGCTGTCACATGGCAGCAGATAACGCTTCCCACAGCTCGGAGAGACGGAAGAGTCGAATGACTGGAGAGACTGTGTTATTCTGCCTTTATTAAGGGCCTGCTTGCTGTGTGTGTGTGTGTGTGGGTGGGTGTGTGTGTGTGTGGGTGTGTGTGTGGTTGTATGGATGTAATGAATGACGGTGATGTTACATTAGAGTGTGTCCCTTTCGTCGTCCCTGATGGGGCAGTGATAGGCCCACCGTGGCACTGATAGGAACTCTTTGGGTGTGTGTGTGTGTGTGTGTGTGTGTGTGTGTGTGTGTGTGTGTGAGCATTTGTTTATGTTTGTATTATAGACAAAATAAGAAATCAGTGCTCGTCTATAGGACCAAAGTAGCCCTGACTTTGATGATAGCACAATAGGGGAATTTTAACATTAGAGATGCATAATATGGTCAGAAATACTCATATTAAAGTTATTCCTTTAGATATGGTGATTTTCCTTGAAACATATGAAAAATTTCATGGTCATTGAATAGTCCTTAAGCAATTTAATCAGAATGGTCATTGGTATATAAAGCGCCATTTATTGCGTGATAATATTCAAAAGAAATGCTAATTCCCTAAACGTGGTGACTTTTGATCACTTTTTCCATCCTCTTTCACATTTCGTGTTCTTCGGCAAAACAGATCCGATGGGGTTCTGCAAACACTTCGCATCTGACTGTGTTTTCCTGTAGGAACACCTGCTTTCCATGATCCAATCTAATGCTGATGAGTAAAATCACGTCCTGCCCTGCTCAGCAGTTCTCCAGTTTATAATGACTTACAGATCAGCTCCTATTGGAGGAGTAAACATCCAGCAGACCCTCCTCTAGAACTGGGACAAATAAGGTGTAGCTTTAGAACATGTTGGATCATGAAACGGGAAATGTGTCACACAATTCCTTCTGGTGTACGTAACACTGGACAGAAATTAATTCTTTAACAGGATAAAGATTCCATGCGTTCTTCAAAACCAAAATGGTATCTAGACTAAAAAGAGCGAAACGTTCTGACCTCCCCGGTCTACAGTAGGGCTGGACCAGAATATTCTAACATTCGAATATTCGTTTGGCAGGATGGCATTCGATTTTTCATTTGAGATTCGAATATTCGAAAGAAAATAAAATGTAACACATGAAGCTTATCCCTGCGAAACGGTTCTCATCTGCGCTTAAATGACTAGCCCTATATATTGTTGGTGTAAAAAACGAGCTTCCACCTGCCATGTTAATCAGTCTGTGTCCATATTACACAAAAATGCGACTTTGCACACCCTTGCGTCCGCAGAAGTTGGATGAACGTTTCTCGACATAAAAATGCAACAGACAGACACACACAGAGAGATTCCTGCCTTTATATTCATATATATACATAAAAAATATAAATATATATATATATTTTTTTTTTTTCAACCCCCTCCCACCGAAGCTTCGAATATTCAATTTTGACCTCTATCGAATACTCGAAGCTCAAAAAATGGTGTTCGGACCAGCCCTAGTCTACAGTGAATGTTTGCTGCTTGAGAAGGTGCTGGGAGGGTTTGGACACAAGTTATTTCCAAAAACTGCCAGAAAGTATGTGGAGAGTCTACTGCTGTGATGAAGACCAGGGTGTTTTTTTAATAAATTTGCACATAAACTTCCACATCCGTTAAATTGCACATGTTTACTGTAACCTACATTTTGAAACCAGTCAATCACGTTTATTATAGGGATTCCTAAAGTTTTCCTGTAATAACATTTTGAGGTGAATCATTTATTAACTTTAAAAATCAATCAGTCCCGAACGTCTGGCCTGTAGAGTATGATGAGTGTTTTAAATCAGTTTATAGTCATTACAGTCATAATCACAGTACACTGTGGAACATTACAGAGTTCCTCTGGGACTACTGTGCTCCACCGGGATAGCGGTGCAACACAAAGAGCTCCCATACAGGCAGAACTGCTTTACTGTACTGTTGTTCAAAAACCACAGGAACAGAACAATCATTTACAGACAACAGGAGCAGTAACAGAGCTAGTGTTAGTGAATACAGTGTTATACTGAGGTATTTTCTGGAGATCGACTGATATATCGGTTTAACGATATTTTTCCCGATATTTAAGCATTTTACTATAATCGGTTATCGGTTTTGTAATATCGTGTTTACTGATAAACACCGCCATCTGGTGGCTGTTTTGAGAATTATGTGCATGATCGCCATTGCAGCACGGCGTTTGAGGGGGAAACTGTGTGCAAAAGTAAAGTATACTTACTTGCTTTCCTATATTTAGTAAACTTTATTAAAAGTAATAGCTATTAATGCACACATTAGATGTGTTACATAAATGACTGATATGTAGTTTATGTACCATTTAAGACTTTAGTAACAGTGAACTTTTTATTATTTTTTTACTATTTTTTTGGTATATTTTGCACTTTCAGACACTTTCGGTTTTGATTTGTATGCAAGGAGAGGGTGACTATTATACATAAAACATACATAGTTTATCAGTTCAGTGGAGGTGTAATAATTGTGTCAAAAAGTATAATAGTATATAAATATCGGTTCTGAATATCGGTTATCGGGCACATAAACATGCAAATTATTGGTATTGGTATCTATATCGGTAATAAAAAATCAATAGAGGTCGATCACTAGTATTTTCAGACTTGAGGTATTTTCAAGCCTTTATGATTCCAGAAAAGTGAGGATTTGGTCTTTTTAATATCTTAAAATAACACAACTGTTACTTTGACCACGGCTCTAGTTTTTACCTGTTGTCTGTCTGTATTCCTTCTTAATTCGTTTATTCATAAATGTTGAATAAAAATGTTCCATTTTTAAATGTAGCCTAGCTGGGTTGCTGGTGCATTTTCACGATTTTAGTCATAAACCCGTCATAAATCCTAAAAGCGTCCTCAGGTATCGGGATGTTACCGTCTGTATCTCCCACCATTACAGTGAAGCCTGTTACGGTTGCGTGTGCTGGGAGGTGTGTGCTGGCTGGCTGTGTGTGTGTGTGTGTGTGTGTGTGTGAGGCTCGGGTTACAGTATTGACTGCAGCTGGACCTGCTCCAGAGGCCCCAGTACAGCCTGCCAGGCTCAGTCCAGGAAGACTAACTTTCATCATTGCTGTCAGGGCCATCACAAACGCCTTGTTTGACCATACATCTTCCTAATTGTGACAGAATAGCTCAACATCATTAATTAAACATGTTTTCATTTAAGGCGCTCTCAGGGAATTGGTGGGGGGAGAGCTGAAAATACAACAGGCTGGTTTTTTATGCTGGTAGTTATTGTTTTGTTATTATGACTGTAGAGGCGGGGTGTTTGTCGGTTTACGGTTTCTCTAAGGACTCGTAAGAATGTGCTGAGGCCACTTCCTTCTACCACTGATTACATCCTTATCTGATGCATTATTTATAAATGTATGTTTGTGTGTGTATTTTCGTTTTTTTATTTAATTCCTGTAGCTGACTTAGCTCATTAACTTGGTTGGAAAATGTAAATGAAAAATCAGAAACCGATATATTTGTTAGGCTTTTTAATGGGGGGCGCCAAACAATTTGAGGGGGGCCGCGGAAGTTTGATTCCAAAAAAGAAGGAAACACTTTGGTTTCATTTTAGAATTATCCATATTTTTTATTTTATTTTATGCAATTGTCAACATTATAAAATAGAAATAAATGATAGAAGAGATGTAAGCAATTCTAAATATTTTGGATAGTGACCCCCTATTATTTGTGAGAATATATTGTGCCAAACTTCATAACGTAACCTAGCAACAGTGCTGTCACTCGAGCTAGCAACAAGTTACCTTTGCCCACATTGATGAAGTTTGGGAACACATGGTCTATAATATAACTACTGTCAAATTTATGTTAATTCTGTCTGTGTTGTACACTGTGTATGTTTAAACCTCTGGTTTTGTTGCAGGTCTTTTGTGTCCAGTTCACTCACTTTTATGATTATTTTATCTGTGTTAATGCATATGGAATTACATTTCTCAAGGATCTGGAATTTTTTTATCTTTTGGCCAATTGAAACCAATGAAAAATACATTTTAAAGTTCCTTGTTGTTAACACTGATAAATCATACAATTTAGGTTAAATGCTTCCAATCTAAACGCAACACTGGATAAATTAAGTTTTAAGTCGTTTCTACCAGATTATATCATGTGTCTTTTCTCCAGTAGCAGAATATAGAAAATAGCAATTTTTGTTTTCTAACGAGTGCATTGTGCATATAAATTAGTATCTGAGGGATTTGAAGGATGGTATTTGATATGTATGACAAGAACTGATGTTAGTTAAAAGCTTTATGTAGTAAAAATAACAAATAAATATAAAATACTTATATAAAAATATAAATATAAATGGATGGCCATTATATAAAATATAATACAAAATTGCTCGGTCGGCCAGAAGTTAATGACATGCAACATTAAAAAATTTCAGCGTTGAGTTTAGAATAAAAAGCAATTTTAATCTAAATTGTAACAGTGTAAATAATAAGGAATGTAAAAATTGGGTTTTAATGGGCTTCAATTGGCCAAAGGAGTCTGAACTGATAGTAAAAAAAGGCCAGAGGGTTAAGTATATTGTTTTCTAGCCATATTGCCCACCCCTAATTTGTGTTTGTGTGTGTGTGTGTATGTGTGTGTGTGTGTGTTATTCAGCCCAGTGCCTTTAAAGCAGTGTAATGTCAGGGACAGGCCAGCCTCCAATCCATGGCTTAATTATAGATGAGGCGAGAGGGAATGTCTTGTGTCACTGTTCAATTAAAACAAGCCGGAGAAGGAGGATTACTTACAATCACGCGGGCTTTATTTAGCCAGTCTGGCCACAGCGCTGCATGGCTGCTGCTTTTTTGGCAAAGCTAAAAGTGAGCCGTGCTGCTTTGTAGTGCTGGGTGTCTGGGCTGGTTTTGCTCGCTTGTGTTTGAATTTCTGGTACTTTGTTTCTTTTAAATGCTCTAGAAAGCCTCATTTGTTCATCGATACCCCGGCATCTAACCAATGATTTAACAACCAGAAGCCATTTTGGTCAAAAATAGCGGTTTGCCAGTATCATCACAATGTAGTGTTTGGTCCAGGTCCTGCAGGAACTTCCAAGTATCTTTCCTCAATAAATAAATGCTTTCTGAGGGATATCAGACTCTTTTCACAGTGCACAGTAGGTGAACTTGTCTCTGGTTTAAAAGAATCAGTCAAGTCTTCAGGCATTTTGTTGTCACAAAAAAAGACAATAATACAAAGGATCCCAATGTTCTACGCTTTATGCATTATGGTCTGCATGAATTTCCGGTTAATCATGTGTTTAACCCACACCGTTGCCTTGGAGATTTGTGTCAAAAGTAAAATGGGTAGAATTACATAAATATAAATAGAGTCCAATAGAGTTCATTTGAGCACATGTTTTATTGTACAGAAATATTCTGACGACTTCAGAATCAGAAAACTGTGTTGATCCCAGAAGAAATTGCTTGAAATGCTCATTGCAACTTTCACCTCAGCATCCTCTTTTTCAAACACACCTCGCTCTTCAGTGAAAGTCTCTCAGCAGAGATCAGGATCTGTCTGAAAAGTAGCTGCATTTCGATAAAAATGTAGGTTTTTCTGAATAAAGGTCTATTTAAAGCAGACCGTTAATCGACACTACTGGATGTTGCTCCGTTGCCTCACATGTAGGTCCTTTAGAAACCAGACAGTTCATTTTAAAATCACACTCGAATCCTCTCGTGTCTAGACAGGAACACTTTCGCCTCTCTCACCGTCTCACTCCCTCTCTGTTCCTCCCTGGAGCGGCAGCAGCCTCTGCCTCGACTCCGCCTCGCCTCGCTTCCACTTCACCTCCGCCTCGCCTCCACCTTGCCTCAGCCTCGCCTCCGCCTCACCTCCGCCTCACCTCCGCCTCGCCTCGCCTCAGCCTCAGCCTCGCCTCCACCTCGCTTCCACCTTGCCTCAGCCTCGCCTCGCCTCCGCCTCGCCTTAGCCCGTACACAGTGTTTCCCACATCACCACAGACTCTGTTCCTGCTTGGGAGGATTACACGCCAGTATCCGTCCTATAACTCAGGGTTACTTTTGGAAAGTATGAAGACTCCACTAATGCAGTGCAGGCTGGATCTGAAAGTTTTATGTTGCTGCATTAACTTAAATCTGGCTTTTATCTTAAAGACAGTCAGTCCATTATTGTTTGCCTTAGTGAGAATTCTACATGGAATCCTGATTAGACCTGTTGTTGATGTAGTTGTGTAAAATGTCTGTTTGTCATATGTGAACCACAGCACACAGTGTGAAATTCTGCATTTAATCCATTCATTAAGTGAAGCTGTGGTGTGGACCCTTAACCCCAAGTTGCTCCAGGGAGACTGCCCCCTGTAGTTAGGAATGGAAGTTGCTGTAAATGTAAATGTAAATGTGGGCAGCCTCAGTGGTGCCAGTAGCAGCCCTGGGATTTGATCCCACAACATTCTGATCACAGGGGTAGCTAACAGCCAGGCCACCAGCTGCCACTGTTTTATGTCATACATAATTGATATCACTGATTAAATTATCTTTTTTTGGTCATTATCTGTCTTTAAGGCTATTTCCAACTGAAAAAGCTTACAGGGTTGTGTTGTTAAATCATATGTCGAGTAAATGGCGCTAATTCTGCTAGGGTACTCAAGTTAGCCTCATCTACCTATTTAGCTAGCGTTACCTTAGTCATTGTCTTTACAAAGTTGTAATAATAAAAAATGTTAGTAGTAGTAGTAATAGTAATAGCGCTTGTTGACTTTAATCTCACCTGGAACAGAGAAAAATCAATTAATTTCCAGCTAAGACAGAAAACAAAGCACCACTTTCTACTGCCAGCTTAGCATTATAGCATCAAAAATAATGTTATTTAAGTCACAATAACGTTGGTTCTGTGTGATGCAGGGACACCAAAGTTCACAAAGTTCAGCGCGACGTTTCAAGCACCTTCCATACATACCATAAATTCAGATTAGCCGCATGGATCTGTGCCGCTCGTGTTCTAAGGGTTAAACGCGACAGGCCTGGTCACGGTAACCATTAGCGAACGCTGTACTGTGCAGCTCTGCCACTTGAAGAGGAATGTGTAATTAGCTCTCGCTGGCAGCCATGTTGGTTTGAGGTTGGGTAATCCGCTACAAAAAGGGAAGCACTTAGGAGCCAGCAGCTGGGGAGGGTGGAATTAAGTCTTGTCTAACGAGAAGTCATGTCTGAAATGCTTCCAAAAGGGAAAACATGTCCATTAGAGACTTCCAAGAAGCGCTGCTCGAGATGCAGCACCACACACACACACACACACACACACACAATCACCATTCACATGCACACACATTAGACATGCATTAGCATTAGCATTCATACACAGTCGTATATACATATATGTATCCTGAGATAATTATTTATACATTAAAAACAGTTGATGCAGTTCAGTTCAGCAAGACTGAGCATGAAAGACACACTGCAGCCTCTCCTAGACACACACACACACAGGCACACACACAGCACAGAAAACAGCTGGCAGCATTATAGACTAATCGATTGCCATGCCATTACGGAATCAAAATAAATAAAGTGTATGGCGTCGGTTTGGGGTAATTAAGCCACGGCAAAGTGAATTGAATGATTATCTGTATTTATTGTATTTATTTAATCTATTTCATGCATTTAATTGTGCACTGGAGGATATGGTTGGAAGGAACAAATCATTATTTGCCTCATTAGAGTTCCTCTCCAGATAAACGTGGGCCGAGGTTTCGCTTTCTCCCTGCTGGATGCCAGTCACGTTCTGCTGTGAGGTCCGACGTCACGAAAAAATCCGAGCTAAATTGGTTCTCTATGGAACCCTAGGGTTCATTCGTCTGTAATGACAACCTCTCATGAACAAAAGGTTCAGTCATTTAGTCCATAAACCCTTTAGCATCTAAATGGGTCTTCGGCTTGACTTCATTAGATGTCTAATGGTAAAGAGTCACTCATTTAAAGACATTGCAAAAGACATATTTCATATATTATTATTGTTATTACTGTTATTTTAACCTTGTGTGTCCCAAGTTTAGACAGTTATTCATTTTTAGACATTAGATGATTCAAGTTTTAATAATAATTCAAGTTTTAATTCGAGAAACTGGTGTTTCAGAGACAGGCATAAGAAGACCTTGGTATTTTTAAGGTTGTTGATGTAGATTTTCATGGTTCTGTATAGACCTTTGGGCCACGTTTGAAGCAGTCTCTGAAAGGTTCTCCAGATCCTCAATGGAACAATATTTTCTTAAAGAGGAATATGAGGAACCCACTTTTGTTTTTGAGGTTCATTTAGAAATATATGACCCTTTTTGGCCATATATGAATGAGCCTGTAGAATCTTCCTGAGATCCACATTAAACAACGTTGATGTTGAAATACGTGGTTCTATACAGACAGTTTGCTACCTTAAATAAAGCAGCATGTAGAACGTTCTCCAGATCCTCATTAAGTGCTGACAAACCAGCATTTAGAGTTTTCAGATTCCTCAGATAGATCAACCTGGACTACATTGGAAGTCCACTGTAAACTCTTATCTGGAGCCACATGAAACCACGTTGATATCTCATTTCATGGTTCTGAACAGACCATTTTTGGGCCATTTATGAAGCAGTGATCTTCATGAAACTGGATTATCTGAGAAGCAGGAGTATGAAGGAACCACATTTGTAGTTTTGAAGTTTAGATAGAACAACAAAACCCCTTTTTTGGTCCACATATGAGGCAGTCTTTGGAATATTCTCCAGATCCATGAGAATCCATTCTGATACAGACCTTCATGGTTCTTGTCAGAGCCTGGTTGGGTCATGTATGAAGGAGCCTGCAGAATGTTCTCCAGATTTTCATTGAAACCATATTTTCTCTGAGAGAGGAATATACAGAACTGGCATTTGCTTTGGGGTTGCTGATGTAAAGCTACATGGTTCTATTCAGATTATTTTGTGACTATACGAGGAGCCGCCTGTAGTTCTGTCTCTTGATCTTCCCGAAACCGTATCGCCTCAGAGACAGGAATGTGAGGAACCAGCTTTTATAGTTTTGAGCCGCATTGTTTCTTTTTTGGATTATATATGAAGCAGCCTGCAGAACCTTCTCCAGCTCCGCATGAAACCCAGGCTTGAGAAGAGGCAGCATTTGTAGTTTTGAGGGTATTGATATGTACTTCTACTTTGTGCTGCAATAGTTGACTGGGCAGACAGTTGAAACGAGGCTGGAATTGGACAGGCAAGATTTTAATTTTTTCAAGAAACAACAAGCGAAGCGGGTTGGGAATTGGCTGGAACTCGTAATAGCCAAAGAGTTTGAGGCAGGAGCGGCATAAGCTTGGAGATGATAAGCGAAGGAAAATGATCGCTCCATCGCACTCGCGCACAGTGATGGCTCACTGAAGGACAAACTAATGAAGCAGGATGTTTTTGCTGGCCTGCGAATGGTCTCGGGAGAAATCTGACCCCCCTGATTCTGACCTCTTGCCCTGCTGAGCCTCCAAATCTGCAGAAAGCAAGGCAGGCTGGTCTGATGTTGATTAGTGGCTCAAAAATGAACATAGATTGCTTTTTACCAGCATGCACGGAAAATCCAAGGCGAGTCGGAGCAATATGTTGGTGTAATATCCTTCATTGTTATTGCAGAATTTCTCCAAGATTTCATGATCTGACTTCTCAAGCATTATGTTTAATTAATTTTACAAACTGCAGCCACCATATCAGATCATAACAGATCAAACTGTGTGGCAAGGGACTAATCAACTTGGGAACGGCATATTTGTGTAGGTGTGTAGATGTAGGGTGGTGTGTGTGAAGGTGTGTAGATGTAGGGTGGTGTGTGTGAAGGTGTGTAGATGTTTGATGGTGTGTGTGAAGGTGTGTAGATGTAGGGTGGTGTGTGTGAAGTTGTGTAGATGTATAATGATGTGTCTGGTA
>JBBKCR010000038.1:24903996-24918243 GCA_037577295.1 Ladigesia roloffi
GTCCTGAACCAGTGAAGAACCAGGAGCAGATGGTTCCAGATGATGTGGCGGTGATCAGTATACTGGTGGTGCTGAATCCTGACTCCTTCATCTAGGCTCATTGGTTTATTAATCACTTTGCAATCTGTCACAGTAAAATTTTTGTTCCTGTTTCTTTCATTTATTCTGTTCAAAGACATTCTGACAGGAATAAAATTGTATTTTTGTACCAACAAGTTGATTCAACGCAAAATAGAAGAAATAGAGGTAGCATTTTGATTCTTTTCCACAGTAATGTGTATATATAAATACATGTGAGTATGTGTATATCGGGGCCTGGTCACTTCTAGAATCTTTTTTGTGGCTTGTAATCATTCCGTCAATTACTAGGTTCTCCCCCGCGTGACGAGAGTAAAGGTTTCCTGCCTGTGTTTTATGAGTTCTGATCGCATTTCTGAATTTTAAGATTTTATCACAACAATTTTATCGTAATTTAAAACTTAATTACCAAATTGAAAAAAGACGGTTTTATGTTTCTTTTTAAACTTTGTAAATCTCTATCTGCGCAGCTGCAGTACCTCCACGCCCCACTAGGGGTTCCCTTGGGAATAACTTTTCTAGGGATGGATAGAGATAGATAGATACATTATTTATCTTGAATTCTGTATAGAAGCACTACTCTGAGTTTGATTGAGTTGGAAATTTGGAACGATTTCTTTCAAAACCACGTGAGAATGTTTCCTCTGCTCATTGGTCAGAATGTAAAAGGGCGGAGCTAAATCGCTATAGGTAAATGCATAGATTCTTGTGACATCACAAAACGTTACATTCAAAACAGGCCGCTTTTGAACATGTGACCTGGGTTATAAATAGTAGATTTTATAATTAACTCGACTTCTATTATTTAAAATAATTGACATTTTTTCCATGGTGGATGTTAATTAGGATTTCAAAAATATAGTTTGCTTAAATGGACCCCACTCCCAGCAGATCACTCCCGCACATCGTCCAGCCTGCTGGCCTCCTAGCAGATCGTTTGATTGCTCCAGGCCCACCTGGCCTGCTTTAACCTGCTCTGCATTATGGGAAAGAGCTGCAGGGAGTTTATTGGCCCGTCCGGCGAGCTTAAGAGATGGGGACAGACGGTTAGGCCGGCTAATTACGCTTTCCATCACTGATGACGTTTTGCTGGAAGAGGATTCAAGTGAGCTTGAGTGTGTTATTTCCTGCCCGTGTTTCTTTTAGGCCGAGGCTGCGATTAAATTCCCCATGGGAAGTGCAGGGAGTGGGGAAGGTGTTGTCGCTTCGTGTTATTTTCCTTACAGCTCAGAAAGAATCTTTGCTGTTCGTCCGAGCTCGGGTTTAGAAGACCCTCCGCCTCTCCAGGAGCCCTGGACGCCTTTGCTCCGAGGTTCGGTGCAGAGACCAGGATGATTTGCCTAAAAGACGGAGTGAAATATGGTCTAAGGTGATGAAAACCCACATGCTATCGAGTTAAATGTTCTCTCAGGGGCTGGGTGGGGGGCAGGGCGGCGCTTATTCACGAAGATGTATCGACTATCACAGGGATTGTCAGTTCTCATTTGTTTATTCCGCGGTAAGCACCCTGTCGCCGGGCGAAATAACTCCCTATCCTTGAGTGTATCCTGTTTGCGTCAGGTTCGATTATAAATGCGGCGAGTTTAATGCAGAAGGATGGGCCTCAAGGAGAGAGTTTCCTGGGCAGAAATATCACGTCACTGGATTTCCATCAAGATGTAGCGGCTTTTACGAGGTGCGGGGGAAAAGGGCCTTAACCGGTGATGCTGTGTTTGCCATTATCGTTCTCTACAAATGGTCTAAATCTGTCTTAGGGTGAAGACAGTGTACAGGGGTCCTCAGATCTGTTCCTTTGGCAGCGATGGAACCCGAATTTAGTCGAAACACACCCTAGCCTCAGTCACTTATCCGTACTAGCACAGTTATAACATCATAAAAACTCAACTAAAAGATCGTAAAAGGATGTAAATAGAGATCGCCCGATATATCAATGTACTGATATTTTACCCGATATTTAAGCATTTTACCATTATCGGTTATCGGTTTTGTAATATTGGGTTTACCGATAAACACCGCCATCTGGTGGATGTTTTAAGAATTACTCACCTGATCGCCATTGCAGCACAGGGTCTGAGGGGAAACTGCATGCAAAGGTACAATATACTTACTTGCTTTCCTATATTTAGTAAACTGTATTAAACTAACAGCTATTAATACACACATTAGATGTGTTACATAAACAACTGATATGTAGTTTATGCACCATTGAATACTTTAGTAAGAGTGACCTTTTTATAACTTTTTTTTAGTTTTTTTTTTTTTTTTTCGCTTTCAGAGCCCTAGTTTTGATTTGTATGCAAGTAGGGAGTTATTATTATGGATTATTATAAATAAAACAGTTTTTCAGTTCAGTGTTGTAATAATTGTGTCAAAAACAGAAGTATAATAGTAAATAAATATCGGTTCTAAATATCTGTCATCGGGCAAATAAACATGCAAATAATCGGAATCGTTAATAAAATATCAATATCGTTCGATCACTAGATATAAATATACTAAACACTGTACTGTAGTAACATAACCAAATGACCAAAAATGACCCCTGCGTTTCTGCTTATTCAAATGTCTCACGAAGCCTAACTAGTTATGGGACTGAGCGTTTAAACTTTAAACAACACAAGTAGAGACCGTCGTACCCCGAGGACCCCTGTATTTATTATACTGCCCACACTTCCCACAAGCTACACTGGCAAAGCTCATACAGTGTGTACACACAGACAGATGATTCATGGCATCGTTTGTAGGTATTTGCTTTTAAATTTGATTTAAATAATTACATTTGTAGAATTTAATTATTACTGTGTAAGCAATGAAATGTAATCATTTGAAACATGTGAGCTTTGGATCAAGCAAGATTGGTTTGGTTCAAATGTATAAGATTGTTTACATTAGGTTTATTTAAAGATTTATGATACATCTGCCATTGTTTATTCAAACCACTTCAGGTTCATTGGTACTATTACATTAATCTCATTCTTAATTGTTTCATTTGCATGTGACTGACAAAAATATGCAGCACATAATATTTATTGGCCTCATTCTGGTAATTCTAAGTAATTCAAGTGGATATAAAATTGTATATGCAATTCAAAAACACAAATCATTTGAATTGGGCCTAAATATGAGCAATATGTCAGGGTGGTTAAAAAAATGTAAATGTGATCAATTAAAATTGCCAAATTTAAGGCCATTAAAGTGGTTTTAGATGTATTATTTTTAAATAGGTGTTGTATGAGGTTTCTTATTTTGACTTTAGGCTTGGGCTCAATGAATTGTGAGTCATAATGCATAAACAAAAGGTAAATTTAACTTAAAAATGACTATATACCCAGTGTAAGAGTACAGTGGGTCCCTCAGGGGCGCTCCCTGGCCCGGCTGAAACCGGACACCCCAGCGGAGTCGGCGCTCCGGCTTTGGCCTGGGCGCAGTGTGGAGAACCCAACACCGGGAGATGGATTTCCCAGCCACCCTGGCTGTGATGTAATGGGATCCGGCTCAAATGGGGATCGAGCCAGGTCGTCGCCCGGCCTGGGCACAGGTGGAACCCCTCTCAGCGCCGGCGTCCAATCACAGGCTCACGAGGAAGTCCAGACCCCAGTGCCAGTTCCTCAATTACCTCTTCATCATGCCAACGCCTCCCAATACTAACCCTCCCCGACTGGCCACGACCCACACACCTCTCCGCACCTCAGTCATTTCTGACTCATAACTAGGGAGGTCCCGATTATAGATTTTAATGGCACGATTATCATCTGGGAAATAATCACGATTATCACGATTATTTTGCATGTGTTAATTTCACAATGTAGACAGTCATAGCTTTTAGCTTTTATTTACTCCTTTATTTACTGCTTTCAAAAATACTTGAATTTGTCCTGCTTTATTCTTGGGGTATCCAAAATACTCCCGTACGGCAGTCTTCGGCCCTTTGGTGAAAATAAAGTATATACATTCTCTTCCTCTGCCATTGTTTAGGGCGGTCAAGTGAGCCGCCATTCGCTGATTATACTGTCTGATTATACTGTCGGAGTGCACCGCAAGAGAAACATTTTCAATCCTGCCAATCTGTTGATAGCAGTGCCATAGTCTATGAATTTTGAGGAGCTTTTACGATTCAATAATTGTGCCGAATTAAATCGCGATTAATCGTGGAAATGATTAATCGTGACATCCCTCCTGGTAACTTAATGAAACGAGCTGAGAAATGTACCAAGTGCAGAATAAATCAGTTTAGAACTTTGGTTAAAGTGTTATTTGTTTTATATTTTACAGAAAGGCCCTCTATATTTTGGTGTTATTTAGAAGTAAGCTTGTCATAAAGGATGCTGAATGGAAATCTAATCCATCTTCCGTGTAATAAGACTGAAGCTCATCCTCTCCTGCCGTAATCCTGTCTGGTCCCTCGTTTTACTGGTGTAAAGAGAATTTTTGTTCGGGCTCCTCCCCTATTTCTGGACAGCTGCACTAACAGAAATATTTGACCCAATTCTAAGGATTCATGTATTTTAAATGCATATAACAGATTTATGCAGATTTTAAAGAATTTAAATAAATTCTAAAAATGTAATTATTTAAATCAAATCAAATAGATGCAAATACCTAAAAATAAGCCATGTCATGATTCATTTGTCTGAGTGTGTATAATAAGTGCTTTAGTGACACGTTCAGAGTGCGGAAGGTGTGTGTGTGTGTGTGTGTTTGTTTTACTAAAAGTGACCTCCACTTGTGGAAAGGTATAAATCTTCATTATATTTATGAAAATTATTATTGGTTGTAGTATTATAACCCCAGATTCTGCATTTTGAAAATGTTTGTCATCATTGGACATGAAAGTATCTGCATCTATCTCCAAAATGTGTCTTAATATACCTGATAAACACTTACCAACTAACAACCCCACCCTGATTTGACAAATGTCCCCAACATTGCCCCCCCCCAACATTGCCCTCCCACCAAACCTCTTGATCCAGGAAGGTCTTGAATTGTTGCATTAAGAAAATTCCGATGATGACCTAGCGGGGGCGCTGTTTTATTTGCGCAATATCCCAGCACCACTTTTTATGACGACTCTGTTCGTTCGCTTGTAGATTTCGATCCAAAATGCTGCAGAATTTGATTCATTACTGAAGGAACGCCGGCGTGGCCGAGCCGCTGAGCGGGATATTTTTAATAGCCTGCATTATCTTAATGGGCGGCCGCTTTCTCCATGTTTTGCTCAATTAGGGAGCCGTTAGGACATAACTAACAATGCGCTGCCTCTAACTCCGATATCTATTAGGAGAATGCTGAGAGGGCCGAAGCTGGCCGTGACGAGGCTCCGCTGAATCCTGGCTCGCCGCTCCAGCTGGCCCGGCGACTTGCTTTGTCCTTTTAATAGTTCCAAGGTCACGGAGAGCCGAGTTAAAACTGGGGCATGGAGCTGGCGTCCCCTGGACTCGGCCGGGAGAGGATGTGTTACTACTGTGTTGATGCATAACCATTAGCACTGGTTCAGTTCCCAGACCGTCCTTTTGCCACTCCAACGTCTCTTGTTGTCCGTGGAGGGCCAGATAGGAAATAAACGCCGTCCGCCACGCCAGCGCTCTTATCTTTTTTTCATTCAGAGCCGCACTGGTGGGATTGCGCTGTGACTGGCGGCCAGAGGACCATGGAGGCAGCGTCCGCTCCATAAAAACACAAATAACTGCAGATTCTGACATCAGTATCTACTCAAAAGTTTCACACAGTTCTGGTAAATAGCCCTTGACATTACAGCTGTTGATTTTGGCGGTGCGGGTCGATAGCGTTCGACTTTGAAAGGCTTTTAATTGAAGCATCTCTTTGGATGAGCATCAGGAAATAGGCTCATGCTCCAGTTTCGGTGTACGGAGGGCGTGGAATAGACTGGTTCTGGTTCCTGATGGCTCAGTATGGAATTCTGGAGGATCTCCTGGACAGGCGGTGCTGTCGGTGTATTATTCTAGCCTAAAGGGGGCGCTATGGAGATCTACTGGCCGAAAGACTTGTGGAAGACTGTTGTGTAGTTGCTGTATCTCGCTGTTCTGTTGTGTGAGTCGTTTTTTTGGGGGTTTACTTGTACATTAAATCCACGAAAAACACGACTGTTACGTTCTAAGAGCACGGGCGAATTTGTGATGTGGTAAAAATAAAGACCTAGAAAAATGCGATACTGTCACGGACAAAGAAAATGCGGAGTTTACGGTAGTGCTACAAACGATTATTTGATCGTAGAAACAGAAACTCAGAAAATCACAATAAAATCAGAATTAAATCACTGCTGAGTCATCTCACAGATTTCCATATGTGTCTTTATTATGTCTATTTTTATGTCCAAATCATGGAGAGTGAAATACTTCAGAATATCGATAAGCATCGGAATCGACAAACAGTGTCAGGCACTTATCTATATTTCTAAAATGAATTAAATATTGATTATTTTTATGTGACATTTGCTTTTATCCAAATTACGGAGAGCAGGAGTATCGATAAAGTAAAATCGTGCCGATACACATCTCTAGTGTTGAAATCGGCTCCAAAGCCCATATTGAGGCGGTTGAATCAAGCGACCACTCTGCTGTAGTCGCATATTTAGGAAAGGTGATTAGTAGGGGTGTAACGATACACTTGATTCGATACGATTCAGAAATCAAGTTTCACGATTCGATCTTCTTACGATATTTCGAACAAAGTTGAAATTCGTAAACGTGACGACTGTAACTGACAGTGGTGTGTCTACAAATAGACTACCACCAAGTTTGGGGGGGGGTGGGCGTTTGTATGAGCCTATCAGAGAACCCAATTAATAGACTGTCCATTCTCCATGGTACGGATGATCCCAGCTCATAGTCCCGCCTTCGGAGTTTTGTGCTGACGTGTAAAATCATAATTTGTCATTTTCACATTCACGAAGCTGGGTGTGTCGGACCTCGGTGCTGCGCGGCGTTGTCTGCTGGGATTGGACGGCGCTGTGTATTGAAATGAGGGCCGCGGACGCTCTGTTTTGTTCTGGGAAGCCGCGGCGGCGCTGCTTTATTATTTTAGGTGATATAACCAGCATGGCAAAACTCATTATGGAGACGTGAGCTGATCTGAATGTTCTCCTAGTGGGAAGCCCTTTCGGCATCGTTTCGGAGACAACTGGGGGAAATTGCATTACGGCCCATCTCCCGCTTCGCCCCGGCTGTCTGATGGGATCAGCTAGACCGCTGGGCCAAAACGGATCAACAGGAGGAAGCGAAGGAGGAAAGGAGGGAAGGGAAGGAGCTGGCCTCGCAGGGAGAGGGGAGGATTACCCTGGGAGAGTTCAGGGACCCATGGGGTGTAATGTAGACTATAGACCAGCTGACCCACCGCTCCTGCTCACACAGAAGACCGACTGCGTTTCAGGTTTTGTGCAATAAATATTGACATTTGACACAAAACTATAAACAAAACATTTGCAATTGGAGCGTAAGTCCATGGCGCTGGGTGTAGAGAACCCACACAATCATCTCCTGCTACTCAGATGTGTGCTGAATCATCTTGTGCAATATTGTATTATCATTTATTATAGTCTTACTGTGGGAAATATCATTAATTATTAATATTACTGATCTACTACTGATCTCTACAGACTCCAAACCGCTATTTGTGTTATGAGGAAATTACTTAGATATTTGTCTGAAGGAAATTACTTCGTAAGTTATTTGTCTTCGTTATTTATACTAGTGCTGTTAATAATATCATGTTAACTATTTGTGTTAATATATTTTTATAACGCTTTAAAATGAATTGTCCGCACGATTAATTTGAAAACTAAACACGCCTCTGCATTGCATTACCACTGTATTATCAGTGGGGGCAGTATTACACTACGCCAGCAAACAGCATGGCAGGAGAAGAAGTGGCCCGATCTCAGCCACTTGCTAGCGATGGAAGATAAACACACGCTGTTAAATGGTAAATTTCGCTTTAAATTACTACCAGAGCGGGATTAATCGCGATTTTTTTTTTTTTCCAGATTTGCGATTAGCTACTTACAGACTCGTTTTAACTCCAAGCCACTATTTGTGTTACTAGGAAGGTCCTATTTGTCTGTAGTGTTTGTGCATTTGTGTACATTTATTTAATGTAGTGTATTTTATATAGAGCCTTCTGTAGAGTCATACAGGTACAGCAAGCAGTGAAATGTATCTTAAACCGCTCATTTAGACTGTACAAACATTTGAGACAAGTTAATTTCTCTGAAACCCCCAAAATGTATTAAAAATGTTAAAGATCTACTACTAATCTCTACAGACTCCAAACCGCTATTTGTGTAATGAGGAAATTACTTTGAGTAAAACATTGTATTTTGAGTATTTTCCGTAGAGCATTTATGTAATGTTTATTTATTTTTCCTCTCTTTTCAGTAAAGTTTTCTGATTCTGAGAACCCACACAATCATCTTCTGCTACTCAGATGTGTGCTGAATAATTTTCTCCAATATCGTATTATCATGTGTAACAGTTTTACTGTGTGAAATATCCTTAATTATGTCAATATTACTGATCTAAGACTAATCTCTTCAGATTCGGTGTAACCCCAAACCACTATTTGAGTTACGAGGAAATGACTTAGTCAGCTATTTGTGTGTAGTAGTTGTGCATTTGTGTAAATAACCTTGTATTTCGTGTATTATACAAATACACAGTTATCGTTCACTTTATTTCCTCTGTGTATTTGTGTCTCTGTTCAGTCACGAATAAGCAATTTCTCTGGTTTCAGTAAAGGTTTCTGATTCTGAGAACCTGTACAATCATCTTCTGCTATTTAGATGTGTGCTATTTTTTGCATTATCTTATTATTATGTGCAAAAATTGTATCATTTATTATGTCAATATTACTGAAATATCACTTATGTCAATATTACTGAAATATCACTTATGTCAATATTACTGAAATATCACTTATGTCAATATTACTGATCTAATACTGATCTCTAAAGGCTCAAAACCTCTATTTGTGTTACAAATAGTTTCTTAATCTTTTATTTGTCTGTAGTATTTGTGCAAAAGTGTATAAAACAGAGTATTTTTTGTGCAGTATTTTCTGTAGCGCCGTTATTTGACATTAATTTTCTCCGTGTCTGCGTCTGTCTGTGCAGCCGCGACATAAACACTTTTCTCTGTTATCAGTGACGTTTTCTGATTCTGATCATTCTCACTTCACATTTATGATCCCCCTCATGTATCGTTGATGGATGTCCATTGTTTGCTGCACCGTATGAGTGTATTTTTAAATATTTGAATGAAATTATTTGAAAAAATCGTTAAAAAAACATTCCCTTGTTCTTCTAAGTGCCAACAAAAGACGAACGCGCCGGTAAAGCGTGTGTGGCGCCGTGAGATTAGAAGCTGCTGTAGAAACAGGAGAAACACACAAAGACAAAAACACAATCATCAGAAGCTCTGGTGTGGAGCTCAGAGTTAACGTTAAAGTTTCAAAAATACGTGAAAATGAGGAGCAGCGCAAAGTCTGCTGGGGAAAGATGAAAGGCCTGAATAGATCTGTGTATATATACACACACACACACACACACACACACACACACACGCATATGTGTGTGTGTGTGTGTGTGTGTGTGAGACCAATAGTTCAATTGTTCCCCATGTATATTTAATAGCTTGGAATGCTCATCCCTAATAGTCTCTTGATTGGTCTAGTCACTCAAAGAAAGCCTCTGATTGGTTAAGACACTCTCAGTACGGAATATAGTAGTTAGTGATTGGTCAGATGCTGTTCAAATGCCACATACCGCACACACCCAACACCCGTGCAGTTCTAACTGGGCGGTTATTCCATCCATCTGTTGTAGCCCATCATGGCGCGCTAGCCTGAGCGAGTTTTTTTTGGGGAGGGTGCAAGAATGTAGCGGCATTAGTCCGTCTAATCTCCGTCTGA
The DNA here is from genome assembly GCA_037577295.1 of Ladigesia roloffi. Classification (NCBI taxonomy): domain Eukaryota; kingdom Metazoa; phylum Chordata; class Actinopteri; order Characiformes; family Alestidae; genus Ladigesia; species Ladigesia roloffi. The sequence continues at coordinate 24,913,996 of JBBKCR010000038.1, forward strand.
GCTGAAAGAATGGCTACTCAGTGTCCGCTCCCTGGAAACGGTTTGGTTTGTACCTGCTTTAGCAGGGACTCCTGGTTCAGGAGGCGAGAAACACCAGTTCACTGGAAACTGAATGGAAATCCGGTGTTGGTATGAAGCGATGATGTGCACTTTGGTGTACTTTTCCAGAAGAGACGAAATTCGGCCTCCAGTGGAGCCGCTTTCAACGGGGATTCCCCGGTGGCCAGTTTAAATCGGTCCGAGGCTTAAGCCTGGAAAACCAGCCCTATATTTCCATAACGTCTCGTCTAGAGCGTGGACATGAACCCTCTGTCGGAAGGTTATTTTCACCGCGTTAGACTGGGGAGTACATTGTAAATCCGTACCACTAGTTCCTAGGAAATTACTTTGTTATTTGTCTTCATTATTTATACTAGTGCTGTTAATAATATCACGTTAACTATTTGCGTTAATATATTTTTTATAACGCTTTAAAATAAATCGATAGCACGATTAATTTTAAAACTAAACACTCTTCTGCATTGCAGTACCACTCTATTATCAGTGGGGGCAGTATTACGCTACGCCAGCGAACAGCATGTCAGGAGAAGGAGTGGCCTGATCTCAGCCACTTGCTAGCAATGGAAGATAAACACACGCTGTTAAATGGACAATTTCGCTTTAAATTACTAGATTTGGATTCATCGCGATTATTTTTTTTTCCAGATTTGCGATTAACTAGTTAATTTTAATGAATCGCTTTACAGCTCTAATTTAGACATTTGTGTCTTTAATAGTGTACTTCATATAGGGCTGGCGTCACCAGCATTTTATACATGAGGTTTAGGTAAACTCTGTACTAGTGTATGAAACTGGTCGCCCTTCATATGGCTTAGTACCCGTGATGTATCTCTCAGTTTCAGAAAGGTTGGTGACACTTGATTCAGAGAACCTTCCGTAGAGCCTTTAGACTTGGGAGTACGATGTAAACCCTTCAGTGGCTTTTTCAGAAGATCTGCAAGTTTTTAGGAAGTCCTTAAAAAGTCATTTGTCACTGCCATATTAAAGCCTTGTGATTTCGCTTTTATCGATTTTGTGTTTTTAAACCGTTTAGAAACGCCCACAGCCTTTTACACTGTGTGAATATTGGACTAATAGAGGTGATCCCATATGAACCCGGAATAAACTCTGTTACAGAGTAGCGAACATTAAACATCAGAACAGTTTATCTAGAAATAAATTAGATTTAGTCCGTGTGCTTTTATGAGGTCAGTAATGTGAGGCAAGTTTAAATCAATTTAAATATGATTTAGGCTTGCATAAGAGTAAAGATTTTTTTTTAAATATTGTCACGTAGAAGTCACTGGTGTGTGATGTGTTCATTTAGACCAAACTGTGGAGATAAACAATAATAAAAATTGACAGTCTGGAGTAAACAAAGCACTGTCAGTGCAGCCCCGGGTTTTGTGCTGCGGCCTGAATGAAAAACTGCAGTTATGTTGAAGTCTGGATTTTTATATTTATTTTTATGACAACTGTCTTTGAGATGGATCACAGTGACCTAGGTGATCCTGCTTGAGAGGAGTGGTCCTTGTTCTCCACAGTCGCTCTCAGTTCCTGCCAGTGCAGAGAGCTGTTATCTGAACTGGTGCTTAGTGTTCTCCTCCAAAAGTGTTGAGTCTGTTCAATGTTGTTGCATTCCCAGCAGTTAGAGAAGATGCAGAGGAGCTTCTAACTTACACCCACCCAGTGCTGGTGGCATCCTGTGGTGTTAGGAAGGCTTGCTATTGGGTTGAATTGGATGATTATGTGGTTTATGTGTTTGTGCTTTGTGCTAAGGTGAAGGACAGTCTGAGAGGAGCTGTTTTTTCTCTCCTCTGCCTGTCCCCTCATGTTTTTACATATTACTCTGATTTTCCATGCTACTTCTTGATGGACCTGTCTATCCCTTCAAAATATTTTGTCTGTTTATCTGTTTATGGTCGGAGAGGTCAAATTTTGCTATATGTAACAGTGTAGTGAACAGTAAAGTCTTTTCATCATCATTATCATCATCATCATCATCATCTAAACTGGATCTAAACTGGGGTGAACATCTTTAACGGGTTTTTTTGCCCTGTAGGACCTGACTTTCACTGCAGTATATGCTCAAATCTCGTTTACAATGCTTGCATTGTTACTCACTTCATCTTTAAAGATTCAAGATTCTTTGTCTGTCACTTGCATAGTCATAAAGGTACAACAAGCAGTGAAATGTATCCTTAACCAGGACTGTGCAAACATTTTAGACAATTTAATCTTAAATAAAAAAGTCTGGAGTTCTTCTTAAATCCCAAAATAAATAATACAAAAAAGTATGAGCAAAAGTTTAAATGGAAGTAATTTTCTAGAACACAATTTTAAAATTATATGCCTAAATTTGTCCCCAAGTTAGAGAGAGAAATGTTCTAATACTGCGTGAATTTACTAATAAATTCATGCAATATTCTTTGCAGACAAAAAAATATATAGCATGTTCAACATTAGAGTTACTTAATTGCAAGATAAAGCCCAATTTTTGATTACTGACCTATAAAAGCCACCTAATATAATTATGATTATAATTATACTGTTGATTTTAAGACGAGTGTTGGATGTTCAAGGAGCTGAAATATTAGCGAGTGCATTTGAAGTTAAAGGTCTTGAGTTTACATCAAAAACAACCAGATAATAACGAGTCAGACCTGCACTGTTCTCGGAAACTCGTGTATCCAACATTTCTCCCAGTTCCCCAGTGGAAATGATGACATAAGGTAGGGCTGGGCAATTCATCGAAAAGTAATTAGAATCGACATTTAGAACTTATAATCCATCAAAATTTTCCAGGTCGATTATTTCTACACTTTAGTCCCTATTTTAAAGAAGAAAAACATTAAAAAATAATTTCTTTTGTTTGCAAAATTTATATATTTTGACTTTTTTATAAGAACAAAGTGATTGTTCATTTTAGGCAATGGGTTCTTTCATTTCAGTTCAACACTGATGTACAATAAATAATCATAGATAGTAGGTAGTGTGTTTCCTACAATTATTTTAAAATCAAGTAATTCACCCTTCATTCAAAAATCTCTCACTTGTAATATGTGAGCATGTTTACTGTACAAAACATGTCAGTGAACTATAAATAAATAAATTAATCTTTCATTAATCATAATCGAGTTCAAATGTTCAATTAATCGAGATTTAGAGTTTAGGCCAAATCGCCCAGCCCTAGAACGGGGTGTGCAGTTCTAGTTTCCGGTCTTTACCTGAATTCCAATAGGAGGTGAAGGCAGCATTATTGTGGTCTTGCCTTGTGTGGATGAAGGAGCTGGACCGCTGGGGCCCAATCAGCCCTGGTTTATTCCTCCCGTACTTTTCCTCAGTGAATCACCAGCAGATCCTGATTACAGAGACGAGGCTTCGCTCGTCACGTCCTCTACACGCGAGCAAATAAAACACACGAGCTGGTTTTGATTTGGATAAGCAGTTTTGATTAGTACGCAACCCAAAAACAAACAGAAAACTGCATTTCTATTGGTTTTAAGGCGGATCTGCCGTAATAAATGACAACGACAGGACGTGCATTTCTTCCGTTCGTTCTCCATTCTCTTTTATCTCTCCTGGGTTCCGGGTTGACAGGCCTCGGCGCAGTTGTCAGCCGAATTGCGGCGTTGTCTTTGTGCGGGAACGCAAGTTTTTCACATCTCTCGCAAAAACGCCTTTGATCTTGAAAGGCTTACACAGTTAGAAATGGTTAAAAAAAACAGACGCCTAAATATTCAGCGATTACGGGCTTATTTATAGTTGTTTCTCTGGTAGAAAGAGACGTTCCGCTTGGAAGGAGCGCTTTAGAGATCACTGAAGAACCAGGAATCTCGTGTCTGACCCGATTTGGGGGCCACTCAGTCCCGGCCGGCCCGGCAGAATATTCAATAATCAGCAGCTCAACCCCAGCCTGACCTGAGGAGTCTCTGTAAGTTGATTATAAGGTAGTCTGAATGCTGCTTTGTGACGTTTTGACTGCAGACGTTTCTAATAAGCAGGCCTGAACCTGCCCGACATGCAGCTGAACCCATACAACGTGGGACGTCCCGTGCATCTCTAGTTCTTCGTGCCTTGTGGGTAAAACACAGTCTGTGAACCTGATGACCACAAAGTTACAGCTTCAAACTGACTGTAAGACTGTCTCTGTAACTAATGACTGTAAGACTGTCTCTGTAACTAATGACTGAAAGACTGTCCCTGTAA
>JBBKCR010000038.1:25001597-25012526 GCA_037577295.1 Ladigesia roloffi
TCTGGATTATTCCGGTTCTGTAAACGCTGCATCATTTCTCTTATTCTGATGTTTTGGTCGTTTCCTTTAAAATGAAGATTTAAAGAACAATATTGTTATTTGGAAAAGAGGAGAAATATTGTCAGCAGTTCTTAAAAACTCAGGCAAAGCTGTTCAGTTCAATACTGCAGGTATAAATGATAAAACAAGAGACGTGTTCTAATTTTTTCCAGAGCTATATATATACCACCATGTCCCTGATCCTCATTCAGATTTTTTTAAAATTCAAAACATAAAGTATTAATGTTCCTCCTTGTATGAGTTCAGAATTTCAAAGACGTAACAGATAAGTTGACCAGTTTGTAGCTTGTCTGCGGTTCTCTCACATTTGTTCTACTTTGAAGGTGTGAACTGTGTTTAGGTTCTGCAGGTGTAGACTGAAAGCTCGTCCGGGACGGTCCTGCCAGGTCAGACTGGTCTTTAGAATATTTATTACGTTTGGAGACGTGCGCAAAACTGGATACAACGTATCTGGACCTCATGCCAAAGATATTTATGCAGTAATGTAGTATTTGGAAGTGCTTCCCGGTCCGCGTGTGTCTCCACACCTGAAGGAGCAGAGCAGCGTCCCGAACTCCGCACTGCGGTCCTGCCCGAGTCTGGGATGTGGATCTGGAGGTCATCAGTCGTAGCATCTGCATGGTCACGGTCTTGTCCAACTCTCGCGCCCGGTCTCGAGATGAGTGGAATTCTCAGCTTTCGTTTGATGTAAAAATGGAATAAATAAATAAATAAATAAAGACAATAAAGATCATCTCTCTGTGATCACATATATTAATATTCAAACCGCTGTGGGAAATAAGAGATGATTTCTTCCCTGGTTATTGCTGTTGTAGTCTGTGGGAGTGTGTCTGTGTAAAATGTGTTTTTGGGGGGGTCCTCCTACCTGCAGAGAGAGTGTGTGAAAGCGGAAAGAAGGCAAACATGTAATCTCTCTGCCTCCTTTCTCTTTATTTACCTTCTGTTGCTCACGCTGAAAGTTCGGGGGGATCCGGTTTCATTGCTGTGGCCCTGGAAGGCCCTCGGACGGCTCAGTGGAGACGAACCCGAGCAGATGTGGTCACTCTGGGTCCCTTTAAAGCGCAGCAGTGATGTCCATCCTGCTATTAAAAATACCAGCGAAAACAGTCTGGCAGCAGAACCGGAACTAAAACGGATGGACCCCGTAGAGTTATTACTGCTCTTTTGTTTTAATAGGTAAATATCATTCACATATTATAACCATACAATAATGTCTTTTAAATATGCAACCATAATGAATAACATTTATGTTTTGTTACATAGGTTTAAATTTCTGTTCAAACAAATAACACAGAAGTCAATGAGACAAAGCAGTAGCTTTAAATCAAACCTGAACTATAATACAAGATCAATAAACAAACTATAATATTTCATATAATTTCCCCACTGGTTTCAGTGAGTAACACAAGCTTTAATTATGAAAAAACAAATTATTTTATTTTCATTGACCATGCCTGTGATTTTTTAAGTGATAAAAACACTAATGGTAAAATAATAATAGTAATAACTGTAATAATAGCAACAATAATTACAATTATAATAATAATAGTAACCATCAATTATTTTATTATTATTATCTGTTTATTATCTGATTATTATTATCTACGGGGACTTTAGCACATGCTATTACTTATTTTTCGTAGGTTTATTGCACATTTTTCAATAAGTATTATGAATTATTAATGAGCTATGATACATTATTCAGTAACTGCTGTGAGACGTTCAGTAACTGCTCTGAAAATGAAGTGTAAAGTCTGGTTATGAGAGTGAGGAGATGAAATGTGGACCCTCGTGCAGACGTTTACGGTTTGAGGGGTTTACAGACCCAGCCGCTCATATACATGAACTCTCTCAGGCCTCATTCAAGAATATCATGCTCCACTGATGGACTCCTTTACGCCCCACAGCCTCTCCGGTGCAGTAACTCCCGTCATTCTGCGCTATTTTTATTTGCAGTGACAGTTGTCCACGCCACCCTGTCCCCTGTCTGTTACGGGATACTCCTCACGGCCCCCGGCTGAAACCCCACCCCCCTGTAAACTCCGAGAGGTGGGAACAACAGTAATTCTTTACTCAGAACCATTTAAAACACATTACAACCTGCTCTGACTGGAGGGTGCGGTTTCTGTATACAGTACGCCATACATGCATTACATTTAAATACACGTTCTGTGTCAGCGCGGTTAAATTTACAGTTTTTTACAGTTTTTGTATGGTTAAATATGCAGAAATATGTAGAAAAGTGGCAACAATAGGAAGCATTCCTCAAAACAAGACTATACACACAAGAACCTTCAATCATATTCAAACCATAATCAAATCTTCCTCACTTTATTCACTGACCTTTGAGGAATAATTGTTTGAAAATTGCCACAAGCCCTTTCAGTGATAAGAAGCGCCAGTTCTAAGGCTTAAAGCATGTTAAAGTCGCATGGTGCCAGGTACAAAACAGGAACACATTTCCTAATTACCCATAGGGCCCATAGTCTAGACCCCAAATGAGTGTGTGCTTTGAAGAATGTGAGTTAATTACGCTGGTTAGAAGAAAAAAAATAACTCAAAAGGCAGTTAGAAAACTTTCATGTTCATCGTGTTGCCCTGAGTTGACCCTGCTGTTCCGGTAATAGAGGGTGACATCACGTGACATCACAGTGGGCGGAGCTCTTGGCAGATATAACCAGTGATTGGCAGAAAGACCGACTTTTCTGCCAGCGTTAGCGCTCACCTTGAATACCGTGAGAAGACAAAAAAATGGGAAAGTGCAGTCGCGTGATTGACTAAGTAATGAGAGGTATATGAAAGATAAAAAGGAAGCAAATGTGTCATAGTTTATCTTTATTTGGGAAACTGGGACTAAAACAATTATCTGCTTACATTTTGCCGGTTGGGCTCAACTGTGATCCTAACAACTTTCCTAGCCAATTTCTCTGAAATCAATAGTTTTCTGAGATTAATTCTGATTACCAAAGAACCAGTGGTCCATGAACATTGATGCGGCCAAGAATCAGACACCCTTACAATTATAATTTGTGTCCCTGCTTTTTGTATTTTCTGGTACTTATATTTTCGGGTACTTATAAATGAAAGGAAACCTGACTGGTATAAATGGTCTGATGAGGCTCAGTCCACTCCCTTTTTTACAAAAAATTTAAGATTCAAAATTCGGTCTTCACCATCCTCTTTATCTTATTATTTGCTAGCTCCCGTGGACCTGCGAACATTAGAGCCACCAACAGGTTGTAAGAATTACAGGCTGATTTACAACTAGCCCAAGCTGCAAGTTCAAATTTAATTTGGTGTAGACTCTATCTGGCGTAATTTTTTCATCTTATCAGGAAAATCGTATTATTATAAACTCATGAATTATGTTTATACACAATGTCAGTCAAATTGTTAGCATGTTTTAATATACAAACATTTTTGTCCAATTTCCATGACTGTAGTAATGCTAATTCTTATTAGCACCTTTATATACATTAAATTTACCTTTACGGCATTTATCAGAAGCTGTTATTATTTGACGTATTAGTTAACGCCAAACTAAAGGAATTATATACTATATATATATTACATTTTGACGTATTTCTCGGCCAGTAAGTCATAATTTCGCCTTAGATCTTTCCATTTCCTGCTCGTTTAGGAGTTACTCATCCTTTTCTGATCACGACTGGTTGCTCAGTCCTGCACGTTCCCCTCAGACCAGTGCTTCTGAGAACCGATGAGAAAACAAAAGGGAAGAAAAGACGAGGTGAATGCAGAGTTTGTGTAAGCCTCTGGAGAAAAGGCGTGAAGAGGAAGTGGAGAGAGGATGGGAAGGTTTAGCAGAACAGAAGAACCGCTGGGAAATCCTTCAATCTTAACACTGTCCTTCACATCTGAAAACACATTTATACACATAATACACACTTCCCCCTCCTGCTACGACCCGGCAGGCCCCCACTTATGCATTAATGCAGAGGCCTGAACCTCTGCAGGCATATCATGAACATTCTGTTTGTCTTGGACACTGAATAAGACTGTAAATACGATCTGATGACAAACTAAACATGCTCTTTAGAAGCCCATTCATGTTGTTTTATTATTTAAATGCAATTCCAAAATAGCAGTTACATTAAACATGGAATTACCTGATGAGGTGTATTATGTATTATATACCATGAATTATTCAGTATGTACTAAAAATTACTCCATATTTGATTAACTATTCATTAACGACTCATATTACTCAGTATCTATTATAAAAAAATCAGTAACTGCTATCAGTTATTCAGTATTTTACTTTAAATAAGGCAATAGCTATTTATGTTGTACTGCGAATGATTTAGTACAACTTCAAATTATTCAGACGTACTATAAATTGTTCAGTAATTTCTTTCAGTATTCCGTATTTACTGTGAATAATTTAGTTTTCCACTATGATTCAGTATTATTTAGAGTAAATTAATTACTCATGCCTTTATGCATAAATATGATAAATTATACAGTTTCCCCTCTAAATAACTCAATAACTATTACTGATTTATTAGTAAGTACTCTAATGTACTCAATACTTACTGTGAATGATTCATTCTACTATAAAGTGTTCTATAACTACTGTAGAATGTTTAGTACCTATGATTAATTATTTATTACCTACAATGAAACTGAGGTACTGAAGCTGTTCTTTAGGTCCTAAGGAGTTCACACTCTTTAACTCATTTATGCATTGCGGCAAAATTCAGTCCGATCAGAAAAAGGTCCTAAAACTTTTGTCTGAAGATTGTTTGCCTTCACTTGGTACATTTTACTCATTGTAAAATGTAGATTGTGTATTTATTTTAAGCTGTAAAACTCTTTTTGGTTTGATGGATTTATGGCGGGGCAAATTCAGAGGAAACATAGATCAAAGGAAATGTAGCATTTCAGGCAAGGATCTTAATGGCCACACTGTGTTGTTTTTAGACTCCAGGATGAAAAAGTGGCGCGTCACCGTGCCCCGGATACCTGGCGCTTTAAGAGGCAGAGCACTACTAGGCTGTCGGAGTGAATAATACAAACTCTCCAGTCCTGTCACTCAGCGCTGGAATGCAGGGCTGTTTTCTCTCTGTCCTCCTTCCCTCTCTGTTTACAATCCGCTCCGTCGCTCTAAACCGCCCCGTCAAGATTCTCAAATATGAGGATGACGACGACTCCATTACTGGACTCATTTAATTCAGTGACGAAGCAGCAGAGCGGCTTCCTCAGACACTTGAAGAAGAAAGGACCACCTGGGGGGACCTGGAAAAATCATTTCCACCTCCAGAACTAAATCACTGACTTAGAAATCAGAATCCAGTCCAGTTTAAAATAAAAATGCCCAACAGGTTCTTTGGAATGACGTCGTAGAAGCACCACAGTAGCAAAATTTCACTGAATAATGAACATTTCAGTGAAACTTTCAACCATTTTTATAAATAGGAGGTGCAATATGTTTGCTGAGCAAAATATATGGGCCGCAACATTTAAAACACTGACTGCTGTTGTGAAAAGTTTACTGACGTTGATTATTTTGGAAAAATGGGCACTTCAGTGGCTTTAACAAGAACAAAACTGTGATGACTAGACAACGTGGTTAGGTCTTGTCAGGGGGTTGCCAAGAAAACTTTATGTATTTAGTGACTTAAATAGAACTTCCAGATGGCCTGGAGTGACATTTTTCCTTACAAATAGGCCAAATTCCACATATGGCATGAAACTATACATTTAGGATAAATTGTAATAAGGAATTATGTTTTTATACCATATACCTTTGAACTTTGGTAAGAACCTTATTGTGCATGTTTTGCACTTTTTGTGTGGATGTAAAACATAAAAGGGAGCTCCCAAGTGGTGCCGCTGTCTCAGCATGGTCTCTATCATTGAGAAATCACAAGTTTGATTAAATGCAGAGAAATCATCACTGTGTGTTGTACTTGTATAACTATACATGTGAAAAATTAATAATCTTGTATCTTGTGATTAGTGTTCTCCTCCAAGCATGTTGAACACTTCCATGATTCGGCACTGGCCTTCACCATCCCAGTGTTGTTGAAGTCATTACTTGTGGGTGGAACTTTAGACTAATAAATTGGAAAAAAAAAGGGAAATCCATTAATAAATTATGATCTAACAATGTTACAGGGAGGAACTACAAGCTAATCTATTAGCATCAATTTGTGTCTGCCTCCAGCTCTATATCTTGAATTATACACTGGATTGTGCTCATAAATTTGCTTTACACATCTTGGAAGAAATCCTTGATATGTGTTTCCCTGTTGGATTATTTTGTAACAGGTTACTGCCTGTCAGATTCTGTGCAATTTAGATGACATATACTGCTTTTTGATTCTGTGCCCAGATTTGCCCTCTGGATAGACAAGAACTTTGATTAAACAAACTGTTAGAGAGTGTGGTAAAACTGTATAGAAGTATAGAAACTGTATATGAAATTGATTTTGAGTTGGACATGAACACAAATATCTTGCAGAGATTGAGGAACAAGACACCTGCCGAGAGTGGACTTGCAGGAGACGTCTGTGGTACATGTCCCAGCCTGATCACGCGTGAGCTCTGTGTGTACTTGGTGCCTTGGTTTGTTTTCTCTGTGTTCAATGGTTTATGGAAGAGTACACACGGGCCGTCTTCCTCAAGTCTGCTCAATAATGCAAGCTCATGTTCATCGCTCAAGCTGACAGCCGGTTATTATGTCAGAGAAGGAGTTGCTACTAGTTGTTTTTCTCTAGGAATGCGTTTGCAACCAGATTCACATGCTGATGGGTTGTTTTCTCATCTGAATCATGGGCGTCATCAGCATTCAGTCAGAGGGGTGCGCCTCCCCCTCACATTTCATAATTATTCCCACCCCACAATTAACATAAATAACTAGTTCACCATTGCTGTTGAATCTTGAATCTTTCAGGAAAGAATCCACTTGAAATCCAAGCAGCCTGTCTCTGCACTGACCATTCTATTCACCTGCATGTGGTGAGTTAGAGGAAAACCCGGAGTGGATTTCCATTGGTGTGTGTTCTTCTTTTATTTAAGTGGAGTGGATTCTTTCGCGAAAGATTCAAGATTCAAGATTCAACAGGGGTTTCCAAACACCCCAACCCCCTAAAAGGATGAGAGTTTGCACGCAAGGAGCAACCCTATCCCACCCAAACCCCGCCCTTACCCAAACCCCACCTCACGGACAAACCCACCCCCAGGTGTCCCCCTCACACTAAAAATGTTTCTGACGCCCCTGGGGTGAATACATTTTACCACTTTGCCCCAATGGTGGCATATCAGTTCTGGCTAATCAGCATTATCAAAGCATGCAAGCCCGTTTTTCTCGGGTTTGACTGCACCCACATCTTTGTGTGAGTTAAGACTTGGGAAAGCTTCCACACTGTGGGAATTCTCAGTGGGAAAATACCTGGACTGCACCTGAGAGCAGATGGCTGGTGGAGAAAGCCCTGGATGCTTTGGTGCTTCTGAAAAGGAACTTGGAAATCCTCACAACTCAGCCTTCACCAGTGTTATCTGATCCAACCTGAATGGTTAGCTACTGAAATCCGAAAGGGGGTTTGCCTGACGAGGTGGCGGCTCGGCCTACCTTCGTACGGGAAACCGTCTTTTCTGACGCTTCTTCCACCCACGGCTTGTGGGAGCTGTCATGAAACTCGGCTTGCATTCTTTCATCTTGTACTCAGCTGCATGCATTGTTGCTTTGGTCTATTAATAGGGCTCCAGGGAGCCTCCCTGCATTTGTCTTGCCGTTTTTCTTGTTGAGAGGAAGGCAAGCGAGGCCTTGTTTGCCCAGGGCTTTGTGCTCCGAGCCTGGTGTTTGCAGTGGAAGGAGTGCCAGAGAACGAGTGCATGTTTGTGGGTGGAGAGCTCAGCTGGAGAGAGGGGGTGGGAGGTTGGAGGAGGTTTGGGCGGGCAAAGGTGTTCCTGAGAACACAGGCCAAGGAATGCCTGACTTCAGTGGAATCCCCTTCTACCGTCAGCTCGGTCACTCTGTCAAAACCAAAAAAATCGTCTTAATGACCTACTTTCCCCAGTATAACATCTTTTATGAGTGCCGTTTAAACCAGGTGTGTGCTTAAATGGGGCTGTTTAATAGCCTTTTGACATACGTGAAACTAACAAAATCTATTTTTATTATTGTGTTCCAGCTAATTACGTTTTCCAGCTCATTTTCATTTCCTTCCATTTTGGGAGGAGTGACATGGCTGGAAAACAAAACTGTTGGTCTCTGTGATCCTCACTGTTTTAATCAGAATCTTGTGTTGTTTGGGCGGTTTTCCTGGCTTCAAACATATGAACTGTGATTTTGGGTTTTGGAGTCCCAATAGGTTCGGTAATAGGCCCCTTTCATTTTTTGCAAATGGGTTCCTTTCTTTTTTGTTATAAGTTAAAATTATAGCACTCCATAAATTACTCAGAAAATGTTTAGGATCTGCTTGAATGTCTCCATCAATTAGCTTCTAGGTTGTTTCTCAGTGGGAAGCATTTAGGCCTGCAGACGTCTCGTGAATTAATTTGACAAAGCTGCTTGAACCAATTAAGGACGTATGGAGAAGCAAAATACACCCAGTCATAATTCAGTCCCTTTCAACAGCAGACGTTTCCTCTTAATGGATTACATGATGGCAGCAGCGCGTTTCCCAGGCGGGGTCTTTTCTATGTGGAGTTTCTTCTTCATGGGATTCCAGTAGGTGCACCCGTTTCCTCCCACATGTGTGACATGTTGATTGGATATGCCAAAATAAAGTGAAGTTGTGAAGTTGAGGTTTATTGTCCAAAGTACAATGTGCAGATCACAATGAAATGCTTACTGGAAAGACGCCCTTCACAGAAGAAAACATAAGATATAAAGAGACATAAAAGTAGTGCAGCACACAAGAGACATAAAAGACATAGAAGACAAAGTAAAAATAGTGCAGCAGCAATAGATAATCGCAGGAAAGTTGCATAAAGTCAAATGTGCATTATGATAAGTGTCGGTGGATAATGTAGAGTATGTTACATAATGTAAAGTGTAACCCATGGGTGTTGTCGCCATTCAAGCAGAGGCGGACGTGTCCCCCAAACATTTCATAATTATTCGTTTGGACCCCCCCACATTTAACATAAATAATTAGTTCAGCACTGCTGAATCTTGAATCTTTGGTGAAAGAATCCCCTCCACTAAACCGATAGAAGAACACACACCAATGTAAATCCCAGCAGCCTGTCTCTGCACTGACCATTCTCTTCACCTGCATGTGGGGAGTTGGAGGAAAACCCGGAGCAGATTTCCAATGGAGTGTGTTCTAATATTGAATAAGTGGACTGGATTCTTTCACCAAAGATTCAAGATTCAAGATTCAACAGGGGTTTCCAAACACACCCATCCCCTAAAAGGACGAGATTTGGCCCGCACGCAGCAACACCGCCCCCTCCCAAACTCTGCACCCACGCACCCCCCTCACATTAAATATGCTTTTGACACCCATGGTGTAACCCCTAGAATGCCCCTAGATGTGAGTTTGTGACCGGCTGGCCACCTGTCCAAGGTCCTTCTTTGCATTTTGCCGTATCGGGCTAGGCTCCGGCACCTCCCCTGCTAATGAACATCTGATGCAATTAGTTCACTTAAGTATAAAATACAGGCTTTTGGGCCAATACTGAATTAACTCCACTCGCCAATGTATTTCGATACTGAATCAGAATAATCCATCCGGGTGGTCCTTAACGGTGTTTAGTAATCGCAGGCCCTGTTCTGTTTTATAGGCTGGGGCTGGGCCACGCAGGGTTCACTTCTGGAGCAAGGGTTAGGTACACGTCCTCAAGGGCGCATTCCCCACTTTTCAACATACTGAGGCAACATAAAGATTTATCTAAGGGATTAAAGTGGTTTACATTCAGCTGAACGAGTGCATGGATCAAATGACCAATTCAAACAGTCAAAATGGTGAAAAACAGTAGGCTGGCGATAATGCATGATCACCAAACTCCCGTTCGGGGGAGGTCAAAGCCGTGGTCATCATTCAGTGGACTCTTTTCGCCCAGCGAGCAAAACGCATAAGCTTGAAGTTTTTCTCGGAACATGTGTTTGGCAAGCATGTCACATTCTGCTGGAGTGAGGTTTCCCTGCAGTTCCTTACCGCCGCAGGTCATTACTCACAGGTTCAGTGGACGGGACAGCTGTTGAATACATGAATCTGAGTGGCTCATATCTGCAACTGGAGCCACAAACCAATTATACTTACTCACTCAATTATAGTCAATCCACTCATTTCACCCTTTATTAGAAGCAGCACGAGTGCTGGAGTCGAATCGTCACGGTGGTGAACTCTGTTAGCTGGACAGGTGAGTTTGTTTATTGTAAGTTCTGGTGTGTAAAGCGCTGGGATCAGATTTAACCTTTAAAAAAGCACATTTACAGCCCACAGAGTTTTCAGGGCGTCTCTGAAAGCCAAATGGGAACCTCCACTGTTCCCCAAACACGAAGAGGAGTGGATCCATCAGATATTTAAAGAGTGACACTCTGCTAAAACCAAGGAACTTCAAGGTACAGGAACTGAGGATGGGCTCCTGCACTGGACTTGTAACTGGTTCAGTCTTTGGAAGTGTTTGAAGGTTAATTTGAAGGTTTAAATTTAATTAATTTCATTGACATGAAGGACACCACACTGTCTGAAAATGACTACAGTTTTAGGTACAAAATTACAAGATACTACTACTCCTACTACTACTCCTACTAATACTACTACTACTACTACTACTACTTATAATAATAATAATAATAATAATAATAATACCACTATTACTACTACTACTACTACTACTACTTCTACTACTACTACTACTGCTACTAATAATAATAATAATTCTTCTACTACT
>JBBKCR010000038.1:25111875-25121973 GCA_037577295.1 Ladigesia roloffi
CCTTAATCTGTGCGCTTTTCCACTTAATTTTCCTTACTTTCTTGGAAATTAAGGTAAAAATTAAGGTTATATTAAGGTTATATTAAGGGGGTTGGTTTCGTAGTGAGTGCTGGCCGTTATATATCTGTCCCTGAGGGGGGTGGTAGACTTCCTCTCTGCCTCATGGTGTCACTGATGGGTTGTAAACACTGCTGCTCCTCCACATGCAATGCCGGGAAAGGTTGCAGCATGATTGTGCAAAAGTGACATGATGTAACTGAAGAAATCTCCCAAAGTCATGCAGATAGATGAACGTTTAGCCCACAAACCACGAGACAAAACAGTTTAATAAGTTATTCATTTGAATTAAATCATTCACACCATTAAAACCGAAAAAAATAGTTTCATTTCCGTAACAAAGTGCACAAAACTATTACTCTAGCAACAGTTAAGTCCCATAACAACAATGAAGCTTTATCCTGCCAGCAATATGAGAGAACTGGTTTCACATTCCCTTTAAGGAAACCAAGAAGGGCTTCAAGGAACCAACTTCATTTCCTTCAGGGACAGAAACTCAGTAAATAATTTCCAGAAAATATTCCCAGTCAACAGATACAGATAAGTGGGTTATGCAAACAGGCACTGGGCCAGAGTGATTGTTGATATTTCCAGCCTTTTATAACCACTTTTATAAGTTTTTTTTTGCAGACGTTTAGCAAAATGGTCACAAAAAATGTAAGTTATTCAAGGATGAGATTGGCTATTTATTCGCCATTTTCATTTTCTGTTTTCTCCTCCACCTTAAAAGCAGGTCCATTCAGTACATGCACTATATGGAAAAAAGTATTGGGCCATTGCATTCATTTCAAATTCAAAAACATTGGTCCCCTTTTGCAGCTATAACAGCATCCACTCTTTTGGACTTTCTTTGGGACTTTGTGAAATCTCCGTTCCAGTTCATCCCAAAGGTGTTGGATGGGGTTGAGGTCAGGGCTCTGCGTGGACCAGTCAAGTTCTTCCACACTGAACTCCTCCAGCCACGTCTTTATGGAGCTCACTGTGTGCACTGGGACACAGTCATGCTGGAATAGAAAAGGTTCTTCCCCAAATCTTGGTCTGCTGAAGCATTAAGATTAAACCCTTCAGCTTAAGTAAGGGAGGCCTCAAACCCTGTGTCCCAATACTTTTGTCCATATAGATTGACTGTTACGCAAACAATCACTGAGCCAGAGTGATTTCCAGCCTTTTATAACTATTTATAAGTTTTTTTGGTTAAGCTAATTTTTATTAGCTAAATGTTCCCAAAACTGCTTTAAAATGTCATTCGAGGCTGAGATTGGTTTTGATTCTAATTTTCTGGTTCACCTTTTTTTCAAAGTGCAGCAGTTGCATTGCATTGCATGTAACAGCTGCACGTGTTTTAATTTAAACTGATTTTCTGAACAAAATGTTCACAAAAAGTAATATACCCTGTCACGAGTCAATATAAAGTGTAATCTGTGACCTATGTTTGCACAATTTTATTAAATATGTCAGTAAACAGGCATGTAGAGACAAAGCCTCTGTTTAAAAAAAACAAAAAGAGAAACTCGTGATCAACTTGGAAACAAGCCACGCCCCAGCCCTGTAAAGAACCAATAAGAGACGTCTCTCTTGATTTTACTATGATCGCCAAACAATCAGCGTGCAGTACTCTAAAACTATTCGACCTTACGCCATTCAGAGCGTGGAGTTTTGTTTTTCCTAATTAATATTTATAAAGAAAAGAGGGCTCGGCATGTACACGGAGACAGCCACTCAGAGAGTAGCATCTTGTTTACTAATTATAATACGCCCAATGAGGATCGAGATGCAAATGTACTGACAGCCCCTATACTGGAACTTTATCAGTGTGCGCGTGAGCTGCCAGCCCTTAGATCGACTTTCGCCGCCAAAGAGTAAAAAGGAACCAGAAAACTGACGGAACATTCGCTTTTTGTGGATTTAACGAGCATTTTTGGAAGCAAATATACTCTTGTCCGTGCTGGATTTTACGAGAAACATGACTTTTGAGGAACTAAACGGAGATTATTCAGTCGAAAGGTAAAGTTCACTTTTTAACGTGTTTTAGAGGTCGCGCGCTCGTGCAAAATGCACTTGTCTTACATATATGCTGTTTAAACTCTCATATCTATCTATAAAAGATCATTTAAGATGTTACTGTTGTCTGATAAAGTTTTTTAAAGTGCAGAAATGATTATTTTGCAAATGTATGACAGCTCGCGTCCTGGCTGCCATGGTTACACTTGCAAATTCATTTTGGTTTCAAGATCTTTTGGGAGCCACCGTAGTAAAATATATATTCCAATGTTGAGCACGTGATAATCGTACATAAGATAAATGTAAAGATTTTGTTTATGTTGTATAAATATATAGTTAATTTGGAAGCATCTTTATCTTCTATTCAGCAGCATTCTAAGTTGTAAGGCCAATAAAGTGCATTAAAGTCACTTATAGGCATGCACAGTTTCTGCAGAAAACATTCCTGGAATGACCAGAAACCTGCATCGCATGCCTGGTTCGAGAGTTAAAGCTCTTGCTTCCTGTTAACCACCTGTATATCAATGTCATGTTGAAACACAGTAGGGATTTAGGGCCCCTGGGTTCTTCCCTCTCACATGTTCCTCATTGCAGTCTTAGAAGCTTTTGTGTCTTACACATTTTTCTCATGCGCCACATGTTCCTCATTGCTTTCCTTTCTTGTTTCAGGATGGACTCCGTGTCGAGAGCTCTTGAGGAGGTCCTCACTGCAGCGCTGCTCCAAGGCTGCATCACAGTTGGGGTTTATGAAGCTGCCAAGTCGCTAAATGTGTAGGTAGACCTATGTGAATGATTATTGTTATTTGGAATAATTACACTTTGGTAGGAGATGTGCATGTCTAACATAAAGATCTCCTTGTGCACAGGGACCCTGATAACGTGGTGCTTTGCATCCTTGCCACCGACGATGAGGACGTCAAAGACGTCGCTCTCCAGATTCACTTCACTTTGATCCAGGCTTTCTGCTGCGAGAACGACATCGACATCCTCAGGGTGAACAACACCAGCCGCCTGGCCGATATCCTCGGCTGCGGGAGCAAACCCGGAGGAGAGCAGGTGGATTTGCACTGCGTCCTGGTCACTGTAAGTATCATATACATATACATACACTTAGTATCATATACATATACATAGTTCGACCATATACATCCCCAGGATTGTGTGGGTAGCATAGAGTATCGGGGTTGTACCAGAAATCCCCTGAGTAGAAAACACGTGCGCGAACCAGACCAAAGTAGGGCACCTGTTCACCAGTGAGTGTTCACACTGAACTTGTCCTAACATGTTCTAAAGCAAGTGCCAGTGTTGGCCTTTCCCTCTCCTGGCATGCTTTATGGACCTAAAGCAAGCAGTAGTCTCCCACAGCAACAAAATAGCACATTTCTGTATTTAATTTAATTTAATTCACATATTAACTCGTTAGGACACTATAAACCTCAATGGCCTTGAAGTTTCATTATAAATCCTCCAAGCTCTGAGTTCAAACTTTGTTAATTTATCAACACTGTTAGAATAATTTGGTTTTTATGTATAGAACTGGGCAGTTTAACAAGCCCAAATATGTCAGTTTCATACATGTATAAGGAATGTATTGGACACTGATTTTGGTTATTCGTCGCTTCCGACCAATTAGATCCAATGTCCTGTACAGTTAATGAATGGGTGTTTGGAAACGAATGTCCGTGCAAAGCTGCCTTTGAGTGCGATTTGAGGTTTAACGGCTCTGATTTAATATTTTGGTTCTCCAGAGTCCACGCGCATCTACTTGGAAGAACCAGGCGCTGTGGAAAGTGAACCACTTCTGCCACGAGAGCCGCGGCCTGGACCAGTGGGTGCCTGTGATTAACCTTCCAGAACGATGAAGAAAATACAGACTGGCTAGAGGAAACTTTGGGGAAATACCAATAAAAAAAATAAGAAAATGTATTGAAAAATGCACTAAAAAGGCCCGTCCTCCATATACGGCAGATCCGGAAAGCAGACCTGAGTGGAGGAGGGGCGTTTCGTCTTTGGCAGCCAGTCAAGGTGACTCAGCAAGTTCTTGTTTTTGCTCTGGAGGGCTGAGATGGAAAACACCTTTCGCTCAGCGAATCGTGAACGAAAGGTGAGCAGCAGAGCCGCCGAAGGATTCCTTCTCCCGAGGAAGCGCCGCCAGACGTTTACGTTTTGGACGAAACCAAAAAAACGACATCCGAGACCCAGGATATGGTCGCCAGCGCCCACGAACGTTTTGAAATAAACCAGCTGTTGTTGAGTTTTTTCAGGAAATCTACTGTTGTGTAGTGTTGCTTATACAGTGTGTTAGCATTTTTATTATCGTTGAAGAAAGCTGTTTATCGAAAGGGAAGGGCCACTGAAACCACTGAAATATGAAGGAACTCTTTTTCGCAACTTTCCCGCAGCAGTTGTTTTTATTTTTTATTTAAGTCTGTTGTTAATTTTAAGGTCTTTTAAGTTATTACATGATATTAATTTAAGAAGTATTTATGTTGGGTTTTTTATACTATAACCTGTTAATGGTACTGATGTGTCTTGTGATGCAATAAAGTATATTTTGAAAAGAGCAATGCGGACGATTCTGCTGTTGGTTTCTGGAAATGCGAAACGTTCTCCGCACACACACACATCGGTGGAGTCACTCTGGTCGCTGCGACCTTAATGACTCCCCGGTTCAGGCGGACAAAAGCCCCCCCCCAGCCTCTTGTCACACTGCTTTGGTCAGCGTAAGCGAGACTATTCAGCTTTACACGCTTCCCTTTTCAGCGCTGTATTATACCCTTTGTGTTATAACCTTGCGATCATAAGGGCCTCCGCGAATTTAACTATTTAACCACTGACCTGTCCGAGCTCCATCCAGATCCATCTTCTATAGCCGCCGTCATGTGACTGCTCTCCTTACATATGGTCAAACAAACATATGTAGGACCTAAAATGTTTTGTCCAGGATACCTACGCTTAATATGGTGCATTTGTATATAACCTATATGGCCAAAAGTATTGGCCTGTCTTTCAGGATTTGGACTAGGCCCCATACTTCCAGTGAAGGTCAATCTGAGCGCTTCAGGAGACCAAGACATCGGCGCCATGATTCCACCTCTTTGGACCCAGTTTGGGGAAGAACCTTCCAGCAGGACTGTGTGCCAGTGCACAGAGCAGCTCCATAAATATGTGCTGGAGGAGTTCAGAGTGGAAGAACTTCTCTGGTTCTGACCTCAACCCCATCCAGCACCTTTGGGATGAACTGGAACGGAGATCGTGATCCAGACCTTCTCGTCCAACATCAGTGTCTGACCTCATAAAGGGCTACAGAATGAATGGAAACAAATTCCCCCAGAAGCTCCAGAATGGATGAATGGATTTGAGTGCAGTCTGTTGGTGGAATGGAGAGTACTTCTCGTGCATGTGAAACCTCAAAATGCTCATTTTGACTAAACCGACTTGCCATTAAACTGAATGGGATTTGGCCCATGCTGGAGAGAATGCATTTGTGGGCGGAGCTTAGAGCGAAGGCCCCCACTCCAATAGCTTTGTCTTTTTGTGAGATGTTATGTAAACCATAACAAGGAGCGGCGTTGGAACCGTCGGCGAACCTACACGCTCACCTTTGCCACGGAAGGCGAGGCGGTGTTGGAGGGAGCGTGGGCTGGGGAGCTTGTGCAACACTTTCCTCTTCCGTACATTAACGTGACGCAGGCAGGCAGGATCGGAGGGGATGATGTCAGAGCTAAGGCAAGGCAGGCAATCCCCAACAGCCTCCTCATGGTCACGAGTGAGAGCCACCTTTGTACAGAGAAACCTAGTGAGTAAGATTCCGTGGACTTTACCCGCTTCTTGGAAGAAGGGAGAGGTTTTCAGACCCAAAGGCGCTGCTTCGGGGTTTCAGGAAGGAGGACTGTCCAGCGTGATGGTTTCAGAACATTCCATCTGACTCCTGCCATGCATTTTTATCACAGTAAATAAATGTTCATGAGGTTTTACTGAATTAGTATCAGTTAAGTGCCCCCGCACCCACACACTCCTATTGTAAAACCAGTTTCAGTGCAGCAGTTTTAGGAAGCCCACACCCTTTCCCACTTTCCTGATGTCATTCATGTCTTTCCAAAAGCCTATTTTTAGCGTGCAGGTATCACGGGAGCGGGCAGGTGATGCAGGAGGAGCGACTTTCAGCTGAGAGTGTGCAGGCGTTTCCACACGGCGTATCGGGTTACTCCATTCTTTCCAGCCCGTTGCGTATTCCAGCTCTGACTGCGACTTTCAGGAATGGAACGAAACGTTCCCAAGTCTTTCAGGAATTCGTGTTTGCTCGGGTGGGGTCAAAGTGTTGTCAAACTGCCTCTGCAGAAGACTCACTGCAGTACAATCGGCTGATGCAGGCTTACGGATATGTAGAATGTAGAAAGACATACCAGCTCTGGAATTTAAATGCATGACGATTTAATGCCTGTATATATAACGAGTAGATCTATCTTTGTACCAGGTTTAGCTTAAATTGTGCATGATCTATAAATGCATTAAGAATGAACAGCACTGGCGGGTCTCAGTTTCCTAAGTTCAATAGCGATGTCGTGGAAAAATAAAAAACGGACCCGAAAATTCCCAATAACACAAAAGTTCTCAATGGTGCCACTGAAGGGCAAACAAGATGTGTTTAAATGCATTTATTAAAGACACTGAATATAAAGGAAAAGCAGTTCATAAGAGAGGGAACGCATGCATTACCCTGAGAGGGAAGAAACCTTTTACGTGTATTGATATTATTTCTGCCGATTTGATGCCAATAATTGTTAAAATGTTCTTTTTGTCTGTTTCTCTTCTCTGCTTTCGTTTTTGACTGTTTAGTTATTTATGTAAACAAATAAATATCTCAATTAAAAAAATCACCCCTTAGGACGATATATATACACTACCAATCAAAAGTTTGGACACACCTTATCATTCAGTGTTTTTTCTTTGTTTTATTACTTTCTACATTGCAGGTTAATACTGAAAACGAACAAAATGTCTTGCTATAATGTGCAGTAGAACCGTAGTGGAACCGGATCGCTGTGTACCGACCCGACCGTCACAACTGATGATCCAAACACAGTAAGAAGGAAGAAACTCCACTAATGAACTCCTGATCAAGAAACTCCTGTTAATTAAACTCAATTTCAGGATTCCCAATTAGTTAAAAATGTGTGTAAAGCTGCATCGGGGCAATAGTCGATATTTTGGGTATAAATCTACAATGTAGAAGATAATAAAAAACAAAGCAATTCGTTGAATGAGAAGGTGTCCAAACTTTTGACTGGCAGTGTATCATTCCCTTATTACAAAACATATTCTGGTCTAATTCTTTATTTAGTTTACTGCATAATTCCACGTGTTTCTTCATCATTATTTCGTTTTCAGCTAATCAGAACTGGTCCGTATATCATATTTCCGTATATCAGTCTTAAAGGGAAAGTACATTCTCTGATAAAGTTTGGCATGCAGGCACACAGACGGTTTCAACACAGTTTCTTGTTATGTTTTGCATAACGTCTCACACAAAAGGACACGAGCGCCCGACAGATCCAGGCCTTTCTATCCAAGCCCCGCCCACAAACGCGTTCCTCCCAGAATGGACTAATTTCCATTCAGTCAAAGTGAAGTTGTCCTGCACAAGTCAAAATATACCCAAAGCAGGCCACGGGTTTGGCCTTCCACACACATACGATAAATACACTTTGGTTAAACATGTGTTTCTCTTTAGGGATAAGACTTTTTAAACTTAGAAACTGTTGCTATTAAAGATCTGAATTTAAATTGTTCAGCTTACTGACACTGACAGTAAATGTTGGTATTTTGGTTAAAAACGAGTCTTTTGTTTTTAGTTTTCATGCTTTTTAACCAATGTAGAGTAAGATTAGCAACCTAGCATAAGTGGCAACTGAAGATGAGTTTCTGGGCGGAGCTTTGATAGGTCAGTGAAATTGTTAAATATTTAAAAGCCTTGAGTAAAATAATACATTATTTACCACTTATTTGTATGGTTTAACCTCTTAAACTCTGAGTCTGTGCCTCATTTCCTAGATAGCCTAGATATCAGTTTCATCACTGGAGTGCGGAGATTACTGTCTGAATGATCCCTTTGTGAAGAAATTAGTTTTTTTTTCAGTTTTTTAACAAAGCAGCATTCATCTGTACACTAAAAATGAATTTGTCTTTAGGTTTGATGCTTTTTAACGGATATTCAGTAAGAATAGCAACTTAGCAACAGTTGCTTTTGAAGATAAGTTTCTGGGCGGAGCCTATATAGGTCTGTTTTAAATATAAAAATTCACTGACTTATGTTAATATTCTGGTTAAAAATAGTCATTTGTTTTTAGGTTTAAAGCTTTTTTTTAAACAAATGTTCAGTAAAAATAGCAACCTAGCAACAGTTGCTTTTGAAGATACATTTGTGGGCGGAGCCTATACAGGTCTGTTGTTAAATATGTAAATTCACAGATTTTTTAAATGTTGGTATTATAATTAAAAATAGACATTTGTTTATTGGTTAATACATTTTTAAATCAATATTCAGTAAGGACAGCAACCTAAAAGCTATTAAGGGGGTTTTGGACAGGTCTGTTAACTTCACTGAGGCTCTGAGCAAAACTGATGAAGTTTCCCCATTTATTTGTATGGTTTAACCACTTAAACTCCAAGAGTTTGTCCTTTTTGTTCACCTTACTCTCATAGCCAAAGAATTTAGACATCAGTTACATTACTCACTAAGAAACACCTTAAATTACCTTAAATTTTACCTTAATTTCCAGGAAAATAAAGATAATTAAGGGGAAAAAATTAAGGCTGGATAAGGGGTTAAACTACTGAACTTTTCCTTAAATGTTTACAAATTAGCTCCTTAAATAACCGAATTAGGATTAAGAGGTTTCACATTCATACATTAAAACCTAAAAGGTTGGTTTACAAATTAAAGTGTTTGCCATATTTTCAGGGGTAAATTAATGTAAAATTAAGCACATTTAAATTTTTAGTGACTACGTTCCTGAGATTAATGCCAGAATAATCCAGCTATTAGTTAATAGGTCAGCGCCTTCGACGTTACGTGACTCATTGTGAAGAAATCTGTTTTTTTTCTAAACAAATCAGCATCCACCTGTACAACCTGCTTTCACACTCGAGCTCGTTAAACAGAAATTGCTTCATTAATTGTGGCAGTTCGGGGTTTCTAATGAAGGCTGGACTGGGACTGAGGAGTGTGTGTATATTAATGGACGGGAGGGTATGAGGAAGAGATGCATGCTGGGAGGAGCAGAGAAATGCATGGTGGGATGAGCATCGTTCAAATTCCACATCAGCACATTCCACATCACTGACACACACTCGCTCTCGGCATGCCTCCCTGCAACTCCTGCGGCGAGGTCTGCACACACGAGGAAAACCGTCAGGTCTGTTGGACCAAAAGGCCAGAATTATTCAGGAAAAAACTGTGTCTGCTGCTTTCATAGATGCATTTCTGCCATTCGTGGAGACCTTTCTCACGTTAATCTTTATGGTGCACAATAAAACGCTCGCACGCACCTTCCGAACGCAACAGGCCTCTCAGGTCACGCCTCATTCTGTAGTCAGTGACTAAATACGGGCCAAACTAGGAGCCCTCAGGGTGGGAAAAAGCTCCACTGTCAAAAATTTGGACTGAAAAAACAAATGCGAATGTAAAAGTAAGGAGATGTAATAAAGTCAAAGAGTGTCAACAGATAAACACACTACTAAAATTACAAGGTAAAATGATAAAAAACAAAACAAGAATCAAGACATGCTACACTTCAACACCAGGCATGAGCTGATCAGGCTGTAACCCAGACTAGCAGCTCCACCTTCTCTTTGCAGGGAACCCTGTGTGTGGTAGCGATTTACAGTACTGTACAAATGATTTTCATCATACTGAGAAGATTAAATGAAAGAAATGTTTTACAGCCACAGACTACAAAGAGCCTAAAGACACAAGGAGTCTAGATAAAGGAGTTCCAGCCACTCAGCATTCAGCACCACCAGTATACTGATCACCGC
>JBBKCR010000038.1:25196678-25209726 GCA_037577295.1 Ladigesia roloffi
AATGCAAAAATAAAGACATGCTTGCAGGGATGACATGTGCACAGGCCTAAAGTCAAGGACTGCTGTACATACACACACATACACACACAAATGTGTACATCTACATATATATAGTTATACATTTATATATATGTGTGTGTGGGGTGTGTGTTTGTGTGTGTGTTTGTATGTGTGTGTGTGTGAGAGAGAGAGAGAGAGGAAGTATGTTTATTTACAATCAGCGCCTCTGTTAAATATATATATATATATATACACACATGTGTGTGTGTTTGTATGTGTGTGTGTGTGTGAGTGTGTGTGTTTGTATGTGTGTGTGTGAAGAAGTGTGTTTATTTCCCATCAGCGCCTCTGTGCTAATGAACTGCATGCTGGAATTACTCATCTGAGAGAACGTCCTGGTCAGGAGCATTGATTTGTGTTTAACCCGGCTGTGGGCAGCGCCGGCGGACACAAAGGCGGAGTGAAAGGCCCGGCGCAGCGTGAATCGATTTCTTTAAGCGGATGACTGGGCCGAATTTGGCACCGCAGACCGGCGGGGGGGCTCTGAACACCCGGCCTGCAGAACAGAGATGGCACAGAGGCAGAGAGGATCAAACATTAAACAAACACCAACACAGATTTCTGAAGCCTCTGAAGGGGTTTAGATGTAAACAGTTGCTGGTGTGAAACATTCCATTGTAGAGAATAGACTGAGGGTAAATGGAACCGGGCGTCTGCCTCTGCAAGCTTCTCGAAATACTAGCCCCTAAAATGGTTAAAGTTGCACCAGCTGATACCCCTATTTACTACATTTTTGAAAAGCTTTTGGTCCTAAAACTGCACCCATCCGTGGTAAACATTTGCATGCACTGCGTTCTGAGGCAAATGAGATTCAGTTCAGATTTGCTTTGTAAACAATTTGACCCCTGGTTCCCTTCAGCACCAGTGTTACAATGACCCATTTCACACCAAACTCACTGTGAATGACTTTGTCAACATCTCAAAAACACGATGCAGACAAAGGATGTCCCCTTCAAGCACTCTGATTGCTAAGCGGTGTGATGTATGTCTAATGATACGGTGTTAGTTAGATGTTCCACACCTCCGACGCACCAGGAATCCTCAGAAACAGAAATCTATTCTTTTAAAAGATATTGGTTATTTTCTACACTTGTGTTGCCCAGTTCCATCAGCATGACATAAAGACTCTAACAACACTTTGTTGTAGAATACCATAGCATCCAATTAGCAGCATCCTAGCAACCACCTAGGGGTTGTGGGCGAGTGGACGGACGAGTGTGGGTGGTCACTTGTGGCTACATTCTGTCTGCTTTTATGTTAAAAATGTGTAACAAATGGTCTTATTTTCTCTCTCTGTCTATCTATGTCTCTCTCTCTCACTGTCTGTCTCTCTCTCTCTCTCTCTCTCTCTCTCTCTGTCTACCTCTCTCTCTCTCTGTGTTCCTGTCTCTCTCTCTCTGTCTGCTTCTCTCTGTCTATGTCTGCCTCTCTCTATCTCTCTGTCTCTCTCTCTCTCTCTGTGTGTCTCTCTAGGACGGGTGAGGAGGTTCCAGCGGAGGTAAAGCACCTGCGTATGGCCTCTATGACCATGCCGGCCCCAGCCGAGCGCTTGTCTCCCCAGCAGCACCAGTTGTGCAGCGCGGGCTTCACCGTCCGCTCCCAGTCCCGGCACTCTGTAGGGGGCGGGGAAGAAGAGGGAAGCCCTACGTCCCGCAAACAGCCTCCCCCCAAACCCCGCCGCGACCCAAACACCAAGCTCAGCATCTCCTCTGACTCTGTGGACTTCAGCACCTCCACCTGCAGGGGCGGCGACAGGTGTGAAGGTGAGTTCAAACCAATAAACTGCAGGTGAACTGAACAGAAAAAAAACATCTGCACACACTGCTGCCCTCTAAAGACCTCAAAACATCCAGCAAATAAATGCTTTTCACCGCCGCATTCTAAAGGAGATATTAACATCAAATAAACAAACATTACTCACCGCTGCCCTCTAATGGAGTCATTAAGATCAAATAAACAAACAGTATTCACCGCTGCCCTCTAACGGGGTTAATAACATCCAATAAACAAACATTACTCACTGCTGCCCTCTACAGGAGTTATTAGGATCAAATAAACAAACATTATTCACCGCTGCCCTCTACAGGAGTTATTAAAATCAAATAAACAAGCATTACTCACTGCTGCCCTCTAACGGAGTTAATAACATCCAATAAACAAACATTACTCACTGCTGCCCTCTAACGGAGTTAATAACATCCAATAAACAAACATTACTCACCTTCGCCCTCTAAAGAAATGAATAACATCAAATACACAAGTATTACCCACCGCTGCCCTCTAAAGGAGTTATTAAGATCAAATAAACAAATATTACTCACCGCCACCCTCTAAAGGTGGTGTTAACATTAAATAAACAAACAAACACCAAATACACCAGTCAGAATCCAAAACCGTTCTAAGACCCATGATGTATCTCAATAAATGTGCTTCTGGATTACTTTAATTTTACATGTATTAACCCAGCTCATGTCTCAGAATCCCATATTTGACATTCTGTTTGTTGTGACGTAACCGAAAAAACTGTACGCTAATGACTGTGGAAAATAGGAGATTATGAAATTATTGTGACAGACCTGGAGGATCAGGAGTTTGCTGCAGTTTCCTGAAGATTTTGACTTGCAAGCTGCATTACCTGCAGAAATGCAGCAGTGCAGAACGTACATAATCGACTATGACAGCAGGTCTGCATGCTGATGCGTAGCTGTGATTGTTGTGCCGGTAAATCTAACATGTAGGAACGCTCAGCTTACCACAGCAGGTTTTCACGTTTCTCTGAAACAAGTCATATCTCTTCTGGGTGATCGAACCACAGACGCTAATACAACCATCTCTGGTCAGATCCTTCAGAGGTGCAATGCCAGCCTATGAATGGGTTTGTTATTAAGTGGCGAGTTATGAATGAGGCCGCCGATTGCCGCCGGCGTGAATTGCGTGTGGCTACACTTTCTCGTGTCAAGCGCTTGGTGATCGCCGCTGCGTCTGTGAATGGACGTTGAAGGTCGTTGAGTTTGTTAGAATAGCTGCTGCAGCACCACCAGCACTGTCCTCAATCACATCCCCATTGTTCTGGCCTGCATTCCCATGCAGATTATAAACAAGAGCACCATGCTCTGTTCTTAATTCAGTCTCGTTCTACTTTTTAAAAAAAGGTTATTTTCGCAGTAGGGATGCCTGGGATTCACACTGATCAAGTTACCGAAGCAGGTTATTAGATTTCAGTGCCGGTTATTGGATTCCAGACAGTGTGAAAAAGGATTGGAAAAACAAAACCAACCCAAATGATTAGTTCTGATCTGTCACATATAAAGTTTGTCGCGCTTTAAACGCAATAAAAATAGCACGACGCCGCTCCTGAAAAAGATTAACCACAGTTTGTTCATAATAAAGGTTTCTGTATAGTTCATAATGGGGTACAGTATATAGATTTGCTAAATAGCATGACATGGCATGCAGCATATGAAAAACAAATAATGCTGTATGATTAAAGACTGGCCTGCGAAGTCATTTGTGGGATAATATCCATAACTTGATTCCCAAAGAGGTGCTTGAAGAAACTGTGACAGGTTAAGCTGGATCTGCAACATCATTACAAATGATTTTCTTCATATATCAGAATCAGAATCAGAAAACATTACTGATCCCGGAGTAAAATACTAATGTAAGGACTGCAAAGACAAGAACAAAATAGCATAAAGTCTTAATAAATCCAATAAAAGAGCTCAATATGATGCTATATACAGAAGTGCAGGGTACAAATACTACATATAAGTAATTATTGAAGTACTACCAACATTAGATGTTAGTTTAGTGCATTTAGAATAATTAGAAAAGTAAGTAGTAATATTGAAAATATCAATATTAAATAAGTAACATTGACCTGAGTAGTAATACTGTGCAGGAAGACTATTGCACGTAAGTTGTTGCAAGAAATTAAATGATTTACGTCACATGATATTGCACAGAAAGAGGATGATTTAACACCTGATAAGAATGTTGCACACTATTGCACATGGTAGGCTGTTGCACGTGAACACAGCAGAAATAATGCACACGTTATTTCACCTGGTAAGAAAATATACAGCAAGCGGCAACAGGCCAGTGCACATGTGCGACGGAGGGAGGGAGGAGGTGCGGCTCCCGAGAGAACGCTCCGATAAGTGCGGAGCTTTCGAGAGCAGCATTAAGTCAGCGGTTACGCAAATATGCTGCTGTAGTTGCCGAGGTTCACATTGGATGGGGATCGCGGTGGGCATGCTGATCTTCCTCAATGCCACAGCAACCAAGCCCACAGAAACAGAGACCCCGCGACGCTCCTCCAATCCCGGCGTCGGGCAAGGGCCTCGGCCAATCGCAGGCGAGCTCGCGGGAAGCCTTGCCGCCACGGCAACCAATGGGCAGCCGCTCAGCGGGCCAGCTCGGCAGACTCTCATCCAATGGGGAGTGAGGAGTGGGGGGTGTTCATCACCGAGAGGAGTGTTGTGAAGGGTGGCGGGAGGGCTGGGGGAGGGGGTTGGGAAGAGGGAGGAGGGGGGAGGGGGCGGAGTCAGGCCGCACAGGATTCATTCAGGAGGAGAGACTGACCTAGATTTAGTTCCCCTGGAGGAGAGGGGGCGAGGGTAAACACATCCACTCGCAGTGAGAGAGAAAGGGGGGAGGGACAGAGAGAGAGAGAGAGAGAGAGAGGATGGATGTTTGCAGAAATGATCTCAAGATCCACCATCCCCTTTCCCATAATTAACACATCTACAGCTTTTTTTTTAACGCTCAGGCATGCGCAAGGGTGCATTCTGACTCATGCGAGGCGCGTGAAGAATGACTTTAATCTGGGTGCAATGCAGTTTTACACCTCTCTCTCTCTCTCTCTCTTCCTCTGTCTTCATCATCAGCACCCACCACTTCACGCTTCCAGCTTATATCCATTTCCTTCCAAGAGAAGATAGGAAGTTCTGTTTTTATCAACTTTGTAATCAGGGCAATTAATCAAAGATGCCAAATTTCAAGCATCCAGGACATCCCACTGTATAGCAAAGTGTTTTTACTGCAATAGGATGGGAGGTGGTTCAAAAAGGGGATTAGGGTAGGACATGTGGTGATAAGAGAAACAACACCAGTGCAGATATAATCAGAAATGCACATAAATATGTCTTGCAAAATGTGTGCTCACATTATTTAAATGTGCTTGTGCTTTTAGTGACAGTGCTGAAGGGTTTGCCCAGGATATACTCTAGGATCCCAAGTTATATTTGTCCAAATTACATTTTGAAATACAGAACGACACTTTGCCTGTGATCGATTTTTTAGTCCATAGATGGTTTCCATCCAAAAATTTGACTAATTTCTGAAATTTGCTGCAACATTAGCGAAGAAAAGGTCCACTAAATAGCATATACAATTTGAAAAAAGGGTGTTAAATAAGGATACGTTAAAATATACCGATGTTATTTGTCACATGCATAGTCATACAAGTACAACACACAGTGAAATGATTTCTCTGCATTTAATCCATTCACTAAATGAAGCAGGGGGCTGCTGCCAATGAGGCACCCGGGAGCAGTTTGTGGAGGACAAACACCCTAACATCTAGGCCCTCCGGGTTAAATTGTCCCAGAACAGTAAATAAAAGGTCCAACATTTGTGAAAAACCCTTTCAATCCTTGTTTATACTAAAGACTGCTACTTGTGTTCTATTTCTCCCCAGCAATGCAAGGCTGCAGTGAGGACTGCAGGAGGGTCCCGCCTCCAAAGCCCAAGAGAAATCCCAACACTCAGTTGAGCACCTCATTTGACGAGTCCTACGTCCGCAACGCCGCCTCGAGAGGTTCGCCCCCAATGCCCCACTCCAGAGTGGTCAAGGTTCCTTCCCCTGCCTCTCCTCCGCAGCCCCAGAGCCCACAGCAGGACTCGGACTCAGAGGAGCCTGTTTATATCGAGATGTCAGGCAGCGTGGCTCGAGACCCACCCAGTCGGAACGAGGATGAGGAACCCGGCGAGGCCGTCTACGAAGAGATGAAGTATCCGGTCTTGGACGATTTTGACTCACGTTGGGACCTTTCCAGTTGTCGCTCTCAATGCGCCACGCCCTGTCCGTCCGATATAGACTCCTATAATCCCCTAAGTCGATGTTCCACACCTCGGGGGACACCCCTGTGTGAAATTCCTGCACCGTTCCCCAACTTGCTGAGCCATCGGCCACCCTTGCTCGTCTTCCCCCCAGCCCCGGCACAGTGTTCGCCCAACTCAGACGAATCCCCCCTCACACCTCTGGACATGGCCAAGTTGCCCATGATGGAGAACTCTTCTTCTTCTTCTTATGCCAAGTCGCCCACTTCCTCTTCATCTCTGGAGCCCCTGAGCTCGGCATCCACCTCACACATACGGCGCGCAGAGAGGGAACTCACCGCGACTCCGACCATAACAGTTTCAGGACGTTCCTCGGCACCCCCTCTGCCATGCGCACTCTACAGGAGTTCGGGCAGTTCCCACAATTACCAGCGGAGCCACTCTGCCTGCCCCTCTCCTGTCAGCATGGGACGCTGCCTCACCCCTCTCAGCCTCATGAGGGCTCCAGCTTTTGAAGGGCCTTTCTCAGGACCAGCCCTGCCACGAAGCGCCTCAGCAACACCCCATGGCAAGGGCTCTCCACCCCACGATCAATCAGGGCGGCTCCATGGGTCCATGCAGAACGTTTCTTCGGGCCGCTCACGGACACCCACCAGCCCACTGGACGAGCTCACCAACCTCTTCACCACCGGCAGGAACATGCTGAAGAAGAACTCCAGTGGCAGGAAGAGCAAGGAGCCAGGCGAGAGTGAGTTCCTCTCCCTGTCGATAAATTCCTAAATGAGAAACATGCCAGTCGATACATGAATCAATGGGAGGCTAAACATGCCGTCAATGAGATGAACAGCTGAATTATAACGTGCAGTGTAGAGTTAGAGGGGAAATCATTAGAGAGAGAATCACTAACGGTCAAGTAATTTTCATCAGAGCGAGATCCCATTCATCAGCCAATGAGGGATGGGTTTCCCGAAAGCATCTTAGCACAAAGACAGTGGGCTGAGCAGCACAGTAAATGCTATAATAGCTGAGATAATCTTAAAACTGAGCCTATTGCAGCTCAGATCTAAATTCTCTTCAGTGCAGCCCTCAAAGAACAGGTTCTTCCAGTTCAGAGGGTCTAAGACAGGTACTGTGCTGTAAGACATCTAGATCCATTTTTCCTTTGCTAGCTGTAGGACTTTTGACATTCTTCCTCCGCAAGCTGATTTAATCCAAGTGCTGCAAACAGGCTAGTAGAGATCATATGATTTAATCTGTGGAGATTAGGAGCTACAGCATCCTGTATGACTCCACAGCCGAGCTAAAGGGGCGTTAAGCTGGGGCAGCGTTTCACCCTTCAATATGAAATCACAATGTTTAAACAGTGGCTACTACACTCTTACAAAGACCCCCTGCCAAAAGCAAGGTTACAGTGACTGGTGGGAGATAATGAATGGGGAAAAAATCCCAAGATCACATGGAGGTCATAGTTTTGCATGTGGCCTTTTTGTTATGTTGCCTGTGCCCATTGCATTCCACTGTTTATAGATGCAGTGGAACATGCAATAGGAAAAAAAAGTGGCAAAATACAACCTAGGGGAGTCACTTCTGCAGTATTTGTATACAACTGCGTACTGCGCTCAACAGGCATTTTGCCTACCATCTGCATTATAGCGCTCATGACTGTGCACTTGTGCAATAGTGATGAGATTTGAACTGTCACTTGCTATTGACTGCACCTCTTGAGCGACGACCTCCACTGATGCTCCTCTGGAAAAAAAGGTCAACTCAAACAAAACCACTTTCGAAATGGTTACGCACATCCTATTGATGTGCGTAGCCATAGCACATCAATAGAACTGGCGTGTTTGGAAGTGATGTGTTGTGGGCTCGTGAGTGCTCGGGTGAAGTGATGCACACGCTCTTGCTGGTAAGCTGTGCGCTCATCCTGGTAACAGAGGAAGGGAACTCCCTACAGATTCTCCCTCGCAGGAGCGGCAAACCAATCAGGATGCAGGTCACGGCCGCCCTGTTGCAGCGAACGTGTAAAGCTCTCTGTGGAAAAAACAGGCAGCAGCACAGAGTGCCGCACTACCTGCACAGACATGTGCTCCACTCCAGAGAAACAACAGTGCTTTTTTTCCCTTTTACACTACAAGCACTTTCAGGCTCATGCAATTAGCCTGGTGTTAATTAGTAGTTTTGCAGCTGCTCAAGATTGCCTGGCTCGATTTCCACAGACCATGGCTTTGTTGGTGCTGCCTAGTAGGCATGTGGCATGTAAGGTTTTGCCTGGTAGTCATGTGATTCACCTCTGTTGTCATGGGTATTGTTTGCTGAGCACATTTTCATATGGATCAGTGGCAGTTTGCACCTGTGTCACACCTGAATTGCATTTGATTGAGTCATTTGGTTGGCTGAGGGACTGTTTGTTCAGGAACATCATCTGTCTTGCTTGTGGGTGGAAACATGCTGTGTTTGACCTATTTATCAGCCCACCAATCAATGCTGCCTTGTGCGGTGGGGGCTGTAGATTATACTGCACTGGTGCAGATTTTCTAATCGGAGCGCTCATACAGTGGAGAGATGTATAAAATTACATATAAATGACATTTGTCTCTTATATCTTTTGAAATCTGTTAAAAGTTTTGCAAATATAAAGCACAGTGCATGTTTGAGGAACTTGAGTTGCGTGCCACAGAACTAGTTTTGATGAAATACATTTTAAAACAATTTATTTACATGACAAGACAGTACCATTGGCAGTTACAGAACCAACTACAAGATTCCCTGACGCAACTGCAAAACAACTTGGCATTGAAAAACAAGCTGGGGTAATTTTTAGTAACAAAGCGACACCAAGTGGTCAACTGCCGTCAATGCAATAGTGGCTGAAATGTGTTTGTGTAAACCAGTGGTTCTTAATCCTGGCATACCCCTACGTGGCAGATTTTTAAGATTTCCCTGGGGTTGAATGCCTGTTTTAAACCAGGTATGTCTTGGTTTAAGTATGTTAAAAGCAGGGGAAGCAGGGGAAAATTAAAATATACTAAAATATAAAATATAAATATATATATAAAATATAAATGGTTGGGGAGACACTACCACTGGAGTAAGTGATTGATTTTGGGTATTGAGTTTTATATCATGAAAGGTTCCATGTAATCTGACTTGATTCTGTTCTCCCAAAGGTGAATCCAAGGGAAAGTGCCATAGCTCAGAGTCCAAGAGGGAGCACAAGGAAAGGAGCCATCACAGCAAGGAGTCTAAAAGGGACAAGGAGCGCAGCAGCAAATCCTCACATCGACGCGAGAGCAAAGACCGAGAGGCTAATGGCATGGAGGCCCTCCCAAGACGAGACAGCAAGGACAGGGGCTGCAGCAACGCAGAGCCATTATCCAGACACGACAGCAAGGACAGGGGCTTCAGCAATGGAGAGCCATTATCCAGACTCGACAGTAAGGACAGGGGCTTCAGCAATGGAGAGCCATTACTGAGACGCAACAGCAAGGACCGAGGCTGCAATAGCATAGAACTTTTACCCAGGCGTGATAGCAAGGACAGGGGCAGCAATGGTCCAGAGCTCCTTCCCCGACAAGACAGCAAAGACCGAGGATGCAGTACCACTGAGCCTGTGTCACGAAATGACAGCAAAGACAGGGGTTGCAATAGTGTGGAACCTCTGACTAGAAGAAATAGTAAGGATAGAAGCTGTAATGGCCTCGAATTCTTACCCAGGCAAGATAGCAAAGACCTCTGCTGGAATGGTCTGGAACAATGTGAAAGCAAGGATCGAAATTACGAGCTGTTGTCCAGGCACGATAGCAAAGATCTGAGCAAGAATGGCCTGGAGTGCCGACGCAACAGCAAGGAAGGGGGAAGGAATGGTTTGGACTCTCGTCAAGGTAGCAACCACTCTGCAGAATGCGGAAGAGATGGCAAGGAATGGAATAGTAATGGGGTGGACATTGGAAACAGAAGAGACTGTAAAGACAGGGGAATGCACACGGCAGATGCCTTGACGCGACAAGACAGCAAAGACAAAAGTAGCTACAACATAGAGTCGCCCAAAGCACATGACAAGAATGCCAGGTCTGGACTTCTGTCCACAATGTCCAACCGGTCTGGAAGATCCCCTGTAAGTCCCACAATGACGTTGGGTAACTCCGGTAAGTTCTTGACTGATTCACTTGATTATAATTACCCTGGATTACTCCAGTGGGTGTACCTTAACTTGGGGCATAAAATAATGTTTTTTATCTGGCTTGTTCCGGTTAAACATTTTGACCTCTATTTACAGAACTGAGGGCATTTCCAAAGTTGGGGCGCTCTCCTTCCACACCAACCGCACCATCTCCATTGGGTACACCTCAGAGACAGCCCCCAGAGATACAAGAGGTATCGTTAAAGATATAGATCTGTACAATAACTGGCTCGGCATATCCTTGCAATTGGCAATCTGCAGTATTCTAGCACAGAATCATTTTGGGATTGACCCTGTTATCTCTTGTTTCTCCTCCTCAGCAGATGCCACCCATGCCATGGGCATGCGGTGACAGCACCATGCTGGAAATGATTGAAAGGAAACAGCGATTGTGCCGTGAGATCAGGTCCCGTCAGCAACTCCCTGACCGGAGTCCCTGCAAGAAGGAGACCATGCCGGCAATGCCCAGTTGGAAGAGAGCCAACGGTCCAAAGAAGTATGGACCACCACCATACCCCGCACAGTCCACTGTTTTCTGGGACACAGCAATCTGACTGGTTGCTGAGCACTTCAGGACTAAGCATGCCCCTGCCCATTATCACGAAAATAGACTGAGCAGCCAACTATAGCGCTCCCCCTAGAGGACGGGTGTGGTATTAACATAGCAATACTTCTGAGTGTGCAGATTGTCAGGTTTTCGTATCAATGTTTATATCTGATATTTTTGTATTGTGATTCCTTGTAAATGACCTAGCATTAACAGATATTTTCTAAACAATATGGAATATCTTTGCAAAGAATATGTAGAGTTAGCACAATACAAAGTTTGTTATTTTCTAATTTTTTTTTTGTTTTTTTTTACATCGCAATACAAAAAAAAAAAAAAATCTTGTTGTATCATTAACATTCACAGGCCTTTACCTTTCAGACCTCTCAAAAAAATTTTTGTTCCGTGGTACGTTGCCATACCGAATTAAGTGTATTTCAACATTGGATGTGAAATTGGACTAGGGTTAGCTTTTACTGCTGCCTTTGCCATGCTTTTAATTTAATAGAATGTGCAATTCATCAAGAACTCAAACAGGTTGACTATTCTCATCGGTCAGTCCGAACTGTTTTATGTGTTTGATTTTGTCAATCAGAATTATTTTTTTCTCTTTTTCTGTTTTATTGCTTGAGCTTTGGCTTTAGAATTAAACTAGAGGGGTTTCGGTACGTAAGAGTAATCAAAGGTGCAAACACAGCAAAGCCTGGGAGAAACAGAGAGAGAGACAGAGAGAGAGATTATGGAAGGGTATTGGAAGGTTAGAGAAAGAAAGTATGATGATGAAACAGAGATCTTTTATAGAGGACATATTTTTCAATGGGCCTTTTTTGACCTTTATGTGTAAATGGCAGGTAGCGTTGTAATCTTGAGGGCCTCCCCCTCTTTCTTGGGTCTGTGGCAA
Source organism: Ladigesia roloffi (assembly GCA_037577295.1). Lineage (NCBI taxonomy): Eukaryota > Metazoa > Chordata > Actinopteri > Characiformes > Alestidae > Ladigesia > Ladigesia roloffi. Next base: position 25,208,433 of record JBBKCR010000038.1, read on the forward strand.
TAGCTGGCAAGAGCCAGCGAGAATCCTCCAACATGCACTACGAGGATAGTTGCCCAGAGATTAACGACAATCTGGAATATTATAATATTTTAACTTTTAATAGATGCTTGTACATGCTTGTTAAAGGAAAGGATGCTTTTTTTCTTTTCGAGGAGTAAGTAATTTTTACTGTGGTCCTGCACTGGATGGCTGTCCTTATTTGTTAGTAAGTTGGTAAAACTGTCATTTGATTGATTTGTGATGGACACAATCAGCCCAGTTTGGGTATTTGAAACCAATGACCAATGGCTCTGGAGCACTAAAGACTCGGCGACCATGGCTACGCGACCCAGTAATAGGGGCCATGGTCGCACGACAAACAAAAAATAGGGCAGTAGAGAGAAAAAAATAATGCACTCCCATGATCTTCTATGTTATTTGACTGGATATTCGCCACCCTCCCTCTACCTCAACCATTCAGATTAGTTGGTCAAGTGGTCATTCGTTTGCACGATGAATGCCACGCCTGCATTGCCAAAGTGTTTTGGATCTTGGAGCGAATTCCACATCCCTCCCTGCAATTTTACTCTCGCCATGAGCTCTGCGTAGGGAAAAACAAGTACAAAAATGTGTTGCCTTTGAGATCGGCGCTCACTGTGACTGGGTCACACTGGGGTAGAAGGTAAACACTGTAGCTTAGAAGGCCTAACTCAAGCAACCGGTGCACCAATCGCTGTTTTGCAGGCATTTTTGCTCCTAATTGTGGGATGATGGTCAGTTTTTGATGCTTTCCTCATGAAAACAGACCAAAGGGAGTAAAAAAACAACCACAGTAGCACTCAGTATCTGGTCAAAAGAACCTGAAACATTCAGAGATGTTTTCTTACCTGTGTGTGTCTGTGTGTGTGCCAAGCTACGCTGTACGCAGGTCACCTATTCAAATGATTGTTTGACATTCACTCTCCTGCGCCCGGGAGGTCCAGGTTAATGAAATGTAACGATGTACAATCTCTTTGTATGTAAAATGTGCACTGTGACAGGTAGAAAGACTATGTCCTTTGTCTTATTGCACTGAGTGTTCTCTTATCTGTATAGTAATGTTTGAGATAAAAAAAGAAGTATGCTGATTGTCACAAGGTTCTTTTTGAGAGAAATAAATATGAATTTCAAACTCCGATGGAAATGTGGTGACTTCTCAAATCAAGTGGCCGATAAGCCGATAAGGTGAACACTGTCAGTGCCGTCCAGAGTTTGCATTCAAGTTTACATTCAGAGTTTTTAGAAGAGGCTCTTTTTTAAAGTGACGAAAAGTCCA